>JANAVB010016800.1:2063860-2653860 GCA_029216955.1 Iris pallida | reverse complement strand
AATCTACATCCTCATGATTATTGAACCCAAAATTCTTCCAAACAAACTCAGGTCCATCCAATTGCAGTGAGGCTTCTCATCGACTATCGTCGGCTGTCATGATATTTAGATTCTTTTCTCGTCTGAGGTGAAGCTCGACATCATCCACAACTCAAGACAGGACCTCTCGTGTTGGGTGGAACATCCCACGCTCAATTCTAGCTGCCTTTTGTCTGTCGTTTACGGCCGTTGTGACATCCCAAAATGCAGACAGATGTAGGAAGATCTGTTGAACACACATCTAAACTAAAGCAACCTTTCCTGGCTTTTTGTTAGCATTTTTAACACTGTTACTTGTAGAGAAAAAAGTTGGGAGGTCGACCCCCTCCTCCGTCGGCTACTCACGACTTCACCCGCTTCATCTTTAGCGCTCACATGTCTCCCCTTCAGTTCAACGGCAGCGCCTTCACCTAGTGCAACATACAAGAAGGTACTGGATGGCAATTCTCCTGCCTCGATTGTGCCATCATCAACTCGAAGTGGTCGAATTTGGAGATCATTTCGAATCTCTCGTACCGCAACTCAACCAAATCGGATCACTCTCCTCTTCTCATTAAAATTAGCAACAAATCGACCAGATCAAGAAAATCGTCCGCTTTCTCGACTTCTGGAGCCACCACCCCCAGTTCAGGAACATTGTCATTACCGTTTGGAGCGGCAGGACACTCTTGACCCCTTGTCCGTATTGCAAACAAACTCAAAGCTACCAAGAAAACTCTCACTGTTTGGAGTAAGGAAGCGTTTGGGGACATTTTTCAGACCATCCGTACCACTGAGGATGACGTTACCCGTGCTGAAGCTCTTTTCGCTATCGACAGATCCCCAACTACCTGTGCCTCCCTGAACCTTACCAGAGCGCTTCTAAAATTCTGCATAAAAGTTGAGACTGAATTTTGGAAACAGAAGGCTAGACTGACATGGGACAGTGAGGTAGACAAAAACACTAGCTACTTCTACTCATGTGTCAAGGGGCGCAGATAGTAGCTCAACCTCCACCAGATCGCTGATGAGAACGGGCACATTATTAAAGATCAACGGGGTATCCAATTGGCTGTTGCTAATTTATATTCCCGGATGTTCCCCAAAGAAGCCATTACCAGGGATGAGGAACTCCTAGCGGTCATTCCCCACCTGATTGACGATAGAGACAACATCCAACTGGAGCTCCTCTATTCTGAATGTAAAGTCAAAAATGCAGTTTGGGCTCTAGACGAGCACAGTGTCCCTGGACTTGACGGTTTCACTGGCATTTTCTTTAGAACGTGCTAGGACATCATTAAGTCGAACAACCACGAGACGGTCATCACTTTTTTCCAAGGAGCCAGGTACCCCAGATCTATTTTCTGTGCTAACCTGATTCTTATCCCTAAACCGGAAAACCCGAAGACCTTCAAAGACTTATGCCCTATAAGCCTGTGCACCTTTACTAACAAAATTATCTTCAAGATTATTGCCAACCGTATGATCGAGATCCTTCCCAAAATTATTTCAGAAAAGAATAGTGGCTTTGTTTATAGCCGGAACATCTTAGATAACATTCTGACGGCTAAGGAAATGATCGCATGCATTAAATTACCAGCTAGAGGTGGAAACATTGCTATCAAACTGGATATAGAGAAAGCGTACGACAGGCTGGACTGTCAATTCATGATCTGGGTCTTCAGTGCCTTCGAATTTTCGAAAAACTGGACCAACATCTTATGGAGATCGATAAGTAATTCTTGGATCTCCACGATTATTAACGGCCAGGCCAAAGGCTTCTTCAAATCTAGTCGCGGTGTCAGACAAGGAGATCATTTATATTCCACCATCTTCATCATCATCGTGGAGGCTCTGAGCAAAAATCTAAATAAAATGGTGGGCTTCCCGAATTTCCAATATTTTTACACCACTAGCGGCTGTCCATTCATCACCCACCTGGCATATGCTCATGATATCCTCATTTTCTCCTCTAGGACATCGGGTTTGTGGAGGTGGTTCACAGCACGCTGCAAAGATATACAAATGCTCTGGACAGCGCGTCAATTCCAGTAAGAGCGTCATCTACGTCTACCACAAGACCACCAGAGAACATGTATCTACTCTTATCAATATTACTTCCTTCTCTGTGGTGTACCCACATTTCTACTACTTAGGGTGTCCTTGGTGTACGACAGATCTAACGCGGGCATCTTTGAAGGGCTGGTGGGCAAAATCAGAAAGAAACTTGAGGGGTGGCACAACGCTACTTTATCGCCGAGCGGGAAGATGATTCTGATTCAACATGTGCTCTCATCTATCCTCCATATACACCTTGGCCGCCTGCTCTCCCCCTAAGAAGGTTCGTACTTCTATTGAAAATCTTTTTACCAACTTCTTTTGGGGTCACTGCAACGGTAAGGACAAGCATTATTGGGTGAGTTAGGACACCATGGCAGACCCACCGATATGGAAGGCCTTAGATTTTATTGGCTTTCGTACATTATGGATGCTTGCTCGATGAAGTTGTGGTAGAATACCAGATAATTTAAGCACATCCGTCCGTCGATGCTGACTTCAACTGCAGATCCTCTGCGTCATGATGGCACATCCTTCATGGTCGGAGCCTTGCTGAGCCTCTGATCCACCTCCTCTGGGATTTGGTGAATCATTTTTTTCTTCGAACGTTGGGCCGGAGATGATCTCCTTCCCGAGTTACCGGCCGCCCCCACCCACAGTACGATCAGAGAGCTGTGGGATTGCTCGGGAGACTAGAACTGGGATAGAGTTTGAGAATGGATAGGAGATGAGGCCGCAGCTGCACTCCTTAATGTTGGGCTAAAGATCAGAATGGAACCTGACATTTTGCAGTAGTCTATTGCGGCCACCGGATCCTTCTCAGTTGCATCGGCCAGAAGTGTTGTCCACGGTACTGGGTGCCTTCTCCCATCATTGGATCTTTTTGGCAGTCTTGCATTCCTAAAAAATGGTGCTTTGTAATGTGGAGAGAGCTTCACAAGAAGCCCCTACCGATGATGCTCTTAATACTATTGGCTTCAGTTTAGCATCCACATGTCATTGCTGCACTGTAAGACAGTCAGAAACGATTGACCATATTTTGTACTCGGGTGAATTACCTACAATGGTTTGGACAGCTCTCTCTCACCATTGCAGAATAGTCCAGGATGGTGGGAGCTTCAACGATCTTATAGCTACTTGAGCTAACGTCTCTTACGGCTACCAGATCGTTGCAGCCGCCATTACGTGGGTCATCTGAAAAAATCGCAACAAATTCAGATACGAGGGCCACCAATATTCGTCCAACCAACTTATCCGGGAGGTTCTCCGTCAAACTCTCAAAGTCAGCAGACACTGCAAACACGGCCAAGAAGACTTCTGTCGGTCTTTGCTCTCCTGACTTTTGTCTATGGAATGGTCGTCTGCCTTGTTTTTTGTACTTTTTTGTCTTACTTTTGCGATTACTTGTAAAGGCTTCGGCATTTTGCGCCTTGATATGAATAAAGTTGAGGGGTTTTGGTCAAAAAAAATATGTAAATAAAATATTGTGATATATAGTATGGATATTAGGTAGTATTGATAGTAATAGCTGGTATAACTTGGATATTAGCAAGGTATTGACTAATAGTTAAGGTATTTGAGATACGGGCTAAGGTATTAGGTAAACGTGTGATACGGATTAAGATACCGTGATATGGCGTACCGATGATACAACAGCGGTATACCACCGGTGTACCACTGCTTAAGTAATTTTTGTTCTGTTTGAATTCTGTTTGATGTTGTTCCACAACGATTCACATTTGCAAATATGGTATACTGCCAGTATACCACCGGTATACCATCAGTTGGGGCTGAGTCTCTATTTTGGTGTTTTATAAACACCATTGGATCATTTTAGACGATATATATTTGCTCGAGATTTAGGGGTTATATATATAGTCTTTTCTAACATAAATTCCCTGCATATTTTTATTATATTTTACAACTTTTGGAGGAGAGAAAGAAGGGGTTGATGGCTATTTCGAAGGGGAGATTGTTTCGGGTATCGTTCTCATCATCTTTTTTCTTTATCATGTTAGCCCAATGATTGTGTCATATTTTTTAATATGGATAATAGATTAAGTTTAACATTATGATGTCACTAATATTCATCCAATCACTAGCATTGTCCTAAATGTTAATATCATATTACTTTGTTCGCTAACATGTACTTGTAGACAAGCAGTAAGAAAGATCAAACTTGGACATATGCAATAAAAAAATTATGAAGACGGTGTCATACCGAAAGATTTCTATAAATCGTCGAATAACATCTCTGACGCCTCTACAGCGCTCCCCGTTGGGGGTCGAGGGCGAAGTCTCCGAAAGGTATTCAAATTTTCAGATCTGATTATCTTTGGATGACTGTCATCAAAAGAAAAAGTCTTCATTCAAGAAGTCTGCAACCTGCTCGTATGAGTATATTCTATTTTGTATTTTATCTTTGTTTATAGGACTAAATGTACATCGGGTTCGCAGTTGGCATGAGGAAGCTTAAACACTAACCCAATCCATAAATTCAAGTCCACTCAAAATCAGCCTAATCCTAAACCAAAAACTTTCTGGAAACAGGGTGACTGAACTCGGATCGAGTTCTGTCCGAACTCGGTCAGGATAAAATACAAACCCTAGTCAGCCTCCTTTTTCTGAAGACCAGGCTTCTAAGTTCGAATTTATGAATGTTAGGGGACCGAACTCTGTCTGAACTCGGACTCCAGAAATCCGTATAAATAGCCATGGGTTTTCACCATTTCAACTCAACCAATTCACATTCAATCTTCTTATCTATTATGAGCATTAACCTTTTCATTCCTAAGATCAACTCCCAGGCTTCTAGTATGCCACAGTTACGATCTCGGTTAGAAGTCTATTCGAGTTGTAAAGCTTGAATTTCCAAGTGTTGGTATTTATACTTGTTATTTGGAGTAGGCAAGCTCTTCGTATCAAAAGCTTGTGGTTGTCGAAGTTGTCGTGGCCTTCGGATCAAAGCACGAGGTGTCTGTAAGAAGTCGCAAGCCCTTCGGATCAAAGTTTGTATTATACTGATAGTGAATTCAATACCGAACAAGAGTTCTCAGGACTGTACTAGTCCTCCACGAGGGATACTAGTATAAAAATCTTGGTGTTTGTATTTGCTCTCTGAACTCAATACTTCTAATTTCTATATCTATGATTTATTGTATTTTTAGTTGGTACTCCGCCTCATATTTTTTAAATAGAGGATAATTTCTGCTGCACTCCATTCAACCCCTCCCCCCACTCGAGTTGCCCAACGATTCTCACATTAGTCATTGTAATCCATTTTCATCGTTTCAAAAAGTTGTGGTGATACAGTTGGATCGGTGGAGAAGTTTGTAGAGGGAATAATTCTCTAATTAATTAGTGAAGGCTTTTCCATGGTTATACTCTGAATTCTCTGTGGTTTTTTCTGTAAGGGTTTTCCACGTCAAAAATTATTGTATTTATATTTTGACTTTCATGTGATATTGGTAATTTGGTTTTCTGTATTTTTCTTTAGTTCTCTCGGAGTTTTTTTGGTTTGGGGGGACGGTTTCTATGCTTCATTCTCAATAAAGTGGTATTAGTGCCCATGATTATTGGGGCTAGTTCGAGACAGATGGTGCTAAATGTTTATGCGTATAATCGGATTATATGGGTTCTTTTTTTAAGGCAGAGTTAGCAGCATCCCCCATAAGGTGGTCTGGTACCAAAAATTTTGCAGGCAGAAGGTGGTTCAAACCTAATGTTGGAGGCAACTATACGGATTGGCCTCAATGGCGGATCCAACACGCCTAAGGTAGAGCATGTCACGACCCGCTCCCGAATAATCGGGTACAAATTGAGTCATGCCCAACCTACGATGTTGTTGACAAGCAGTAGTTAATCGTCTAGTCTAGTCATCATCTAATAAGCATAAATCTCATCACATCATCTATCACGAATATCTAATACTAGCCATCACAGTTTACTATATATGCAGTTATTACAGCCTTTTACATGAATATCTGGGTACAAAACCGGTAAAGATAAAGGCTAGCTAAGTTTGCAATATCCTCAATCAATACAACATATCAAATCCTATACAAGCATCTAAAGGCAAGGAATATAATCCTGCTGAGCATCTGGAGTGGGCTCCGCTGCTAGGTCCATCTGCTGGCTATAACACACTAAGGGATCAATCTTACTTGTAATCAATGATCCAGTCAGGAATGGAGCAAAGCACAATGTAAATCAATAATATTTACCAACAGGATATCAAGAAAACAAGTAAAGCAAGAGAAACTAAAAAATAGGTAAATATGAGAAGTAAACAGAGTATGCACTAGCTACGTAAACATGTATAATTGGACATCATCAACATGTGGGGACTAATATGTATCAGGCATATAAATATGCTATCAGTCATGTAAGAATCAAGTATGTCTAATGACAAGGCTATCAGTCACATAATAATCAGACATGTCTGAAGACAATGTTATCAGTCCCGCATGTAATAGACATCAGGCATATAAGAATATGCTATCAGGCACGAGTTGTCCAATATTAGTCAATCACATGTCTTAGAATGTCCCCCACCCGACACGAAAAACAATGCAAGCAAGTAAAACAAGTATCATGATAATAAGTGTATGTGCTTATGCATGCAAGTGGCAGTAAAATCGAAATACATGTACTGCCTTTTTCTCAAGAATTGGCAATGCCTTTAAGGCACCTAGGAATAGGAAAATATAATTAGAATATATATTGGACTAATTCCTAGACTTTAATTATTACTAAAATCTCAATTACTAACTATTGACTTGTCCGCTTAGCAACTCCCTTCTAATATATCTGATCCATTGGTCAGCCTAAGTACTCATCACCTATATTCATTCAATACTAGTCTCAAGCCCAAATAAGTTAGGCCCAAACACCAACAGCAAATAAAGATCATAGCCTAATGGGTTAGGCCCATAATCTCTGAACCTTACCCGATTATCCCAATATTAGTCCAACAGTCAACACAGAAGAGTATTCAACATTAACGGCTATGAACATTCATTCCAACTGAACCCAGTTCCTATCAAAAAACCTATTCTCTAACGGTCATTTATTTAAATTCTATTTGCGGTCAGTAACAGCCAAACACAGACCCGACTCATTCAAATATAACCTGTAGCAAGCAAAGACTGCTCTACAAACAGAGGCAGTGACCTACTGTGATGTCCCCTTGTCATGAGTCCACACTCTTCGTGTCCCCTACTCGTGTCAAAATGTAATCATGTGTCCGATCTCTAGTCGATCACTGGACACGACCTAACAGTTGCTCACAAAAGCATTCCTCAGCTACTAACCAGTACTCCCACCAACAGAGAGGAAGTATAGAAAGTACCTGCAGTCTTGTGGAACTATGGTGTCTGATGCACTCTTCATGTCTGATACTCATGTGTCCAAAACGGATATCAAAGATGATCTAAGCATTCTATCGAACACCACACATGCATGGAACAATAATAAATCTCTATAAAATTGCTTGATTTCGTTCGATCCGATAATTCAAAAAATTGAAGGAAATTGTTTGCAAAAATAAAAGTTTTCAAAGAAAACTTAACTACAAACTAAGAAAAAAAAGTACAAAGTACAATTTTATTCTAGGAAAGTACAACTATAGGAATCTGATCAGAAGACTATCACTTTATCCCTGGGACGATGCGATGCCGGAGAAGAAAAGCTCTTGAACGTGCTGTAGAAGCAATGAATAAGTGCCGAGAATTCTCTTCAGAAGAGGATAATCATTAATGATGTCCTTAGAAGTGATTTTAGAACTATATTTATAGAGTTTTGGATAACTGTCAAGCAGTTACATTGATTGGCGCACAGTGTAAAATACATTGATTTGTACATTACTTTGTGCACCATATTCTGCTTCATCCATTTGTGCGAACGGTTAACTTAACTGCATCGAACATGTGGCTTTCTGTGAGAAAAAGACGCTTGGTCATGAGCAGTAACGTGTATTCGTCCTTTGAGATTAGTGACATACGCGTTACATCATCTTTAACTGCTTCTGGATGATGTTGATTTGTTGGCGCCAATTAATGAATGGCACTGAAAGTTGGTAAGGAATTTATTACTTTGTGCCACTTGATAGATGGTGCTAAAAAAAGTAACTGTGAGTCATCATTATGACAGATCTGACAGGATCATTCTTGAGCGACGTGCGATCAAAATTCGAAGAGATTTCCTCGACTGTTGTGTATCAGTCATCATGACTGATGATTTGGATTCTTGAGAAAGCTTGCCACGTGGCGGCCTAGCGCTATCCGATGGCTGGCGCCATTTGATGCTGAGCGCCATTTGATGTTGGACGTCATTTGATAGATGGCACTATGCACTTTGTTGATATTTTTGAGCTTCTACAAGACCCCCTTCAAAGTTTCAAATTTCAAATTTCAAAATTTTTGAAATTTGAAATACTTTGAATAAGAAGTGTTCAGAAGATTTTGTGCGCGCATAATCCCAACAGACTCGCCTTTTCGTTCACGATTTGTGCGGCCGCTACGCATAGACTTAGGATATAAATACCCCATTGAGAGAAGAGATAGAGTTCTTCTCACAAAAATTCCTTTCTCAAACTCTCTTCATCTTCTTCCTTCTTCAAGCTCTCGAAGCTTTTTTCAACCAGAATATAGTCTAAAGAAGGTCTTTGGCAATTTTTAGTGACATTTCTTCGTTTCCAGAACTTCTGCCGACCAACGAACTGGCTCTGGTTGCTTCAGTGGACGTCCGTCCGGTTACTGTTTCAGAGCCAATGATCGTTGAGGCTGATGCTCCTTTTTCTGCGAGGGCATTCACAACACTTGTCTCAGCTGGTCAGATGTCTCCTTCGGCTTCTGGTGATACTTCCATAACCACCATCCCCGGGGAAGTATCAGTTTCTTCTGTGAAAGTTGAGAGCCAAGATGGAAAAGAAAATGCTGCGGAGGTTCCAGCCTCTTCTACAACCCGGACTGTCGAAGCCACTCCTCCAAGCGAACTACCTTCGATAGATGAAAAGGTTATAGAGGCGCTGCAGGATTTGACGATGGGGATGAGTAGATTGAGGAGGACATTACAGATGCTACCCCGAATTTTGAGATGGCTGAACCAAGCCAAGATCAATTAGCGACCTAGGAGGGTCAGGACTTAGTGGCCAAAGATGGTCAAATTACAACTGAGGGTGAGGAGCACCCTATTGAAGATGAGGGCGACCAAAACCCTAGTGAAGATATATGATCAGATTTTTGATGAGCTTCTTGGCGACGAAAACTCTGATGTCGATATCTAGGGCGACCAAATCCTAGCTAATGAAGATGAGGGCAATAAGGACCTCGCTGAGGGTGATGAAAACCCTAATATTGATATTGAGGGGACTCAAGCCCCTATCGAACACAATTTTGAAGAGGAGGGAGCAGAGGTGGAAACCCAGGGAGACCAAGTTGAATTAGGGGCTCAAGGCAGCCACGCTGGCTCATAGGCTGGGAGCAGCCATTTCATGTGTAATGCCCCAGTCCCAAAATACGTAGGACTAGGAACGTTGATATGCCAGCTGTATACATACGAAGTACACTCCAATATATGGAAACTTCATATGAATACATAAGCTGTAAAATGTAGAGAACCAAGACATGCTAAATCTCATCCACAATATATAATAAATAAAGATAGAATCAACTTGAACAGTTATGGTACAATCGTTGGACGGAGACAAAGTCTACTACCAACTATCTCAATGATATAAATGTACAAGAAAGCAAACGACAAAATGATAAAACGAACCAAGAGCAATTATCTTCGAAAAATGGAGAAGATCACGGCCTTGGCTAGAATGCCTGCAGAAAACATGAACACACACCTGGGGAAAAACTAGGTCCTCAGAGGGACGTAATAAGACACATAATATCATGCCGATAAACTGAATAAATAAAGCTCAACAGAAAAGTATGCATGAGTAAAGGTTCCTAACCATTCTATGTGATATGCACTTTGAGGACAACGTTCTACGCAGGGGCTGTAGGCTCAGCAGAGTAAATAAAGAGTGGCAGTAAGTAGCGCTCATCCGAGTCACTATCGGCCTTGGACAGAAGGTAGTGCTCATAAGAGTCACCCTCAGCCCAAAATGTGTGTAAAAATAAAATATAGCCTCTACGCTAATAACTGTCCCCTCCCTCCAATGATGTTATACATGTGTCGACTCCACGACACTGTCTAATCCTTAATAACTGCCAAGTCTTCTACACAAATATATTAGCAGTTATATCCTAATGCACGGTCTGTACGCACCAATGATCAGTCAGCAAGCAAGTCCGCATCTATATGCGACTCACAACTCACACACAATTCGTGGCACATCGTGATAGTTTATGAGACGCACTAAACATACGGTGGTCCCTTAACTCTAAGCCAATTGCATAAAATATAATAATTTGCATCTATATATAGTTTTGAAAGAACAACATAAAGAAAAAGCATGCATGATATTAAGCAAGAAATTAAACAGTAAAGGCAAGGTGTCTTGCCTGATATGTCGTCTGGTGTGGTACGGTGATCCAACCTGTCCCGAATAGTCTGATAGCCAAGCCCGATATGAACAAGTCCGAAAGAAATAAGGATATGATTAGTCCTAGTCGAAAGTCATCTATTCTACGAGGAAAACTTGATTTAGATTTGCTTTGTGTAAAAGATAGCTCTTAATTAAAAATATGATTACTAGTTTGGAAAATATTCGTAACTATCTAAGAAAAATATATTTTTGTATTATTCGAAATATTAAGAAAAATCCTTTACATAAATATCTAAAAATTAAGAAGATTATTTGAGGCTTAAAACTCTAAAAAATTTCAACCCTAACTTTAGAAATAAATTTACTTGAAAATATAAATATACACTATGATATACGCTTTGAAAATAAGTACTTATCTATATACAAAATATTTTCTAACTAAATAAAATAAGTACTAGTTATATATTCACATATTTTGTTTCCTTCTAAAAGTATAGCAATAATGATAATAATAATAATAATAGTGAATATGAAGTCAGTAATAATAATAATAATAATAATAATAATAATAATAATAATAATGATTATACCAATACCAACAGTAATAATAATAGTAAATATAATAATAATAGTATTAGATGATAAATTATATTACTTATAACAGCAACTGCTGTTCTTCCTCATAAAGTAGAAATGAAAGAAAGTAAGAGAGTGGAGAGAGAGAGAGAGGTGGTGAATAAGGAACTCACCGATCGGTCCGGCGGAGTAGTGCCCGCGCGCGGAGGCGACGCGGCGACCAGAGATGGGTGGAGGCGCACCGGCGATCCCGACGAAGCTGGAGCGGGAAGTCGGTGGAAGCGGAGGCTTCACCAGCGGCGCGGAGTTTATCTAGGGTTTCGATGGCGGCGCTAGGGCGGAGGTCCGGCGGGTGGCTCGTGAAGGCGGAAGGGCGCCGGCTGTTTGGCGGAGGAGGAGGCGCTCGAGGATCGGAGGCGGAGACTGCTCCGGGCGGCGGCTGCTCGCCAACAGACAGCGACGGCGGAGGGATCCCGTACGGGAGCGGCCAGGGGCGGAGCTCGCAGGGTGGCGTGGCAGTCGGTCCTTCGACGGATTAGTGGTCGGGTCCTTCGACAGGCTTTTGGGGGCACACCGAGCGGAAAGGGGAGGAGAGAGGAGGCGCGGGGTCGGTCCTTCGACGGATTAGTGGTCGGGTGATCGCCTAGGGCACGGGGAAGTTCTTCGGTCGGTGGCGACGATGGGAGATGGCTCGTCATCGGAGCTCTCAACATGGCGGAAGCTACGGTGGTGCCAGATCCACGGGAAACGGAAGGGCACCGGTTCACGGTGGCGCAGGAGCGGCGGTCAGGGGTTCTGCGGCGCGGCAGTATGGAGGCGACAGAGGAGCTACGGCGACGGGTCGAGCTTCCGGCGGCGCACTACCAGATGCGACGCTCCGACAGAGGCACGGTCAGGTGAGGGTTCAATTATCTTCCCTTCTTCTTCTTCTTTGGTTGATGGGGATGGTGTTGACGGTTTTTGGAGTTTTCGGCGAGGGTGCCGATGTTGGTGATGGGGTTGCTGGATTTTGGGAAGAGAGGAGGGGTTGTCTTAGGTGGTGGTGATGGCGACGGTGTGATAGGAGTCCGAGATGACCACAGGGGTGGCTCGGTGTCGCTGGTTGTGGCAGCGGTGAGCGGCCGTGGCAGGGATGCCGGTGATGAGGTTGATGGTGAAGGACAGTCTTTGGCAGCAGCGAGGGAGGTGGCCGACAGAGGTGGCTAGGGAAATTTGGGTTTGGGTCGGTTGTAGTGTACTGATTGTTTGTGTCGAGGTGGCGTGTCCTGCGCAACACAGGCGGGTGTGTCTGGGGTTGTCAGACACGGAGATGGTAATGTAATTGTACTGGAACAGATACAATGGATGAGAAGGGCACGGCACAGACACGATGCACAACTTGTGGATGGAAAAAATTTATGGATGAGTACCTCTCCTTATATAGGAGGTGGGAATTCCTAATTGGATAAGGATTAGGGAAGTTTAAATTCCCCATAGATAATTTCCCCATTAATTCAATTGATTTAAAATATAATCAAATCAAAATTTGATTTAAATCTAGATAAAACCTTCATTTGATTTAAAATAAAATCTTCTCTAATTTAAATTAGAGTATTTAATCAAATATTCACTCAAACAAAATTTCAAATATCAATTTCATATAATATAAAATATAATAATAATTAATTTCGAAAATATAAATATATATTTAGACACTCTCATGCAAAAATAATATTTTACATAAAACATAGTTTTTCCAAATTACTCCTTATAAAAAAATCCTTTTTATGAAGAATAAAACGAATGACGTTTGACAATCCATGATGCGACGCTTTTTACCACTTTAAGTAATTGAAACTATTTATTATTTGAAAAAATCAAGCTTTTAAATAAAATATATTTTTTTTACAAAAATATGTACCTCGCATATATTTGCACTCGACGAGACATATGAAAATGCGAACTCGTACGCGACATCCCATACGACAATTTCGTGCGCGACGTATAATACGACAATGCGACGTACAATACAAAATTTTAAATCGGTACCAAATTATAAAAAAAATAGTAGAAATCTTGGGATTTTACATCATGTCAGGAGGCTCGGAAGCAGAAAGCAGTCAACCATGTGCAGCAGTATCTGCTTCTGTAATAGAAAATTACTTATTACAGAAAGAGATATTGTGCCTGTCGACACTCTTTATATTTCGACAGGCGCAGATAAATTTTTGACTTTATGTGCCATTACTTTTTATTCAATGACAAGTGATATAACGATTTTACTTTACATTACAGCAAGTCGTATAGGGTCGATTACTGAAGTCCTAATAGCCTCCACTGCCTTCAACCTCAGTTCAACCATGACTCTCTTGGATGTCGGGATACATGCCATTGAGGGAAGCTCATCAGGAATGCCGGCACTAAAATCTCTAAGTGCTGACGTTACACCGGTTGCCAATCTTCCTCCAGCTTTGGTCGAAGGAGAGGTTTCAGCAGCGACACCTGGTGTGCAGGTAGTAATGGGGAGCCTTATCCGCACTTATACGTATACCTTCTTCACCTCAGTTTGCTCCTTGGTTCAGTTGGTCATGGAGAAGAATTATTGTTATGAGTTTATAAGGAGGTCTTCTTTTTATCCGATTGGGTCCATACGCAACTTTGGTGACATAGAGAGGGCGGCAACCTTAGAGTAAATCCTATCAGAGCTAGAAGAGCCAATCTAGTCTTACCAGGATCTGACCAGAGGGAACAAAAACAGATTGGTGGATGCTGAATGTGAGACCATAGCCCGAGAACATGAAGAACGACAAGCCTTTCTTGACAATGGTATGGCAGCGTTCACGATACAGTCTGGAGACATAGAGTCTAGTATCGCTAAAGCCACTTCCTCTATTAAACTCTACAAGGCCGAGGAAGCAGAAAAAATCAGAGAAGTGACTGAAGGCCAGGCTCGCATGCAAGAGCTAAAGGGTGAACTAGCCTCGAACCCGTGCATCGGTTTCAGCGGCTAGAAAATGCTAAGTAAAGGTTATTAAACTGCATCAATTCGCCTCGAGCCGTCTGGATGACCTGAATAGAAAAAGGGATGACATTATCCGAGCTCTCAATGCAAAAATGGAGTGTCATATCCTATCGATGCAACCGCTGACTCTAGAGTTCAGGAGGGATTTGGCCAGAGAGAGGGTTATTGCTACCAGGGTAGAAGCGATTGAAGCTTTGAAGAGGATGATTTTCAACCTCAGCATTCCACCTCCCCAATGAGTCTTCCCAAAAATGAAATGAATATAGTAATCTTTTTGAACAGTGTTTGTCACACCTTTGAATAATGTAATACTTTATGTTCACAAGATTAAAATGAAATGGAAAAGCTGTTGTTTTGTGATTCTATTACTTTATGTGTCGACACAAGAAGTAGTGTTGTCACGCACCAGTCCCAAAAGTCACGGAACTGGCACGTGACACGACCAACTGGTACAAGGGTAATGCCAAATCTATGGAAGCCTCGAGAATGCACTTAAGCTATCAAACTTAAGTCTACATAACACTAGAATCATCATGGCAAACTATATCTCATCCACAGAAATAAAATACAACTAAATCAAATAAGAAATGACGAACAAAATAAAGAAAAAATAATGTAACTGAAGTTCAAGTAATCAAGAATTTAAGTCACGTCCGGTGGAGACATATCCACTACTAGTAGACGAAAATAAAATATAGAGACAAAAAAATAGTAAGTAGATCCAAGCTACGCTAAACATCAATGACATCATCAGATGCAATACCATGGTCTGGTGCTAGCTCATAAACCTGCTTGTCTGTACCTGGATTAACGTCGACTAAACCTGGAGAGATCACCAGGTCCTTAGGGGACTAGCAAGATACAAAAAATATGTCTACTATGACAGTAAATAATATGCATGGAAAGACAGGAATAGTGTAGAAAATAAAGACTAGACAAAATACAGTACAAGAACGAAACAAGGAATTACATGGCATGCCTTCGAGAATCATGATACTAAGCGTGGCTATAAGTAAATCGGGGTAACCGTAACTCAATGGGAGCTCACAGTCCTATAGTAAGTAGGCCAATGGGGACTCCCTAACCATAGTAAGTCTCTTCGCGCGCAGCCCAATGGGAGCTCACGAATGAGGTGGTCAGGTATAGTCAACGTCTAATAACAGATCAAGGTCAAGTCAAGACAAATAAATGTAATTGGACCAAGTCAACTCAAGTCAAGTCCGAGTCAAAACTTGTCAAGTCTAAATCAAGTCAATGTCAAAGAAACATGACATAGGACTAAGCAACAATAAATTACAAGACGCATAGACACGTCAAGATATCATGACAAGCAACCATAGAAGATATGAACGAGTTTACGTACACGTAAAATAGAAAGTAACTGGAAAAATATCAATATAACATGGCAACGAGAAAAGAAACACTATACGAAAACATGTATGAAAATATACTGTACGAATTGGCAATGTATACTTGCCTATTATCCCAAGGTTGCACTAAGGTCTTTTTCCCGGTCCTGATCAAAAACACATATATAAACACAAAATTAATATTTAACCTTGTTCATTTAAGTAGTATATATAGTTTTACCTTTATTATTATTATTGTTATTATTAACTTCTTCTTTTTTTAAGTACTGTAGGTGCTTTATTTAACTTGTATTTAATTTAATACATATCATTATTATTCTACATATTTATGCATGGTCCTATTCATGTGAAATTTAACCTACATTGAATTTGTTGCAAGTTAGGGGGTTTAAGTGCAAAAAGTTCATTTCCTTGTGAACAAAAATCCTAGCAGCATGTATTGATCGGCCACATATTTATATATACTTTAGACTATTATAGACTTTATAACATGATTTTGTTAACATATATAATAATCTTCAAATTATTTTAGCCACTTAATCTAATTAAGTATTTTATAAACCTTTAGTATTTTAAATGAATTGTGTTAGAATGATTCCCATCTATAAACAATTAAATACTATTTATGCAAAGAGTTGAAAGAAGAAAAGAAAAAAGAGAGAGGATATTTGCAATTTACAACCAACTTTTGGGTTGATATTCAGTAAGCACATGCTCCCTTCACAAAAAGGAACCTTTCCATAATACTTGCTAGTTGCTACCTATTGTATGCTACTTATGGTCGAAAGGTGGCAGGAGGACTCTCCACTTATGTTTTTAAAGCATATTCTATATATTTGAATGTTTCCATTGCATCATTGCATGCTAACTATGGTTGCTGCAACTCTTTTACACGTGAATAGTAGTATTAGCCATATTTATATAGCTGTTAATATTCCTTTCTTATTTCTGTGCTGCATGTCATGGTGCATATGGTCCGGTCCGGGCCGGCCCACGGCCGAATTCGGCGGGCTAGACCGGGCTCGGGCCGGTCCAGGACCGGCACGTAGTTAAAAACGGGCCGGGCCAGGCCCGGCCCGGTTCAGCTCACGTAGGTCCAGCCCGGCCCACTGGACCGGACCATGGTGCAGCCTGTCCAGGCCGAACCGGTCCACGGGCCGGGCCGGGCCTTGGTCGATTCGGGCCGGTTGGGGCCGGTTGAACCGGGCCGGCCCGGTTTTGATGGTTTTTTTTTTCTTTTCCTTACTTTATTTAACTTTTTTTGTTAAATTATTTTCAAAACAATTTTGTAATTTAATTTTGAAAAAAAATGGGTAAAAGTAAAAAAAATATTTCTCCCTCTTTCTTTATCCGGACTTGGGACCGGCAAATGCTTGCTTGGCATAAGCGGAGTTAAAAATTTTTTTTTTTTAATTTTAAAAATAAAAAATAGTTTTTGAAAGTATAAGTTAAAATTTGAAAAGTATAAGTTAAAATTTAAAAGTATAAGTTAAAATTGAAATATTTTAAGTATAAAAGTATAAGTTTAAATGTACATACCTAATACCTTGCACCGTAGCCTCATTGTTGTTCGCCTTCATGCAATGAAAGCGATTCCAAATCTAGCTCGTGGACATCATGATCTTCTTCATCTTTCTGGTTTTGGGTTCTTTTATCGGCTTTCATCCAATCTTGTACGCACACTAGTGCTTCCAAGATATCGGACTTCAAGCGGCTCCTCCTATCGCTCAACATCCTTGAACTTGCACTAAAACAGGACTCCGATGCTACCGTAGACACCGGGACCATCAGTAGATCACGTGCTATGGTAGAAAGAACAGGAAATCTCTTGTCGTGTCTCTTCCACCATTCTAAAACGGCGAAGTGATCTGGAGTCTCATCTTCGCCTTGATAAGAATTAAGGTAAAGTGACAACTCTTGAATAGGTTGGGAAGATTGCTTTTGTTTCTTCCTTTGTAGTATGCGACCGGCTGCTGATAGCTTAGACGCCAAGCCGGAGCTACTACTAGCCCCCCCTGAGTTGGTCGGATCGACGTTGCTCCTTCTTCGTACAGTATAACTAACTTGTCCAACGCAACTTTAACTTTTAGTTTTTTGTCAGTAACAGCTATACCCATATATTCTCCATATCCATCTAATAAAACCTCTACGCCATCCAATTTGATTGTAGGATCAAATATGGAAGCCAAACAATATAAAAGAGGTACTTCATCCCAATATTTCTTGAACTTGGCTTCCATATTTCTCACCGCATATTCAAAATTTGGATGATCTCTATATTTAGAAAATAAATAAGACATGTTACAAAGTTCACGTAAAGCTAAGCAAGATGTGGGATAATAAACACCAGAAAGAATACATGTAGCATTGTAAAAAACTTCTAAAAATTCACAAACACTTTCAGCTGCTACCCATCATCAGTATTAACTTAATAGTCAAAGCTGACATCCGAAGTACAATAATATGTAATAGCATTCTTAAAAGGAATTGCAGATTTCAACATCAAGTAGGTGAAGTTCCACCTATTTGGTATATCCTTCACAAATCTTCTAAAAGTAATACCAAAATGTGCGCACGTGCATGCAAAACTTTGTTGTCTACTTGGAGACGAGTTTAGGTGGAGCAAGCATTGTCGCAGAGTGTCTAAATGGGGACCAAAAAATTGTAAACATTCTTTAACAACTAAGTTAATTATATGGCAAGCACACCTAGCATGCAAAAGTCAACCTTCTAAAATAGGCTGAAAAATCACTGACAAAGAAGACATAGCAGCAGTATTGTTTGATGCATTATCCAAAGAGATAGAAAAAAATTTTATGGTGAATATCATATTCACGCACGTGTTTTGAAATCTCACTTGAAATTACAGCGCCCGTATGTGGACATTCTATAATTTTAAGACAGATGATGCATTTTTGCAACATCCATTGTGCATCAATATAGTGTGCAGTAATACAAATGTAAGCATAACTCCACTTAGTAGTCCAAATATCAGAAGTAATAGACAACTTACTAACATTTTGAAAATCCGCTTTCAAAGCGGCTTTCCGCTCGTTAAAGAGACGAATAGCCTCATTTCGAGCTTGTTGTCTACTCATTCTAGTAAAGGAGGGGTTTAGAGAAATTGATGCATAATCTCGTAAAGATTCGCTTTCACCCGTCGTGAAAGAAAGTTCTTCACGAATAATATGTTTAGTTAATTCAGTTTTATGCCGAGCAGTTGAGTAAGTAAAGTCACCCATTGAATAACCGGTGGTGCCAAAGCTTATTTGGGTTTGGGACGCTTGAAGTGTGTCCTTCCCGTAGCAAGTGTCGTAGTGTCTGGATATGGTCCCGGTGCCACCGCCCTTCTTCCATGCGTACTGGTTGCAACAATTCTTGCATTGCGTCTTGTACGGTATTGGTTCACCCTTGGCATCTAAAACAAGCGAACCATCAGGATTAGTTTCAAAAATCAAAGTAAAATATTTCCAATACTTGGACCTTTTTTTCTTTTCAGGACGTTGGGTGGAACTAGCGACTTTCGGAGGAGATGGTTGGAACCCCTACGGAATCGGATTGGTTGCTACTTGCTCAGGTGGAATTTGAGTACCGTCAAAAAAAGTATTAAAAAATTGGTAAGTCTGTCCAGCAAGATCAGGTGGGTTTGAACCTTCACCAGCCATATATAAAATAAAATAAAGTAAAACTTTGTTAGAAGCAAGTAAGGGATTGAGAGGAAGATCGGGAAGCCGTAGAGCCGGAATGGAGTTGGGAGGGAGATCGGGAAGCCGTAGAGCACCAGAGCACCGGAAAGGGAAAGCCGTAGAACACCATAGAGAAATGTAGAAAAATGTTTGGAATGAGTTGTGTTTGAAAAATGGGATTTTTGGCCTATTTATAGAAATTTTTCAGGATTATTTTGGTAATTTTGGGCCCAAAATGACCAAAATGCCCCTCCTAACGTTTTAAAAACGGCTATATGGGAGGGGCATTTTGGTAAAAGACCCCCCCCCAAACGGTCGGCTGACTTTTTAAAAAAAAATTGAACCGCTCAGCCTAACGGTCGGCTGGACCGGTCCAACCGGGCCGGGCTTCGGGCCGGTCCACCCGGGCCGGGCCTATAACTGAATAAAAAAAAATTCTCGGGCCGGGCCGGGCTCGGGCTGGGGGGGAGGCCCGACCCGACCCGTTGGGGGGTGGGGGGGCGGGCCGGTTCGGGCCTCGGACGGGCCGGGCCGGGCTGATTTGACCGCGGGCCGGTCTGGGCCTGGGCCGGGTACCGGGCTAACCGGTCCAACCTACAACATGAGCTGCATGTCCCTTTTGTGTATAGTGCCAATTTTACCTATATATATCGAAAGAGGTTGAACTAAAACAGAAATAATATCTCCCCCATCTTCCTATACGCGGTGCACAATGAATTAACTGGAAATTGCTGAGAAACCCAATTTTGGGGTTACTTTTTATAAAAAATCCATCCGCATGATGGGTTTTATGAAATGTCCAGAATTATATATTTCCACGTTAACTATTCCAAGATTCCCTTTAGATACTCTGTATTTACAAAATTAATACCATAACTACTCCTCCGCACAAACTCAGATTTGGATTGCGATTCTCGTCGTCTTATTCTTCTTATTCTTCACGAGATATCTGAATTCCATTGCTCTCATCTTCAGCAGAGATCACAAATATCGTTCGTAGTTCACCGTACTTTTTTTTCAGTCGAACTCCGATCATCGCTCATCTTCTTCTTCTTCTTCTTCTTTTCCGACAATTAGGTCAATTATGGAGAGAAGATCTTCTTCTTTTTTTCCATAAGAGTTAGCATCCTTTTGAAAGAAGAACGAAAACTCTTGAATCTTTATTCATGTCAAATTTCTTTCCACAAAACAAAAAAATAAAAAATTAGGTTTCTGTCAACTGTTCTCCGTCGATATAACACGAAGAATAGTTATTCTCCTGCATTTTAATAAGGAGAATGCCATTCTCCGTGTAAATTAACACGGAGAATATCATTCTTCGTGTTACTAACACGGAGAATGGCATTCTTCGTGTTAATTTACACGAAGAATGACATTCTTCTGTGTTTTAATATTTGAATGATCATTCTCCTACGTTTTAACACTGGAATGGCCATTCTCCTTGTAAATTAACACGGAGAATGCCATTCTCCGTGTTAAATAACACAGAGAATGGCATTATCCGTGTTAATTTATACGGAGAATGGCATTCTCCGTATTTCTAACACAGAGAATGGCCATTCTCATGCGTTTTAACACTGTAATAACCATTCTCCGTCTTATATTACACGAAGAATGGCCATTCTCCGTGTAAATTAAGACGGAGAATGGACATTCTCCGTATAATTTAGCACGAAGAATGGTCATTCTCCGTGTAAATTAAGACGAAGAATGCCATTCTCCGTGTAAATTAAGACGGAGAATGTCATTCTCCGTGTTACTAACACAGAGAATGGTCATTCTCCGTGTAAATTAAGATGGAGAATGTCATTCTCCATGTAAATTAAGACGGAGAATGCCATTCTCCGTGTTAGTAACACAGAGAATTCCATTCTCCGTGTTACTAACACAGAGAATGGTCATTATCCATGTAAATTAAGACGGAGAATGGCCACCCTCATGCAAAATTAACATTCTTCGTGTTCTAACATGGAGAATGACCATTCTTCTGTATTTTATGGTCAGTTGAAATTTTGGAGGGCCATAACTTTTGACTGGAGGGTCAAAACAAGGTCCGGTTTGTTGCCAAATAAGCGTATCTTCGAGGAGCCTGAGATTAACAGCTTATTTGTTGGTCAACCTTCTGAAATTTTAAAATCGTAAAAAAAAATGATGTTTGGACCTCCGTTTTAGCACTTTTGCCGTTTGTCTCGGTCTTTCCAAAATTTTTCGACGAATTTTTAAAGATTTTTTAGGAGAAAACCTAGATTCGAAAGTGAGCAGCGTATGGAAGAAGATGAAGTATCGAAATATTTTTTTAAGAGTAGTTTCTTGGGTGTTTTCAATAAATTAGAAGGAAGGGCAAAAAGGGCATTCGGAACTCTCTTTATATATTTTTTGCTAATTCTGGGCACGCGATGAAATGTTATTGCTCGGTGAGTTTTTTATAAAACTTTTTCGTTTTTTGGACATTTCATAAATTTTCCCATGAATTAATAGCTAGAGGACATATAATCATGTTCTTTGCTTCTCCTTCTCATTCTACTTAACCTATGTAAACAAGACCGATTCTATAGAGTTTAGTATAAAGAAAAGAGATACAGTAGAATCGAGATGGTGAGGTGTCTCTAGAACTACGTGTGCAACTGCCCGTGGAAGGTGGCATCGTGGTTGAATTTTTGGCAGTCCGACAGATGCCTAGGCGGCTTATGGTGTCAGCTGGACTCACAGAGGCGTTAATGAAGAATAAGTGTACCGTCACGGTTGAACAGAGGCCAGCGGGAAGATCGGGCGAGTCAAGAGAGATGAGAAGGGAAAAGTGGTCCGGTCTTCATCCTTTATATATAACTTATGTACATATCTCTGGTAGAGAGCCAGAAATATTTTATGCAGATATGATACTCTTCGGATTGTTTGGTTTGGGTTCTGTTGATATGCTTAAGGAAGTTTACACTTTTCTAGTATTCATCTCGTACATGTAATATTCTTTTAAACTAAAATTCTAATTTTTTTTTGAGAAATGTCCTGAATTTTATTAAGAAGTATTTGGAATAGTGAGACATTCCTCATACTTATGAATATCATCAACAATGCTTTGGACAATACAAACAGGAGGATGAGAAAATGAAGAATTTAAGAAATTCTCAAGAGCATAAGAAGCAAGAGCATGGGCCGCTTGATTCCCCGTTCTTCTGATGAACTGGATGACAATATCCTTCGTATTCAATAGCTCAGTTGAAATTGTGTCAAAAAGATCCTCCAGGCGCCAGGGGGTGATGTGTTTTTCTCCCCTTAAGATCCTAACAGAGGTAAGAGAATCAGATTCAATGATGAAGGCATGGATATTCATCTGATTAGCAAGGTCCTTGTCCAGTAGAAGTCCTTGAAGCATAGCGTGAGCCTCTGCTTCCAGACGGATCTCCAGATAGTTGACAGAGCTGGCAAACCAAGACGAGGCTCTGACAAAGTCTCCGTTGTGATCTCTGGCTATCGCCCCAGCAGCACAGGAGGACAATGACGTAGCACCGTCAACATTAATCTTGATGGTCCCCTGAGGCGGAGGCTTCCATCGAGATTTATCAAAAAAATCTTCTTTCATCTTATTGATCTCTGTTAATCTATGCACTGGCGTATCAGAAAAGTTGTGAAAGTGATCGTATGCAAGTCGCACAATCGATGCCGGGTTAGGAGTTGTGCGATTGAAGATGCAAGAGCATCGAGACTTCCAAATAGTCCAGAGAATACAGGAACCCATAATGAAAATCTCAGTGGTGCTCTGATCTAGGATCCAATGCTGTAGGAGATAATCAATCTTCCAATGCTTCTCGATCCGTAAGCCGAGGTTGCTGATAAACCACGCTTCTTTAGAAACTTGACAGTGTAGGAAAAGGTGATCCTTGTCTTCATCCCGTGTTGCACAGAAGGGACAAGTTCGATTAGCAGTGGCAATACGCCTGTTGATGGCCGTGTTCAGCGGAAGAGCATCATTCCTGAGTCGCCATATAAATACCCGGATGCGAGGTAATATGTTCTTAATTTTCTAAAGTCGGCTCCAGAAGGTGCATTCCGATGTGCTGTGAGAGCCACTCGGTTGCTGTAGCCGAATCGATTCATATAAGGATTTCGTAGAAAAAACCCCATTCCTAGAATCAGTCCAGATAAGTCTATCTGGTTCTTTATTTTTACTGAACCTGATAGCCAGGATGGTGTTTGCCTCCATCACTGGGAATAATAAATGAATAATATTCGTGTTCCAGGATTTGGTCTGAGGGTTCATCAGATCACAGACCATCTTAGGCCCATTTGGCGGTATGGAGATCCCTAGAGGACGAAATCCAGGCAATGCAGGGATCCAAGGACGAAATCCAGGCAATGCAGGGATCCAAGGATCGTCAAGAATGTCGACCCAACCTTCATTCATTTTCTAGCATAACTTGCCTGCCATTTTAATGCGGATATCCAGGAGGGCTTGCCAAGTAGGTGAATCCCTAGCCGACTTATGAGCATTCTAAATCGATTTTCTTTGAAGATATATGCCCTTAAGTAGGCGAACCCAGAGCATATCAGGTTTTGTTAGAAAGCGCCAGAGAAGCTTTCCGATCAAAGCTTCATTAACCCATTCAGGCTTACGGAATCCTAATCCGCCCAATCTTTTAGGAAGTAAGAATTTATCCCAAGCTAGGAAGTGCATTTTCCTTTCATTAGAACTGTGTCCCCACCAAAAATTATGTTGAATTTTTGAGAGCTCCCTAGTGTCACTCCCCATTCCCGGAATACGTAATTTTTTGATTTTTTATGTATATAGTATCTGGCACCTGTATTTTGATTGTATGTATCTTATATTTGTAACTGGCCATGGCATGGAACAGTATCTCGTCGCGAATTAGTGTGCCATCCCTTGTCCTTGTTTGGTTGTAGGCGTGGTTCACTATTTCGATGATAAAATTTCTGAACCGTGTTGTGGTTAGAATTTTATTTAATTAATTTAATTAGTTGTATCATGTAGCATTTAACATGTCATTAGTCACATGGTTAGAGCATGCTTAAGCTTAGGGTTTCTTTGAGTCAACCCAACCCCTATATATATTCTCTTCTACACTCTCTCTCCTCATTCACTCTTTCATTTATTTTGCTCAAACAACATTTAGGCAAGTACATCTTGCACCAAATAGAGAGATTCTTACATTTTTCATTTCTTGATTTTTCTTAGATATTATTTGTCTATATTGTTCTTCTCTTCATTCTCTACAAGTTTAGTTCTTGGAGTTTTTGATTTTAATGGCTAGTTTTGTGCAGATCTAAGTTTCTAAAACTAGGATTCTATGGGTTTTCATGGTTTTGATCTATCAAACTTGATTATTTTTGAAAACTAATGGTCCTATGTTGTAGAAAATTCAATTCTACCCAATTTTGACCTTTGAAAAGTTAGATTTCGACTTGTTTTGAGGAAGTTATGGCCAAAAGCATTTTTGGCCATTTCTATGTTCATCTGTCCTGATTTTGGCAGGGACGATGAATAGTGCTGTATGAATAGTGTCACAGCCGCATGAGCATGAATAGTGCCACAGCCGCATGAGCATGAATAGTGCTACAGCCGCAGGAATGAATAGTGCCGCAGCCGTATGAGCATAAATAGTACCGCAGCCGCAGAAATGAATAGTACCGCAGCCGCATGAGATGAATAGTACCGCAGCCGCATGAATGAATAGTATCGCAGCCGCATGGAATGAATAGTGCCACAGCCGTATGAGATGAATAGTACCGCAGGATGAATAGTGCCGCATGGCTTGAATAGTGCCGCATAGTGCCTGTTTTGGCTGTTTTATGTCTTATTTGACTGATTTGTGGTCAGAATTTCTCCTAACTCCCAACATAAAAGTTGTAGATCTTTGTATTGGCTTCAAGGGTCCTCATGTCTCACTTTAACCAGAATTTATATGTAACTTTTATGTCACGAGGAGTCCGAGTGACTTCTTGACTTGATCATGTTCCTGACCTGATTACCTGTATACGTGCTGGTACATGTTCTAAGTGTGTATTGAGATACAATATTAGTATGCACTGCGGTGCCATTTAATGAGTGCACTGAGGTGTGACTCTACATGCCAAGTGATCGTTCGTGTTATATGTCAATACATGTGTACCTTCCAGTACAGTCATGGTAATTGGTCAGTAATAGTGTCATGGTATGTTGATTGTTGTTTGAAGCATTACACTAAGCATGGATCTAGATCGGGCCGATGTGGATTCATACTTAGGGTACACGTACTATGGTACGACATATAGGAGGATGACCATGTGACCACGACATGTAATTCCATATCAAGATAGGGTTAATCTAAGAAACTCAAATTGGTAGATGCATTGGGTGGGAAGAATCCCGAGATCGTGCCATACTGGCCACCCTAGGTCATGTCCTGACGTGTCGGGTTGGCCGCCACGGATACAGTTTCATCCGCCTATAGTGGATGACTATATCCGACTCCTACGTGCTATGTGTTAAATGTTTTAGCACGGTGGCCTTGCGGGAGACCGGTGCATAATCAAAGTGCTATGTGTATATGTATATTATATAGTTTGGCTAGCCCTGCTGGGTTGACACGATCTGAGGATTCCTATAATTTGCATTACTGGGATAATCCAGATAAATCATAGAAAGCCGTAGGATTGATTGGCCGCTTGTAAGCTGACTTATTTTGTGATATGTTTTCTTCTGTTAGCAACTAAGGAACATGGACTATCGTGGTGCGTGGTCCAAACCATGTCCTTGTTTGGTTGTTGGGTTGGGCTATTGTGCTGCGATAGGCTATGGACCGAAGTCGCGAATCAGAAGCCCTTCACCTGCCCATGGTTATAGGATATATCTTATCTCGGCATGATATTGGCACCGTTTGTCCTTGTTTGGTTGGAAGGGTGTCGTATTGTCTCGATGATATGGTATAAGCCTATAACTCGTGAATCAGTTCTTATTTAACTCATTGGATTTATCTCACTCTTTTGTGCTCCCTTGTGGTACTTGCTATTCGGGGACTGACCCCGCTGGTTTTGTTTGGCCAGATCTCATAGCAGCTCCAGAGGATCCAGCTTTCTACCTGAACAATGGTGCACACTAGGAGTATGGGCTCCAGGGACCATGAGTGGGTTTCTTCTTCACCGTTCTGATATCTTCTATTTTGTACTTGGCATTTAGCCACCGGCACCTGTTTTGCCGGCTGTTCTGGACATTAGTTTCCTTTACATAATTGTAATTAAATCAGACTACAGCTGACTACGGTTATGTACTATTGACTCTCGGTACTAGCTTATCATTTTGTATAGCTAGGCTCATGAATCATTTTGATGAAGCGTCAGGGACGCCTTATTGCTTTGTCTTATTTGATCATTATTTAATGCTTCTTATTTGGATTGATTGAGACATAGATGCTCTGTGAGACCATATGAGACTTGATTGTAGCATGCACCCCCTAGTCTCTTGACAGCCACAATCATCGTATGACGTTTATATACCTCATACGATGTAGCTGGCCTAGTCCATCTCAGTACTCCGGTACTGGGGCGTGACACCTAGTAATGGACGTAGGGATCATGTAGGCCGCAAATATAATAGATTGGAATTGAGCTTAGAGTGGAATAAATAAGAGTGCTGCGACCTGCATGGGATAATACCTTCTGCTTCCAACCTTGAAGACGAGAACTGCATTTAGCAAGAAGATGACGATAAGTATCTCTTCGATACTTGGATTTTAATAGGGGATGCCCCAGATATCGGTCATCACTGCCCATGTTGGTCAGGTTCATAGAGGCTGCAAGTATGGTTTGATCCCCAAGGCCGACGCCCTTGCTAAAGTGAATGCAAGATTTCAAAAAGTTGATACGCTGGCCTGACCAATCCCCGAACTTTTGAATAGTTGTTTTAACACAATCCAGCGAATGGATTGAAGCATTGCCGAAAATGAAAATGTCATCTGCGAAGAATAGATGAGAAATCGAAGGTGAGTACCTATTAATGCGGATACCATTGAATAAGTCGTCTCGTTCTAGACAATATAGCAATCTAGATAGAACTTCCATACAGATAATGAAGAGATAGGGCGAGAGGGGGCAGCCTTGTCTGATGCCTCTCTTGGGCTTGATGAACCCTTCAGCCGAGCCATTAACGAGCACCGAGAAAGAAACCGATGAGATACATTCCATAATCAGCTTGTTTGTGTGCCCCTGAATGCCCATTCCATGAAGAACTGTTTTGATGAAACTCCATGATACCCGATCATACGCCTTGGACATATCAATCTTGAGCACAAACAGCTTCTTCCTGCTCCTGGGTGACTTCATGGCATGTAACACTTCCTGCGCAATGATGATGTTATCAGAAATTTGTCTACCTGGGATGAATGCATTCTGGAATGGCGATATAAGGGAATCCATATGTGACCGGAGACGATTGGTGAGGAACTTAGCAATGATTTTATAGACGACATTGCATAGAGAGATAGGACGAAAATCACTCGGAGAAGCAGGCACAACAGCCTTCGGAATGAGGGCAATGTTTGTGTGGTTGATCGTTTGAAGGAAGCTAGCCGTTTCAAAGGCCGATTGGATCATTGTCACTATGTCATCCTTTACGAGTTGCCAGCTTTTTTGGAAAAAAGACGCTGGGAGACCATCAGGTCCTGGTGCAGTTAACAATTTCATAGATTTAATGACTGCCTCAATCTCCTCCGATTCAGAGATTGCACCCAAAGTAGAGTTATCTTCAGGTGATATAGGTTGTTGAGATATGGTGAAACTAGGATCAATTGACTGTGATTCATCCTCAGTAAAAAGTTTCCGAAAGTGTTCGACCAACCGGTTGGAGATTGCTTCATGAACATTGGTCCACGAGCCATCATCTAGCTGGAGACTGTGTATAAAGTTCTTCCTTTTCTGCGCAGAGGCGTGAAGGTGGAAGGATTTAGTGTTTCTATCCCCATCCCAGATCCAATTACACTTAGCTCTTTGTTTCCAGTAAGAGTCCTCAAGATGGAGAAGATCATTCAGCTCTTGGACTAGAGAGCGTTCTTCAATGGCATTGCTCGGATTCGGATTCGTACTCTGGATGTCTAGCAATTTATTTTTGAGGGTGGAGATCCGGAGTTTGATATTGCCAAAGTTACTCCTGCCCCAATTGGTGAGTTGCCGAAGAGTATGATTAAGCTTAATGGGGATATTTGATGAATACTTGAGATCAAGATTCCGCCATACCTTATCGAGGAAGGAAGAGTACTCAGCATGGGCGGTCCAGAATTCTTCAAATTTGAATGAGGGCCGTCGATAAGGTCTTCTTTTGTGTGTGTTAAGGAGGATTGGAGCGTGGTCGCTATTAATCCGAGGGAGGACAGATACCGAGGCAAAAGGATGCAGATGACTCCAATCTGGATCCCCAAGAACTCGATCCAAATGCTCCTGAATAAGAAATTGGGGACTGCGCCCATTACTCCAAGTGTATACAGGTCCGTCGAACCCCAAATCTAGAAGACCACAGTAATTAATCATATTCAAGAAGGGAGCAGCATCATTAGGATCAAAGCGTCTACCTCCAAATTTTTCATTAGCACTGGTAATAGAATTAAAGTCACCTATGTATACCCATGGCGTGTAGAAGCCTGATGACTGAGCCGTGATAAATTCCCAAAGCCGAGGCATGTCCCTCTTGATCAGGCTGCCATATACACACAGGAGGTGCCATGCTGGATCCCTTGGGGAAGCTTCAATAGATAATATTATGAGATTTTTTGAGGCATATTTGATTGACGCTGGGATGGTGTCATCCCATCTAATCCAAAGTCCACCAGAGTGACCTGTGGACGGGACAGAATGATAGTTCGGGTAGCCGAGGAGGGAGAGAGTTATGGAAGTATGGTTAGGAGAGGACATGGTTTCAGAGACAAAGAAGATGGAGGGGCGGGTGGAGGTGAGGAACGAGCAGAGGGTGTGAACTGTCGGGCCATTCCTCGCACCACGACAGTTCCCCGATAGCACTAACATTGCCCTTGCAGCTGTTGGAGGTCAGCCGCCACCACCTTGGTGTATGTCACATTTGGGAACTTGGATATCAGAAGACATTTAGGAGGGTCTGGAACCAAACTTGGAAGAGGGCGCTTGGAACTTACTGCTGCCTGACCGTTCGAGAGTTTGTTATTTTTACGGGCCATCTTCTTCCAGGTAGATTTCCTCTTTGATATAGTGAAGCCTGTCGAGAATGATGGGGGAGGTAAGCTTGAGCCTTCATCCATGTGAGTAGCAAAAGGAACCAAGCTTGAATGAGAGTGAGTATCATCATCATTCATAGAAAAATTGTGCATACTAGTGGATGAGGATCCTGCATGATCTGTGATATTTGAGGCATTATCATTAAGGGAAGGAATGTCCACGCATGTATCCTGTTGATGAGAGGCCATAGCAAGGATCTCGGGGTTCATCTCAGGGTTATGCACAATCTGTTCCCGACTGGGATAGATATGAGGATCACTAGCAAGATTAAAATTGGGCCATATGGAGATATCTGCAACGGTTTCTGGAGGGGGAGTTGTTGTGTGGGATGGGAAGATCCCCTGTTTTCCGGAGGAGAATATTTGACGATCTGGAGAGATATAGGACAGCCACGTGTCTCATCGACAGTCGACCGTTCACCGAAAAGGTCCCGTGGGATCGGAGGATCAAATCGTCTCTCCGGTGGCTGGCCTGGTTGGCTATGAGAATTAGAATTAATCTCGCCAGTGTTGGTAGCAGTTTGCGATCGCCTGGACGAGCCCTTGAACATGTCAGCTACATAATCTTCTGTACGAACCCTCGCCTGAGAAAGAAGTTTGATTCTGTCCTTCTCCTCTTCCGTCCAGTCGTCGCCAATCAAGGACAAAAAAAGTTCTCTGTCAGCGCATTGGTTAATTGAGTGCCCCACTCTAGCACAAAAAGTGCATAACCGAGGCAGCCTCTCATATTTGATGCTAACCTGATTCGAGCTACAACCCTCTAAATTAATGGCAATAGAGCGCTTTAGGGGTTTAGTGATATCAATGAGGATTTTAACCCGAGCATATGTTTTCTACTTCATGACATCTGCATCAGAGCATGGTCGTGGTGCGCCAATAACTTCAGCAATTTTTTCAATAGCCTTTTGATTCAAAATTTTGGACGGGATACGGTGGAGTTGAATCCACAGATCCGCAAACATGAAAGTATATTCTTCTGGTAGCTTGGACGGATCACATCTCTCCAGAACAAGGATGTCTTCATTGATGGACCATGGAGCCTCCGAGATGATCCGATCGGCTTCCATGGGGTAGGATAGCCGAACAAGGAACGAGCCCACCTCTGTGTCTAGGTCATTGACCTAGATGGTATTTGGAGTCATCCATAGTTTTTGAAGTATGGATGACATCGATGACCAGGTGAAGCATCGTGTTGATAGAGGTTTGATAGCAAGAGATGATCGCCAATATTGGGGAACAGAGCTTTCCCTTGCAGATAAGGTAACGGTATCGGCTTTACCCTGGAGCGAAAAGAGATCCGCCATCTTCTCTAAAACCTCTCTATATGAAGACATGGTCTCGAGAATAGTTGCAAGGAAGTCGATACTACAGCGGGGTAGAGGAGGAGATGGGATGTGGTGAGGAAAAGAGAGGAGAGGAGGAAAGGATCCCCCTGAGAAGAGGAAAAAAGGAAGGCCAAACCCTAGGTTTGGTTAAAATCGCCCATGGGCGGAGAATCCTATTTGGAGTGGTTAAAATCGCCCTAGATTATCTATTATTATATGGTAGTCTACAAGGAATAGAAATTAGGTGATAATTTAAAATTCTATAGTTGACGTAGAATCCTATTTGGAGTGGCTCTCCAATAGATAATAATATGAGTTTAAAAAAAACTTGTATTTGGCTATTTGTTTAAAAAAATCTATAAAATACAAAGATCAATATGAGTCAAATATTTAATAAATAAATAAATTTTTAAAATTTTTGGGACTTTAAAAGTGTATAGTGTAGAAATACGTTCAGAGGTCCTGGACGTGACATATTTTTTAAAAATAGCATCACTTATTGTATCTGTTCAGAGGTTCTGGACGTGATAGAATATAACTTGATGTGATGTTATTTTTTGGACGACGTTATCAGAGGTAATGTGGACGTGATAAGTAGTTGATACAGACAATAGAATTTAGAGGTAACGTGGACGTGAATTCGTATATCTGTTGATTATTCTTAAACCAACTGGGGCTCAAAAATAAGATATCTTTTTTAAAATGGTTGGATTTTAAAAGATGATGTTGTGATGATACGTTGTGATGGATATTATAGGTTAATCTTTTGAGGATGTTCCGTAAAATCTGTTTAGACTCTACTGGGGATTTTTGTGGACTTATTATCTATGGGTTTATTCACGGACGAATGAACAAAAGATAATAATTCGAGGAGAAGATTATGTATGTACAATATTTGTTAGAAAGTATAATACATACTTTCAAATATGGTATTTCTTCAGGAATTTGCCGTTGATAGGCATCATTGCTATTCGACCGTCCATCTCGGTCAATTAAAAAGCCCCGTTAGAGAAGACTTTATTTATGACATAAGGACCTTCCCATCTTGGCTTAAACTTGTCTTTGCTCATGTGTGTCATAGTCATAGGATGTCTGACGGTAAGGACTAGCTCGCATTTTTGAAAACTCGTACTTTAACTTTACGATTGAAAACTTTCGAGATGCGGGCTTGATATAGCTTAATGAGTTGTTGAGCTAGCAGTTGTTTCTCATCGAGCGCTTCAAGTTCTTGAAGTCGAAGGCGATCATTATTTTTCTACTGTTACTTCATTGGCGATAGCTATCCTCACAGATAGAATTTGAATCTCCAATGGTAAAACAGCTTCACATCTGTACACTAAAGAGAAGGGTGTACAGCCAGTCGGGGTACGTACAGTAGTACGGTATGTCCATAGGCATTCTCCAAGTTTTTTGCTCCAATTGCGTTTATTGGCATAAATGAATTTCTTGAGAAGCTTGATGATTGTCTTATTGAACGCTTCCGCTAAACCGTTGGTTGTGGGATTACAAGCTGTAGAAGCAATATTGTTGATTCAGGTATCATTACAGAATCGAGTAAATGCCTGACTCATGAATTGAGGTCCGTTGTCATGAACCTTTAGTCAATAGGAGCCCTACTTCCTTCAGTAGCAAACATATGTTGAGTAACCGGGCGGAGCGCACCTTTGGTACTTCAGTAGGGCAATTTGATAGTGACTTCTTTCTTAGGGTAGGGCGAGGAAAGGCTACTTCAATGACGGAAACGTCATAGGGTCGCCTTTGGAAGCTAAAGCGAAAGTTGTTAAAAGCCGGGAGAAAAAGCGAAAGCTTGCTCGAAACGGCCCAGGGTCAAGGGTAAGGCGAGCGAACCCATGGGGCGGAGACGGGAGCTAATAGAAGGAACGGTAGACCCGGAAACGAAACGAAGCGTATCGTTCCCTTTCAGGGTAAGGTAGGCGAACGCCGAATCAATAGATCAGATGATGCTTGATGAAGCTGATGACACTGCTCGTCTTGACTTCATCAAAGGGAATAGCTTCAACCTATTTCAAGAAATAATCGGTTATAGCCAGGATAAACCGATGTCCTAGAGATAATAGTGGGTTGATAGGACCAATGACATCCATGTCCCAAGCTTTAAAGGACCAAGATGCTACAGTTGGATGTAAGAATTCTGACGGTTGATGGATAAAATCTGCATGGATTTGACATGCTCGATATTTTCTTGTATACTCAATTGCATCCACTACCATTATGGGCCAATAGTATCCTATGCATCTAATACGGTCATGTAACTTAGGACCAGGCTGATGCACACCACAGACACCATCGTGAGCTTCACGTAGTATCCGTTTTGCCTTATCACCCGCAAGATAGCGCAGGAGCATACCGTCAATGATCGACGGTAGAGTATCTTGGACGAGTGATTGTAATAGAATTAATGTGATCGACGACAAATTATACAAATGTCATGTACTGTAAAGTCGATGAAGGGAGTCCTTCAGTCTTCACTAGTAGTACAAATTTTGACCATATTACTGAATTCAATATTCAAATTATTCTCGACACAGAATAATTCTCGATTGACGACGACAACTAATTGTTGTCCTTTCAACGGAATAGCTAGCACTGCTGCTAGATTAGCAAGTACATCGGCTTCTGTATTGCACATTCGGCGTACATGTTTAATAAAGAAACCTTTGAGTGATATAGCCAGTCTAACTGCTACTTCTTGGTAGGGAATGAGATCTTGATGCCGGACTTCATATGTACCTCTAACCTGGTTGACAATCAGTTTAGAGTCTCCGTATACTTCCAGATAATCGATATCCATGCTGTTTAGCTAACTGGAGACAGATAAGTAGGACGTTGTATTCAAAAACATTGTTGGAACATGGCTCGTCTAGAGAATAGTCTCTCTGAATGACTAGGCCTTCTGGGGATACAAGGACGATTCCTACACCAACGATAATGATGCCGTTAGGTCCGATTTTGGATGCACCATCAAAGAATAGACGCCAAGCGAGTATTCCTTCTGTAGTCAAATTAGACTCTAAAGTTTCGTCATGAATCTCATCATAGAGTTTTAAAGTTTCAGGAATTTGATGAGAAGCCAAGAAATCAGCTTGGCTTGACCTTTAACAGACTTCTGCAGGACATAAATTATATCATACTGCGCTAATAGTATCGCCCAGGTAGCAAGTCTAGAATTAAGTGTACTAGGCTTTTTCATCAGAACTCGCAGAGGATTAACTCTGGAGATGACATGGATGGTTTGGCCAGTGTTACGACCCGCACCCACCGTGAGGGTACGAGTACGTAACAGCGCCCAGCCTACGCCGCAGTGTCGGCATTAGAATGTTGTTCTAGGTCATGAACTATAACTAACACAACATGAAATACTCTCCATAAGGAGGCCAACACAGAGGTACAACTCAATCACAATCTAGAGATAGAATATGGCACGACAAAATAGATAAAAAAATCCTCAACTGAGTACAACAAGAAGTGAAATAATCAAAGTCTCAACAACTCTAAATATACAACTCTGAAAATAAGGACAACAGCTAAACATGAAAAGAAAGAACAGTCTAAGCTATCTATACTATGCAAGGTATCGTCCTCAGCAGCTGCCTGAACCTCCCCAGGGGTCCAGGTCGCGAGTGTCATCTAGGCAAGCTCCAAGTAAGGGGTGTAGGGTTCCTCATCATCCTCTGTAAAATTTACAACAGGTCCAGTCAGGATGGGAGCGAGTACAATACATCTCATACAGATCATAACAGGTTAGAGAATATAAACATGCAAGAGAGTACGATACATAAAACTGAAAGAAAGTACATGATGTAAACAGAGAGAGAACTGTAATAGAAATATCTACTATAAGTAGAGAGCTACCAGTGACTAGTGATTTAGAGTACAAAGTCGACATGTGAACGGCTTGATTTGCACATGGCTATACTAAAGAGGCGTACATGGCTATACTACTTTAGAATTGTTCACATGACTATTTATACTCCCCCATACCCCAATCAATACACAAGGATCCAGACAAGTTATGTTACGTACATGGTTTTCACATGAAGCCCATAGATGGGTGTACATGAAGAATACATGAGGGCTCAGAAACTGAGTGCACATGTATTCCATATGAAGGCCCATGAAGGGTGTACATGAAGTATAGGTTATTCATGAATACACGAGAAACATGACCGAACATGATAGCACATGAGAGTACACGAGCGAGCACGAACGAGCATGAAGCACATGATAAACATGAATAACATGAGAGCGAGGAATACACGATGTACATAAAATATACGACATGATGTATCCGATGCTCCCGAGGGGGATAGCATCGCATGAAAGGGTCCATATAGTACCAATCCGTGATAATATCGTGACAGCATCAAATAAGGTAAACTAGAGCAGGAATATAATTCTAAGCAAGTTATGAAATGATCAGAGAATATACTTGCCTGGTATCTGAATGTATGAAGTAAATGTACTCTCCGAGATGAGTTACCTGACTCCTAGTTATTAATAGAACTGGAGATTCCCAGGACCATTCATTTGGTGTGCGTATTGATCGATAGAAAGTTAAACAGATCTAATACGTGTTCTAACCCTTCATAGGCGGAAATTAGGGTTTACGAATGATACCTGCGGCAGAAAGGAGACAAGTAATTCCTGGCAATCTCGAGCGGACGACCCCACGATCTTCTGCACGTATTCCTTCCTCGAGTTGGACGTCGTATGGGCGACGATCTCCCAACCTTTTCTTCTCCTTGGCAGCCCTCTCTTTCTCTCCTTACGTGAATCACGAATTTAAAGAAAGTTTTAGATTTCTGATCGGTAATGTGGCGGCCAGAGAATAGAGGATATATATAGGCTACGGTAGGGACCATAAGGAGAAATTAGGGTTAGGCCTCCTAACGGATCTGGATATCCCGTGTCCAGCCCGAACACACAATCCAGGCCCATTAACAATAGCTCGGTCCACTAATGAGCTATTGTTGCACTACCTTCCTAATCCCAAATTATGTTTGTGGGCTCCTTTTATTATATGCTCATTTGGCTCCCCATGTTAAGATATCGTATGTCCGTCGATCAAATTAAGTTACTGACAACTATATTGATTCGACATCTTTTATCCTTAAGTAGTACCGCTCAACTTTATTTGTCATGTCGGATATAATCCACCTGCAGGTTTACATGACAATCCTTATGAGCTCCTTAAGAGGACATCATCAACCCGATATATCGGGACATGGATTCCATTTATAATCAACAGCCCATCATACATACAATGTTATTACCTAATTCATAGAGGTTGTTGATCCATAATAAATCTTACTCTTTTATGAGTCAAAGTAATGCACACTGTATATACATGTCCGTTATTATATCCGGATTAAGAGCACAAGCATCCATAATAACAGAGGTGTTTGTTCACTTATGTAGTCAGTACAAAGAGAACAACCTCAAGTGGTCCTGTTCAATACACACAAAGTGTACTAGTATAAACCTATAGTCAAGATAGACTAATACCAGATTACACTACAACATTTCCAATAGATTGTCCAAGTCCATCTAGTTTGTGAACTATTTATATACTCCATAGGAAACTGATAATATGATCTTCTGTGTGACACCACACACCATATTATCTATAATATAGAATATCATATATTTGTATTAACACTTGCAACAAATACAATATGCAAACATTTGCCCATATGATTCTCAATCAAAATTTAAGGAAATAAGGTTACTACAAAAGTGATGCTTTTAGTATATAACCCTAATAGTTAGAGCAACACAAGTCAAGATGTATACAGGGTATGATAATTGAAATCTACAATGCATCTGCATACTGTCTAGGTCAACTAGACTACAGTCAACCCTTGCTCAACTCCAGTCAACTATACTAGTCAAGGCTAGGTCAACTAAGTCAAACCTAAGTCAAACAAGTCTAATAAGTCTCACTAGGCCTAACCAAGCCTAGGCTAGCACTCTACATCAATCCCAAGGCTATACAAGCCAACTGCACACCTATACTGGCATTCAAACCACACACACAAGCAATGAGCCATAGGCTATGTGCCTTGTATATAGGCTATAAGCCATAGCTATATCATACATAGACCATTCCACACATTCACATATATCAATTATATCTAACTAAATATATTTAACACACATTCATATAATTATAGGCTATATGTTAACATCACATATAGGTATACATATATATATATATATATATATATATATATATATATATATATATATATATATATATGTATATAGGGTGATAGAGAGACATGTGAGGGTGATATATAGTGTGTGGCATGGTATAGATACATGTGTGATAGGAATAATGTGTAGCTACAATGGGTGTGTGTATCTATGTGAACCAATGTGTGTGTGGCATACAACATAAAAATCAATGAGTGTACCCAAAATCAGTGCAATGTGTCAAGTGTCCCAGATTTTTGGATGTCTTCCCTGTTCTCAGGAAGTCAGAACAGTGCACAGTGTGCACATGGTAATTCACATGTTGTGTGTGTGTGCCAGTGTCACATAGAGTGTGTATGTGTGTGCATTGTGTGTGGAGTGATATCAGGAAACAGGACAAATACAACCAGTGTATAAACTGGAAAGATCTGAAAAAAATAATGTAGTAGATAAGGCATGACAGTTGTGAACAAACCCAAATCCCTCATGACAGTTAACATGATAAACCAATCCACATATCAACAATCAAGAATTCTAATAACCAGTGTGTCACGCCCCGCTCCCGTAGGAGCGATCGTCCTCGCTAAGGCGTGATGCCGCACGAGCCTAGATTGTGCTCGTACAAGGTGGGTTCCATAACGGCCGATTCCAGCGGCTGCAACGGGTCGTCGCACAGAAGTCCCATACAGAGACATTAAATATTAGCAGCAAAATTTGAAGCAAAACACAAGTCATTTCAAAAATACTCTTTTATTGATATTGAAACATAGATTACAATGGAGCGCAAGGCCAAGATTAAAAGTCTCTCAAGCTCACTCAAGCTCACATTACAAGTTCACTCAGCTCTCTCTCTCATCTCTCAATTACAAGTCTTGATCCAGCAGAAACTTCGGAAGGCGATGTCCATACATTATGTCACGTATAAGTCTTTAATCCATGCGGCCGCACGCTTCGAGTCGCCAAGGAACACCATGCCTCGATGCATCCAAGCGAGCCTCGCGCCACGAGCTTCTACCTGTGCCTGCACATGTAAACTATGTGGGTGTCAGAACTCAACTGTACTGGTGGAATGAGCTCCTCTCCCACCCATATAAAACCAACACGTTTACTTTACTTTGTGCAACATAGTCCCTTCTTATCAATTGTCTTTCTATTCTTGCCTTAGGATCAGTTTTAGGACCGACGCCTTGTCATATTCCGTGTCTCTAGACCATCTCGTGCCTGCAACATCAACGTTAATTCAAGTCGTGTTTGCCTTACAGCCATAATCAGAGACGTAACTACGCGATGAGGCTCCATTTCCGTATGACCGTGCTTCGAATCCTTTGTGCCGTGCCTCGCAACTATGTGTGACTCAACCATATCGCCGCCTCGCGGCCCTTGCTACTTTGATCACCAACTGACCCAATCAAGACTTGTGAATCTTTGTGTCACTCAAACAACTTTGTCTTACGGCGGTTTCCTAACTTAAACTCAACAACTCAACCATAACCATACAACTTATATGCCGACAACATAAGACTCGACGCCACAACTCGTACCGAAGCACGTCGCCTACGTTGCAGCCAAATCTTAGGCCCAATATTTTGTGTTCCATCTTTACACATACATTCAACCCAACTTCCTTGATATACTATACTTAATACTCGTCTCATTCCAAAGGCATACACGCGGATCGTCGCCCATGCCGACTCATCTATATGAACTAGTCACTAGGGCCCAGCCCTATAATGGACTCCTTTTGAGCTTTTGATTAGGCGGACGCTCCTTGCCAGCGTCAGTAGCTAGCTCCGCTGTAAGTCCCCGCCTAACCCGTGCGGTCATCCAGTACAGCTACGAATGTCTCCATCGCAACGGTTCCCCTGGGCCGCCGGGGTCGTCGTCCGAGAAACAGATTTATTTTACCTTGTATAAGTTGTCCAATGACCATGCTAGACTCGACTCAAACTGACGTCTCACACAGTCAAAGCTACTTCTAGTGTTACCATCTCTTCCAGGGCTAATTTCAATACTTCTCACATCTGAGATCTTGCCTCGACGACCCGTTGTCGCGAGCATTCTTCTTTCTTGCCTCAACGACCCAGTCGTGAGCATTCTTTCTTTCTTGCCTCGACGACCCAGTCGCGAGCGTTCTTTCTTTCTTGCCCTATCATTTCACTCACTCAAGAACAACTATCAAAACACTTTCTAAACTCACTGACTCAACCGTGGCCCGTGCCTTAAAACATTAAATCTGTGCATCGTACCTTAAGCCAATCGTACTCTATGCGATACTCCTGCCCAAGTCGACGGGCCTTGAGATCGTGGAACTACTTAACTTAACAAACCGCGAAGGAGCGGGACAATGCTTGTAATGTCTTTGTCGACCGGCATAACTTTGTCTAACTTAACTTCGCTAACAACTTAACGATCAAAGGCTGAGTCAAACTTTGCCTTAACGGATCGTACCGTGCATGCATCCAACTTGAACAACCAAGTCACTCGGGTGCCTAGACTTAGGTCACAAGCCGCTCAATGCAACTTAACTCATGGGCAAGCCAAGGCTATGCCAAGCCTTGGACGACGGGACCGTGCATGTCTTATGAAGCATTTATGCGGACGACGCCTATGACTTAGGCTACGATCTTAACTTCGCCTACTCAACCAACTTTCCTTCTCCCAAGCCACGAGACGAAGGATCGAGTGTCATTTTCAAAGCATGCTGTACACCAATTCTAAGCCGACCGTTGGACCTTCCATATTCTAATCTCAATTCGACCCTTCGGGATTACTCCCTTTAGCTATGTGAATTCATCTATTTTATTATTAAGCCTACTTGTGCAAGTTGAAAACATGCAATTTATTATGTGAAGGCTAAGATGAGGCAAGTTCACCGAAACTACCCCACCTGAGTGATGTCTTCGAGTCGCCGTTGTAAGGCCAAGCCGAACGCCGTCGACGTTTCGATTCCTCCGATTGACTGAACGGGACGGGGCACTACATCATACACCACTCAGAAAAAGTTTCGTCCTCGAAACTAACTGAGTATACTCACTTATCGACTTATCACTTTAATCAACATTCACAGACTCTCGCACACACTTCTCCTATGCGTTCCTTCAAATCTGAACCACGCTCGTGCTACCCACAATATTTTCTTCAAAACTTACAATCACAAAATCCTCGACACTTTCCTGTTTCTCAAGTCTCACTTGATTCGGCGTATCACTTAGTATGGATCGTGCACATATCTTAGGCGTCCCTAAAATACATGTATTTCAACCAAGCCTCGTGATAGCGAATCCCGCCATCACCACTCGAGTCGGATTATGCACGCATTCAAGCGTCCTTGATATACATGCATGTCAACCGAGCCTCATGAGTGGTGCCTCCTCAATTCCTATCGCTCCGTACCGGAACGTCTGCCTAACTGCTAGGCTATGTCTTTCCATCAGTATTGGAATCATAGTTCCCAAAAAACAATATCAACACTGACCCCATCCTAAGGTCAAACCAAGTTGATAGTACGGGGTTTTCTACCCAAGCTCGCATCACTCCGATTTTTAAATATCGAGCATTAATTTCCTACACACATCCCAACGTTTATCGCACGGTGTCCGAGTCATTCAGCAAAGCCATCCTACGATAACTCACTTTTTAACCAATTCCTTGACATCTCAATATCGCTCGTTCAACAAACCATCTTCGCATAGTCTATCTCTTCGAACACGTTCGACATAATCCGCCTATCAATCCTTCTCGAATCAAATATGCTATGACACAAATTATCGCTAACCAAAATTTCACATTCCATATTACCTAAATCATCTATTCCAATTCGCGTAATCGATCACAAGGTCGTCTGACTTAACAATACGTTGCGCCCCGATCTCACGCGAGTCAGATTATCTACGATGGACATGAATCACCATGCACGCTTCGCGGGGTAATTATCCTCATCGGGACGTAACTCTTGTTTTGCGTCTAGACTAATTCATTCTCGATGTACGGATTGGACCTACTCAATCCTCAAGTTTATTCAATCATCAATCGCAAATCCTAAACATCCTCAAATTTTTTTTTGTATCAAACCGACAAGTCGAGACAATCAAAGTTGTCGCATCTTGATTTTTCGAGTTCGATCATTACCGCGACATGAATCACCATGTCAGCGCTCACACGGAACGATCGCCTCAAATCCGACGCGATGCATGTGTGAGGCTAGAGTTGTACTCGTACAAGACAAGGATGTCGACGCTGTGGTTATCCGCGTAACCATCAAAACACTTTCATTTTCATCCGACATTCATCTCGATCAAAATCCTAAGTATAACATCCAACCGAACAATAACACTTGTACGATCGTCGTTCGCCGAGTTAGAGTACCCCCGAGTTATCGCATATCAATCTTTGATACGCCTCAATACCATCGATGATATGCGTAACCTGACGATCTTCCTTTACAACCAATTTTGAGTCGTACGAATGATGCCATCGTCCGACTGGATAATCTCCTTGACATTCAAAATCAATTTCGATCATTATCGCTCGAATCATTCACAACATCGATTTTCTCAAACCCAAATTCGCGTATTGTTCATCCGTCTATCTTAAGTCATCGACTAACGTATTTCCTCAATTTGCATCAATCTTTTGCTAACTCAATCATCGAGCAACATTCAATCCAATCCTTAGAGTTATTCACGTAACTTCAAAATCAAAACTTTCATGCACGCTATCTACCTGTCGTACTAACTTTTTGTATTCGATACGTATCAATTTCCCCGATCAAGTCATCCATTTGTATACCCTAACTTTTCCTCAACTTGATTTCACCTACTGAATCATTCTTGCGTTTCATACTTCGTATAATCCTCAATCCCGTACACGTTCCGTGCGTGTCAATTTCTAAGTTGTTCGAATCCACTTATCAAACTTCCAGACAATGACTCATTCAATCACACCCGATCTAAGGCTTTGCATATGTACGACGCTTGCTGATAGACTCATTGACACCCCGTATCCTCAATCGATCGATCGATATTCCTGAGACTATCGCATACACCACTTAGGAATGAAGTCATTCGACAAATCCTCAAAACTATCATTCGATTCACAATCTACTTCCTCGAATTTTCGTCCAAACGATTCCTTAATTTTAAGCACGCTCACCTTATATCGCACCGACAATAACATCGTCGTTAGATAGCACCCCTATCGATAGTCATCTCATTTACGCAATCAAGTTCCACTCATTCTCGCTCGAAATATTACGAATCTCGTACTCAACTTTTCTAAGGTCGACGCAACTTTGGTATATATGCCCAGCCCGACTTAGCCAACCGTGCCTACGCAAACCATCCTTTTTTTTTCAAAAACTGTTCTCCTACGTTTTGTAAAATAGTTGGACTTATTGTATGGACAACCCGTGGGACATTTGAGAGAGAGCGCACCAATGATATCAACTTTACGAAAGCAACTAAGTTTTGTGGAAACAACGAAGTTAAAGAATTCAATCGATAGTCCAAGGACGTAAAGCCGTGCTCTGATACCATTATGTCATGCCCCGCTCCCGTTGGAGCGATCGTCATCGCTAAGGCGTGATGCCGCACGAGCCTAGATTATGCTCGTGCAAGGCGGATTCCATAACGGCCGATTCCAGCGGCTGCGATGGGTCGTCGCACAGAAGTCCCATACAGAGACATTGAATATTAGCAGCAAAATTTGAAGCAAAACACAAGTCATTTCAAAAATACTCTTTTATTGATATTGAAACATAGATTACAATGGGGCGCAAGGCCAAGATTACAAGTCTCTCAAGCTGACTCAAGCTCACATTACAAGTTCACGCAGCTCTCTCTCTCATCTCTCAATTACAAGTCTTGATCCAGCGGAAACTTCAGAAGGCGATGTCCATACATTATGTCCCGTATAAGTCTTTAACCCATGCGGACGCATGCTTCGAGTCTTCAAGGAACTCCATGCCTCGACGCATCCAAGCGAGCCCCGCACCACGAGCTTCTACCTGTGCCAGCACATGTAAACTATGTGGGTGTCAGTACTCAACTATACTGGTGGAATGAGCTCCTCTTTCACCCATACAAAACCAACACGTTTACTTTACTTTGTGCAACATAGTCCCTTCTTATCAATTGTCTTTCTACTCTTGCCTTAGGATCAGTTTTAGGACCGACGCCTTGGCCTATTTTGTGTCTCTAGACCATCTCGTGCCTGCAACATCAACGTTAACTCAAGTCGTGTTTGCCTTACGGCCATAATCAGAGACGCAACTACGCGATGAGGCTCCATTTCCGTGTGACCGTGCTTCGAATCCTTTGTGCCGTGCCTCGCAACTATGTGTGACTCAACCATATCGCTGCCTCGCGGCCCTTGCTACTTTGATCACCAACTGACCCAATCAAGACTTGTGAATCTTTATGTCACTCAAACAACTTTGCCTTGCGGCGGTTTCCTGACTTAAACTCAACAACTCAACCATAACCATGCAACTTATATGCCGACAACATAAGACTCGACGCCACATCTCGCGCCGAAGCACGTCGCCTACGTTGCAGCCAAATCTTAGGCCTAACATTTTGTGTTCCAACTTTACACACACATTCAACCCAACTTCCTTGATATACTACACTCAATACTCGACTCAATCCAAAGGCATACACGCGGATCGCCGCCCATGTCGACTCATCTATATGAACTAGTCACTAGGGCCCAGCCCTATAATGGATTCCTTTTGAGCTTTTGATTAGGCGGACGCTCCTTGCCAGCGTGAGTAGCTAGCTCCACTGCAAGTCCCCGCCTAACCCGTGCGGTCATCCAGCACAGCTACGAATGTCTCCATCGTAACGGTTCCCCTGGGCCGCCGGGGTCGCCGTCCGAGAAACAGATTTATTTTACCTTGTACAAGTTGTCCAATGACCATGCAAGACTCGACTCAAACTGACGTCTCACACAGTCAAAGCTACTTCTAGTGTTACCATCTCTTCCAGGGCTAATTTCAATACTTCTCACATCCGAGACCTTGCCTCGACGACCCGTAGTCGCGAGCATTCTTCTTTCTTGCCTCAACGACCCAGTTGTGAGCATTCTTTCTTTCTTGCCTCGACGACCCAGTCGCGAGCATTCTTTCCTTCTTGCCCTATCATTTCACTCACTCAAGAACAACTATCAAAACACTTTCTAAACTCACTGACTCAACCGTGGCCCGTGCCTTAAAACATTAAATCTGTGCATCGTGCCTTAAGCCAATCGTGCTCTATGCGACACTCCTGTCCAAGTCGACGGGCCTTGGGATCGTGGAACTACTTAACTTAACAAACTACGAAGGAGCGGGACAATGCTTGTAATGTCTTTGTCGACCGGCATAACTTTGCCTAACTTAACTTCGCTAACAACTTAACGAGCAAAGGCTGCGTTAAGCTTTGCCTTAACGGATCGTGCCATGCATGCATCCAACTTGAACGACCAAGTCACTCGGGTGCCTAGACTTAGGTCACAAGCCGCTCAACGCAACTTAACTCATGGGCAAGCCAAGGCTATGCCAAGCCTTGGACGACGGGACCGTGCATGCCTTATGAAGCATTTATGCGGCGACGCCTATGACTTAGGCTACGATCTTAACTTCGCCTACTCAACCAACTTTTCTTCTACCAAGCCAAGGGACGAAGAATCGAGTGTCATTTTCAAAGCACGCCGTGCACCAATTCTAAGCCGACCGTTGGACCTTCAATATTCTAATCTCAATTCGACCCTTCGGGATTACTCCCTTTAGCTATGTGGATGCATCTCTTTTATTATTAAGCCTACTTGTGCAAGTTGAAAACATGCGATTTATTATGTGAACGCTAAGATGAGGCAAGTTCACCGAAACTACCCCACCTGAGCGATGTCTTCGAGTCGCCGTTGTATGGCCAAGCCGAACGCCGTCGACGTTTCGATTCCTTCGATTGACTGAGCGGGACGGGGCACTACACAGTGAACTAATAATGTATAAGAATTCACAATAGTTTAAAGAAAAGAAAACATTTCTCAGTTTGAAACCATGTGACAGTTAAATCACAAAATCGGTGAAACCATTTACATGCTCAGCTTTGTGAAATGGATTGACAGTGTGGATATTAGAACAATTGACAGTAAGTTTGTAATGGAACTAACAAAGGGAAAAGGAATTCAATTCAACAGCAAACAAAAGGAAGTGAAGCATTTGACAGTTAGCCATTCATTCAAACCCAATCTCTAAAACAGTGGACAGCACATGGCTCTGTTTTAGCACATTTAGTCATGTACAGGAGTGTCAATGTATGTGTGTATTCCTAAGTTAAGTTCTCAGGTATCAAAACAAGGCAGGGGTTCCAGGTTCATGTTCACAATAGTGTGTGTGTAAATAGGAATTAGAAGACAGTGAGCTAAAAAGGAAAAACAGTGAATGGTAAACCTGGAAACAATGTCAGGTATTGGGAATGAACTTTACAGTTTATCTGGTAATCCAAACAGTGAATGCAACCTGGATATACATTGTCAGTAATCATATAAACTCAATCTCATGTTTAAGGAAAGGAATAACAGTTTTAATACTGAATCAAAATCAGTTTTAACATTGAACAATAATTCAATTTCAGTGAACTTAACAATAAATCTAAGTTACAAAATTCAGTTTTCAAATCAACCCAAAACTCAGTTAATATCTGGTAATTAGTGAACGAATCAATATATGCAACTATATGTAAATCTTGGGTTTCTATGACAGTGTCCATCTACATTATTATCATGTGTGAATGAGGGGGCTCAGTTCAATGTGATAGTCCACATTCCCAGGTTGTGTGATACTGGGGATTATCAAGATAATAAGTAAATGACAGTGCATAGAGATCTCAGGAACAATGCAAAGCAATTTCGAAAACCTTTAATCCCATACTAGCATGAACTCCCATCATGTACATTAACTCATTCATACATAGGTGAACTGATCCTTGAAATTTTATCATTGAAGACAGTTTAAATACAAAAAATTCTCAGATTTCAGTGTTCTCAGATTTCAACCCCAAATAATTTCAAAACCTCATGCCATTCGAAAATCAGTCACTACCACAACCATAGTCCTAATGAAACTAAACTTAGTTAGATATAGGAAATAAACATTGCAATTAAACCAAGTCAAAATTAGTGAAACACAATTAGCTTGGAACTCTCAGGTTCAACAGTGCATGTATGTGACAGTGTATCAGTCGCATCAAAACAGTCCAACTCAATGTCTAAATTCCATTCCTTGATCAAATTCAGGTAAAACTAATCTAGCATGAATTATTACACATGTAGGATCAATCCATATGACCAAATCATTAATTAAACAGTAAAAAAAAGAAACGAACACAGGATGTTAATGAACTGTACACTTCGTATCAGTCTACATTGGGGATTCGATGAATCGAACCCAAATTAAACATAATAATCACAATAATGATTAGTAATTAACATAGCATGTGTACACGTGTCTTGTGTGTCCTCACGTGTCCAGGAAACACGACACAGGCGTGTCTAACACGATGCAAACACAAGGGGTGCACCCAGTGTTGCACAGTGTCGTGCACACGTGCACGTGTCCGTAGAACATGACACACGACACGTGGGGTCTCGTGGTCATGCCCACGTGTAGCCCACGTATCAGGCTACACACACGACACCCTGCGAGGTATCCTCGACACGTGTCCGACCGTATCCAACCGCGTGTCAGTGACAAATTTTGTGCGGTTCTGTGCACTCGTGCGACCAGTACGGGCCAATTTTCTTCCTAACCGCTCGATAAGGTCCCACAAAATTTTGTGGACCTTGTGTCAGTATCCGCCCCAATGTGTGTGTCAAAAATCTTGTGTCCAAGTGGCGTGTCCAGGGAGTTATAGCCCCCGAGTAGCAGGGGACTGCTACCGCGTGCGGAACGCGTGTGTTCACGTGTCCAATCCGACACGACACGATGCAATCCACACCTCAGTCAACTGGAAACCAATAAACAACATCAAATCCTAATTTTCTATTCAAACCATTTCGGAAAATACGAACGAAAATGCCCACTGTGGCATTTCGTCGAACACCTAGGTATACATGCTGATACGTGTCCGATACGGACACGTAATGGACACGAAACCTTACAAAACCTATACCAACAGTTAGGGTACTCCTAGGGCTTCCTAACCATGCAAGAAATCCAAATTTGGTGGGGGAGAATAGGGATTTACCTATATGTGCAATTTGCATAAAAAGCTTCAAAAAGGGGGTTTCTTCTTGATGGCCAAGTGCTCCAAATTGGTCCCAAACTAAAATGGCTCTCCACCAACAGCCCATAAACACCAATTAGAACCCAATGCAAAAGACTAGGATGAAAAAAGAGGTTAAATGAATAAAATGGAAATTTTGAAGAAGGGAACAAACCTTGGTTTTTGCCAAATGGAGAATAATATAAAAGAGGCAAGAACATTCAAGGAGGATATTATTTATAGGGAGGGGAAGCCCTATGGCTGGTCCTAATGAGTGAAAATTAGGGTTAGGGTTACAAGTCATGGGCCATGGGCCAATTCACATGTGAAATGGGCTCTCTACCTTAGCCTTAAGTCCAACATTAAAATCCTTCCTAATTTCTCAAGAGCTAAATCACTCAAGTCAAAACCAAGTCGACTTAAGTTAGATTAGGGTATCACCATGCTAATTAAGTCACCTTAACTAGAGTCAACATCTAGGTTAGTCTCCTATGTCATAACTAGCAAAAGTCAAAATCAACAACCGTCAATCCAACAATAAATCAATAATTCTAAAAAGTCAAAATGACCAAATTACCCCTAGACTAAAAATGATAATTGAAACACCCTAATCACATGGCTAGGCTCTAGGGCAGACAGTCCCTACGGTTTCACTAGATGCACATCAAAATCACAAGTCATGATATTTAAATAGTTTTAAAATGATTAAAAATTACCAAAAATCATATTATTATTTAAATATCATAATTAAATAAATTAAAACACAAAATTTCAAAATTGTCCTTATTTTAGAAAACTGAGTGTTACAAGTCTACCCACCTTAGAAAAATTTTGTCCTCGAAATTTAAGATGGTAGTACTACTTCTAGGTCAAACATAGTCAAGGGTCAACCACTAGTCAACTTGTCAACATCCAAGTACTTGGTCATCAACTGGTCAACTTCTTAGGGTTTTACCTATGCTAGCTATCTAGGTGTTAGCAACTAGAGATTAGCAAAAAGAAAAACTCTATAATAGGCTAACTCTTAACTTCCCAATCTTATCAAGTCACCCATAACTAAATACCCAAAATCTAAGCACACAAATCCCAATACCATATATACATAAGCTCAAGAACAACAACCCATTATATATATCCTAAGTATATCATCTATATATCCATACATATATAACTGATCATCAAGGGTTAAAGTAGACTAAACTTATAAGGAACTGAACAAATGCTCAGAAATTAGGCTAAGGATGAATGGTCTGAAACATCGATGTAGGCAAAAGAAAATAATGCTAAGGAGATTGAATTTATAAGAAAAAGGACATGACATCTAGTGAAGGGTCTGCACACTGCCTATAAAGGTTGATCTATCATACCTAAACTCATCACAAGGAGAACTTAACTAAAATAGAAAACTGAAACAACATGTCTATAATCCTATACAACAATGCCCTATAGATACCAACCAACCCATATCCCATATGCCAATACCATCTACAATCTATCTATATATATAGACCTCTCAGTCTTAGGTGAACTACAACTATACTCAAGAACAGGCTCTGGTCATGGGTGCCTTACTAGAAAGGACAAAGGAAAATAATAACAATCATCAAGGCTGCAGAGCAGACTAACATCCTCTATGGGAACTGGTAGATAGTATAAATAACAGGGAAATCATCTACAATGGGTTACTATTCTAATACCAATGTTAACTATCATCTCTAGGGTACAGCCACGCTACAAGTCATCATACCATTACACTATGAAAGAACTACATATAAATAAGCTCTATAAAGCTAAAATATTCCTACTCCTAAATTATTTGATGATGGAATACAATTTATAACAGAAGGGTACGATAGAGATGATATGTTTAAAAACCTCCTCAAGATATAGTCTGATAATCATATGCGTCTGTCCAAAATCATGTTACTCAGAGTCCTTGCCATGCCAGTAAGTAAGGCTGCGATAAACGATAGATTCCATAACTGGGGCATGCACCTCTATAATCATGTCGTCTGGAATTCTCGCTATGCCGACTAGTATAGCTGCGAGAAATTCCAAATCTTATAACCAAGATACGTACATCCGAAGTCAGGTCTCTATGTTTCTGCCACGCCAGCTAATATAACTGCGATAAACTACAGATTCCATAATCAAGTAGACGTTTTACCGTCCCTGTTATTCCCGTCAACATATGTTATCAGAAAATATCGTAACTCAGGCCATAAAATTTATCTCGATAGGAAAATCAAAATCAACAACGATCCATCAAAATCAAATTCAATAATCAAGGAGTGAGAGCGAACAAAACAAGGGAAAGAATTTTAAATTGAAGTTTAAATAAGATTCTCAAGGGTCGTCCCAGGAATCTCTCAAGGAATCCTAACTGTGATTGAGTACCTTCAAAAATATATCATAATCCTACTGCAGGCTGTAGTGATACTCTAGTTTGAATACCACTACATAAACTCGACCTGTATGGGCCATCACTAAAAACGTGTCACGACCCGCACCCACCGTGAGGGTACGAGTACGTAACAGCGCCCAGCCTACGCCGCAGTGTCGGCGGTAGAACGCTGTTCTAGTTCATGAACTATAACTAACACAACATGAAATACTCTCCATAAGAAGGCCAACACAGAGGTACAACTCAATCACAATCTAGAAATAGAATACGGCACGATGAAATAGATAAAGAAATCCTCAACTGAGTACAACAAGAAGTGAAATAATCAAAGTCTCAACAACTCTATATATACAACTCTGAAAATAAGGACAACAGCTAAACATAAAAAGAAAGAACAGTCTAAGCTATCTACACTATGCAAGGTATCGTCCTCAGTAGCTGCCTGAACCTCCCCAGGGGTCCAGGTCGCGAGTGTCATCTAGGTAAGCTCCAAGTAAGGGGTACAGGGTTCCTCATCATCCTCTGTAAAATTTTCAACAGGTCCAGTCAGGACGAGAGCGAGTACAATACATCTCACGCAGATCATAACAGGTTAGAGAATATAAATATGCAAGAGAGTACGATACATGAAACTGAAAGAAAGTACATGATGTAAATAGAGAGAGAACTGTAATAGAAATATCTACTATAAGTAGAGAGCTACCAGTGACTAGTGATTTAGAGTACAAAGTCGACATGTGAACGGCTTAATTTGCACATGGCTATACTAAAGAGGCGTACATGGCTATACTACTTTGGAATTGTTCACATGTCTATTTATACTTCTCCATACCCCAATCAATACATAAGGATCCAGACAAGTTATGTTACGTACATGGTTTTCATATGAAGTCCATAGATGGGTGTACATAAAGAATACATGAGGGCTCAGAAACTGAGTGCACATGAATTCCACATGAAGGCCCATGAAGGGTGCACATGAAGTATAGGTTATCCATGAATACACGAGAAACATGACCGAACATGATAGCATATGAGAGTACACGAGCGAGTACGAACGAGCATGAAGCACATGATAAACATGAATAACATGAGAGCGAGGAATACACGATGTACATGAAACACACGACATGATGTATCCGATGCTCCCGAGGGGGATAACATCGCATGAAAGGATCCATATAGTACCAATCCGTGATAATATCGTGACAGCATCAAATAAGGTAAACTAGAGCAGGAATATAATTCTAAGCAAGTTATAAAATAATCAGAGAATGTACTCGCCTGGTATCTGAATGTCTGAAGTAAATATACTGTCCGAGATGAGGTACCTGACTCCTAGTTAGAGCAACACAAGTCAAGATATATACAGGGGATGATAATTGAAATCTACAATGCATCTGCATGCTGTCTAGGTCAACTAGACTAAAGTCAACCCTTGGTCAACTCCATCAACTATACTAGTCAAGGCTAGGTCAACTAAGTCAAACCTAAGTCAAACAAGTCTAATAAGTCTCACTAGGCCTAACCAAGCCTAGGCTAGCACTCTACATCAATCCCAAGGCTATACAAGCCAACTGCACACCTATACTGGCATTCAAACCACACACACAAGCAATGAGCCATAGGCTATGTGCTTGTATATAGGCTATAAGCCATAGCTATATCATATATAGACCATTCCACACATTCACATATATCAATTATATCTAACTAAATATATTTAACACACATTCATATAATTATAGGCTATATGTTAACATCACATATAGGTGTACATATATATGTATATAGGGTGATAGAGAGACATGTGAGGGTGATATATAGTGTGTAACATGGTGTAGATACATGTGTGATAGGAAAAATGTGTAGCTACAATGGGTGTGTGTATCTAAATGAACCAATGTGTGTGTGGCATACAACATAAAAATCAATGAGTGTACCCAAAATCAGTGCAATGTGTCAAGTGTCCCAGATTTTTTGGTGTCTTCCCTGTTCTCAGGAAGTCAGAACAGTACACAGTGTGCACATGATAATTTCCATGTTGTGTGTGTGTGTGCCAGTGTCACATAGAGTGTGTATGTGTGTATATTGTGTGTGGAGTGATATCAGGAAACAGGGCAAATACAACCAGTGTATAAACTGGAAAGATAAGGAAAACAGTGTAGTAGATAAGGCATGACAGTTGTGAACAAACCCAAATCCCTCATGACAGTTAACATGATAAACCAATCCACATATCAACAATCAAGAATTCTAATAACCAGTGAACTAATAATGTATAAGAATTCACAATAGTTTAAAGGAAAGAAATCATTTCTCAGTTTGAAACCATGTGACAGTTAAATCACAAAATCAGTGAAACCATTTACATGCTCAGCTTTGTGAAATGGATTGATAGTGTGGATATTAGAACAATTGACAGTGAGTTTGTAATGGAACTAACAAAGGAAAAAAGAATTCAATTCAATAGCAAACAAAAGGAAGTGAAGCATTTGACAGTTAGCCATTCATTCAAACCCAATCTTTAAAACAGTGGACAGCACATGGCTCTGTTTTAGCACATTTAGTCATGTTCAGGAGTGTCAATGTATGTGTGTATTCCTAAGTTAAGTTCTCAGGTATCAGAACAAGGCAGGGGTTCCAGGTTCATGTTCACAAAGTGTGTGTGTAAATAGGAATTAGAAGACAGTGTGCTAACATAGAAAAACAGTGAATGGTAAACCTGGAAACAATGTCAGGTATTGGGAATGAACTTTATAGTTTATCTAGTAATCCAAACAGTGAATGCAACCTGGATATACATTGTCAGTAATCATATAAACTCAATCTCAGGTTTAAGGAAAGGAATAACAGTTTTAATACTGAATCAAAATCAGTTTTAACATTGAACAATCATTCAATTTCAGTGAACTTAACAATGAATCTAAGTTACAAAATTCAGTTTTCAAATCAACCCAAAACTCAATTAATATCAGGTAATTAGTGAACGAATCAATATGTGCAACTATATGTAAATCTCAGGTTTCCATGACAGTGTCCATCTACATCGTTATCATGTGTGAATGAGGGTGCTCAATTCAAGGTGACAGTCCACATTCCTAGGTTGTGTGATACTGGGGATTATTAAGATAATAAGTAAATGACAGTGCATAGAGATCTCAGGAACAATGCAAAGCAATTTCGAAAACCTTTAATCCCATACTAGCATGAACTCCCATCATGTACATTAACTCATTCATACATAGGTGAATTGATCCTTGAAATTTTATCATTGAAGCTAGTTTAAATACAAGAAATTCTCAGATTTCAGTGTTCTCGGATTTCAACCCCAAATAATTTCGAAACCTCATGCCATTCGAAAATCAGTCACTACCACAACCATAGTCCTAATGCAACTAAACTTAGTTAGATATAGGAAATAAACATTGCAATTAAACCAAATCAAAATTAGTGAAACACAATTAGCTTGGAATTCTCAGGTTCAACAGTGCTTGTATGTGACAGTGTATCAGTCGCATCAAAACAGTCCAACTCAATGTCCAAATTCTATTCCTTGATCAAAAACTTAATCTTATCATGTAAAACTAATCTAGAATGAATCATTACACATGTAGGATCAATCCATATGACCAAATCATTAATTAAACAGTAAAAAAGAAACGAACACAGGATATTAATGAACTGTACACTGCGTATCAGTCCACATTGGGGATTCGATGAATCGAACCCAAATTAAACATAATAATCACAATAATGATTGGTAATTAACATAGCATATGTACACGTGTCTTGTGTGTCCTTACGTGTCCAGGAAACACGACACAGGCGTGTCTAACACGATGCAAACACATGGGGTGCACCCAGTGTTGCACAGTGTCGTACACACGTGCACGTGTCCGTAGAACACGACATACGACACGTAGGGTCTCGTGGTCATGCCCACGTGTAGCCCACGTGTCAGGCTACACACACGACACCCTGCGAGGTATCCTCGATAAGTGTCCGACCGTGTCCAACCGCGTGTCAGTGACAAATTCTGTGCGGTTGTGTACACTCGTGCGACCAGTGCGGGCCAATTTTCTTCCTAACCGCTCGATAAGGTCCCACAAAATTTTCTGGGCCTTGTGTCAGTATCCGCCCCAACGTGTGTGTCAAAAATCTCGTGTCCAAGTGGCGCATCCAGGGAGTTATAGCCCCCGAGTAGCAGGGGACTGCTACCGCGTATGGAATGCGTGTGTTCACGTGTCCAATCCGACACGACACGATGCAATCCACACCTCAGTCAACTGGAAACCAATAAACAACATCAAACCCTAATTTTCTATTCAAACCATTTCGAAAAATACAAACGAAATGCCCACTGTGGCATTTCGTCGAACACCTAGGTATACATGCTGATACGTGTCCAATACGGACACATAATGGACATGAAACCTAGCAAAACCTATATCAACAGTTAGGGTACTCCTAGGGCTTCCTAACCATGCAAGAAATCCAAATTTGGTGTGGAAAAAATAGGAATTTACCTATATGTGCAATTTGCTTGAAAAGCTTCAAAAAGGGGGGTTTCTTCTTGATGGCCATGTGCTCCAAATTGGTTCCAAACTGAAATGGCTCTCCACCAACAGCCCATAAACCCCAATTAGAACCCAATGCAAAAGATTAGGATGAAAAAGGAGGTTAAATGAATAAAATGAAAATTTTGAAGAAGGGAACAAACCTTGGTTTTTGCCAAATGGAGAATAATATAAAAGAGGCAAGAACATTCAAGGAGGAGATTATTTATAGGGAGGGGAAGCCCTATGGCTGGTCCTAATGAGTGAAAATTAGGGTTAGGGTTACAAGTCATGGGCCATGGGCCAAGTCATATGAGAAATGGGCTCTCTACCTTAGCCTTAAGTCCAACATTAAAATCCTTCCTAATTTCTCAAGAGCTAAATCACTCAAGTCAAAACCAAGTCGACTTAAGTTAGATTAGGGTCTCACCATGCTAATCAAGTCACCTTAACTAGAGTCAACATCTAGGTTAGTCTCATATGTCATAACTAGCAAAAGTCAAAATCAACAACCGTCAATCCAATAATAAATCAATAATTCTAAAAAGTCAAAATGACCAAATTACCCCTAGACTAAAAATGATAATTGAAACACCCTAATCACATGGCTAGGCTCTAGGGCAGACAGTCCCTACGGTTTCACTAGTTGCACATCAAAATCATAAGTCATGATATTTAAATAGTTTTAAAATGATTAAAAATCACCAAAAATTATATTATTATGTAAATATCATAATTAAATAAATTAAAATACAAAATTTCAAAATTGTCCTTATTTTAGAAAATTGGGTGTTACAGCCAGTGATGTAATGACGCGTCTTCTGGACAACGAACATCAAGGCTAAGCATTCTTTTTCTACGGGGTTGTATCGGTGTTTAGTACCGACTATTGTGCGGCTAATGTAGTAAATTGCTTGCTCATGGCCTTCATTGTTCTTCTAGACTAGGAGGGCATAAAAAGAATGATCCATTGCTCGAATGTACATTAGGAATGGTATTCCTATGATTGGATGGACCAGAACATGAGGGTTCATCAAGTACTATTAAATGTCTTCAAATGCTTACTGACATTCATCAGTCCAAACGAAAGATACACCTTTTTTCATTAATTGAGTGAATGGTCTGCAGTATCCAGAGAGATTTGAAATAAATCTCCTAATATAGGCAAGTCGTACTTGGAATCCTCGTAGCTCTTTTAGGTTGCGTGGAGGACGCATCTCTTGAATGGCTTTGACTTTTTCAGGGTCAACGTGTATATCCTTAGAGGTAATAACAACTATGAGAAATTTTCCACTAAAGACACCCAGGAATGACTTGGTGGGATTCATCTTGAGTTGATGTTGAGGCATTAGATCGAAGATAGTCTTCAGGTCTTAGATGTGATCTTTCTTTAAACAACTCTTGACAGCAATATCGTCGATATAATATTCAACTATTTTTCGTAAATGTTCATGGAAAATAGTGCTCATGGCTCGCTGACATGTGGCACCAGTGTTCTTGAGACCAAATGGCATGACTGTATAGCAGTAGATTTCCAGAGGAGTACAGAAGGACGTATGCTTTTCGTCTTCAGAATTTATCTTGATCTGATTATAACCAGATAATCTGTCTATAAAAGACATTCTTCGAACCCGTCGGGTATTCGATCATGACATAGGTGATTGGAAAAGGAAATTCATCTTTAGGATAAGCTGCGTTGAGGTCTCTGAAGTCGATGCACACTCGAACTTTACCTATTTTTTTTATAACCGAGACGGTATTAGCCACCCAGTCGGGATGCTGTTCCTCCCTAATAAAGTCGTAGGCAAAGAGCTTTCTGACTTCAGCTTCTATAGCATCTATTATATTAGGTCGGAATCATCGTTGTTATTTAACAGGATTAGCATTTGGCAAAATATTGAACTTATGAGTAGCGATTTGAGGATCTAGTCTCGGCATATCTTCATAGCTCTAGGCAAATACGTCAATATACTCTTTAATGAGCTGGATCAGTTCTTGTTTGTCTATCTCAGGAAGACTTTTACTGATGAAGATAGGCCTTGGAGAAGCTTCGTCTGCGACATCGATCTGGATCAATTCATCCTCAGTGGGTGGTTTACGTTGTTCGAAGCAAAGTTCTCATTGAGTATCCATTTTTTGTACCCAAGGCTCATTCTCGTAAGTCATGATGAAGTCATCATCATCTTCTAAAAGTTCAGTTGTCACCATATTGACGGATAGAGTCAGTCGATAGATATTCCCTATGTTGGTGTCTAAATCCCATGAGAAGGAATCAGAAGTATGAGATCATATCTCTTCGTCTGACTCAGATCTATCTGGGTTGTGATCGATATAGTGTAGTCTAACCCATGTTTATTTTTGTTATAATATTGTGATGACCTTCCTTTTGGGGCCGGTAGTCGAATAGGAGTTCGTCTATATTTACCTCCATTAAGTCCAGACCTGAAATTGTAATCCATCTTTTGGATGATGTTCTTAGATTGTTGACTATAATGACGTAGTTGTATTCTTCCACAATCGTCATGTTCAGAATCGTTGTCGAGTATAACCCTTTGGTTACGTTCTCTGCTGAAGAGAATTGGATGTTTATCATCGTTTCGAGGAGGAACAATGAAGAACTAGCTTTTTACATGTTCAAATGATATCTCATCCTGAAGAGGCTGAATTTCTTCTAAGGTGAGAGGTTCAAAATTATCTAGAATTTCTAAGTAACGTTGTGTGTAAAAAGTGACATCAATATAATACGAAGGAGACATTACTTTATTGATATATTTCACCGCTTCAACAGTTACAACAACATTTTTGACCTTGGTTAAAGACATTGCCAGGTCGATAACAAGAGGGGGAGGAAGAGAATTAGTAGGCTTGTTACGACGAAGGTCGATAACAAGAGGCTCAGAAGAGGTGATCTCCCTTTGCTCCACTTTTTTAGTAGGAGGAGTAAGATTGATAGTCAGCATCTGAGAAGACGAAGGGCGAGAAGTACGCCCTTTGACCGGAATCACCAAGACCACGTCTGGAACGTCGTTTTGGTTTTGTTCCGTATCCATGGCTGACACGAACTTCATGTACTCTTTTTTATACATCCTGGAGTCTGTATAGTAAGCTTCGATGCCTCGAAAAGGATTGAGGTCAGCAACTTCTTTCTTGATATCCCCATTATCATCTACGTACTTAAAGCACTGGTGGAGAGTAGATGGCATGATATTATGTTCATGCAACCATGACCTACCTAACGGTATGTTATAGGAAATGTGATAATCAATCACATAACAAGTGATTTTTGTGCGAAGATTGTCGATTTGGACTATCAAGCGAATCTTTTCCAATGGTTTACTCTTCCTAGAATTGAACCCAAGAATAGTTGTAATCGTCACGGAGAGACTATAGACTGGGATCTTCAGAGAATCCAGAAAAGTTTTCGGGATGATGCTAAGTGCAGATCCAGGATCAACAAGAATGTGATCTACCCTCATTGTGTCGACATATCCCATAAAGTAAAGAGGTCAGCCGTGTTGTTTGTCTTCTGGCAGTATATCATCTTGTGTAAGGGTGATATTTGGGATTATCTTCATTACACTATGACATTGAGGTCATGCCACAGGCTCTTCATCCGACTTCTTAAGATGTGGAAGACAAACATCAGCTTGTATCAAGGCTTCACTCAGTATTTCTCGAGTTTCTTTCGAGAGATAAAGGATTTTGAAGATTGACAATCTTGCTAGAGTATTGGCTAGCTGAGCCAATATGTCAAAGTTGTATGGCTTTTGAAGACCTTATATTGGCATCTTTTTTAAGTTCTTGTCGAAGCAAACTTGTCGTTCGCCTTTATCAACTACTGTCGTCTTAGAAGGACCTGAATCAGCTGGTGGAGTTGATGTTGGAAGAGAATTAGGAGCAGGTAGAGGAGTAACAACTTCATTCTCTTGACTATCTGGATTGTCTCTAAGGTAGAGTCTTCCAGACCTGGTACCAGCTAGAACTTCTTTTTTTGAAGCAGGTGATAGAGAAACCATATTATAGGTCTTCGTATGTGCCTTGCCTTTGGAGGACTTCTTTCTTTGATGAGGGAGCATGCGATTTGTCCCAAATCCTAGGCCGACACGAGGCCCGTTGTCTTAAATTTACAGAGATAGAGGTATCGGAGGCCCCTTGTTCAAGCTTGGTGATTTTTGAAAGTCATATCCCATCTTTAGCATCAGTTCACGAGATTGCTGGCTGTACCAACAGAATTCTGGTTGGTAGTCGACTTTTAACTTTGACGAAGAAGTCACTGAGGCGAAAGGCGTAGATCCTGTTAGAATGAAAGTAGCCTTCAAAGAGGGAACATGGTCATCAAGCGAGGTGTGCTCACTCGAAGTCATGTTGCATGACTTGTACTTGGCCGATTTCTTCGATTTGGGAGAAGGAATATATGTCTTCTGCTCGAAATTGGCGACTAAGTTGGGATGGACCCACATGATTTTGCCTATAGCTGTCGATAGTTGTACTAAATAGTCATTTTATGCTGGCGGGAGGTTGACGATCTCTATAGTTGCTTTCGGTATTGGGACGACACCGTCAGGAACCAGCTGAGGAGCGAAATCTCTAAATTGTAGAGAGTCGACGTTGGCGGTCACCGTCTTCTCGTCCTTTCGGAGAGTGATCGCCTTGGCATTGATCAGCTCTTGGATCTTTCCTTTAAGTACGTAGCATGCCATGGTTGGATGGCCTAGAAACTTGTGATACATGCAATACTTAGGGTCAGTTTTACCTACTTCGTTCGACCGTTTGATCTCGGGCAGTTGAAGCTTATTGTTCTTGATTAAACAATCAAAGATGCTCATGACGTCATCATCATCAAAGGAATACTCCTCCTTAGGTCGTGGTGCTGCCCTCTGTGGAGGTGTTGTTGCTGTAGGTGCTGGATGACCTACGTTGATGGCTAGGGCTTCTTTACCCTTGCGATTATTTGGGTGACTATCGCTGTTGGTAGCAGGATGTTTATCTTTATTCAGATTTGGCATCGGGATGCCTAGTTGCTTAAACTTTTTAGTGTTGTCTTCAGCTGCTCTGGCACTTACAATAAAGGAACCCCAATCTTGGAATTGTGTTGGTCCTGCGCACATGCTGACTACAGGTAACAAGTTAGATTTGTAAGTATCTGTAGTCAATGCGTCAGGGGTACCTAGAGGCATTTTTAGTACCTCACGTCGAAAGCGCTCTATGAAACGTTCGGCTATTTTATTAGGCTTCTGTTTGATTTTGGTAAGGACAGACATGGTCATGTCGTACGTCCCTTCATAAAAGCGTTCTAGGAACATTTGTTTCAAGGCTACAATGGAATTCATACAACCATCTAGCAAGCTTTGATACCAATCATAAGCAACACCTGATAAGCATCCAACGAATACTCTAGTAAGTAGAGCATCGTTCTGCTGGAGGTGATCAGTCATCATTTCGAAGTGATTGATATATTGACTCAGAGATGTAGTTACAACGAATAGCATTATAGTGGACGGCTTATATTTGGACGGGAACGAGATTTCCTTCCACTCTGTAGTAATCCCTCTTTCTGTTTGAAATCTTCAAACTAATTTTGCAGAAGCTTGACTACTTCAAGAGGGTCCCCTGAAGATTGAGAAGCAGCAGATTGATTTGTTGGATTGGGATATGGAACTGCATGGTAAGTACAACCCCCAGTACTGGAGCGACTTGGAGTAGCCTGTTCCTGCAGGTGTATGACCTCTGGGACGGTAGTATTTAGAGAAGCCTGTACTCCAGGGCCAGTGTGGACAGGCATAGAACCTATTACGTGTTCTTGAGTTGGAACTAGGTTCACAATAGGTGGAGCAGCATGTTGTGTCATCATTACCGCGTGTATACTCGTAACCATGTCAGTCATAGCTTTCAGATTGGCCTCGAAAGCTACAATCCTTTGTTCCTGATTAACAGAACTGGAAGCATCCTGCTCTTCGTTGGTCACGTAAGCAGTCACCTCTCTTGATACTGAGAATGAGCTAGTGGACATGATAATCCGATCAGAATCCTCGTTATCAGCATCGGAGTCTAGTAAACTACTATCTCCAGGGTTGGAATCAGGAATATTTCTTTGACCGAGGAAGTCTCGGCTCTTGATCTTGTGTTCTGATAGACTCCTTCGGAAGAGTCCAGGATTTGATTACGGACTTGCCGACTCAGAGATCGTGATGAGTTACGCCACGGGCGTCTACCACCCCCAGTGCTACAAGATGTCATATTGATAGAAGCAAATACCCACTTATCCTCCTCTATCTGGGTTACATTGGGAGAGCGAGAATAATTCAGAAGGTCAAACACATACCATTTTGCTGGCTTGCATCAGCATCTGACTTCTACCTCATGTGAATGACAGCAACATTCGTTATGTAAAATCTTCAGGCATCTTCCCCACCCCCTACCCCCCAGTGTTATGGGACGTCGTATTCGCATAAGCAAACATCAAGTCATCCTCATCTATCAAAATCACATTAGGAGAGCAAGAATAATTTAAACGATCAAACACAGACCGTTTTGCTGCTTTGCAGTAACACTTGATTACCACCTTATGACAGTGATGTTCGTTATGTGAAGTCACTGCTACACGAGGTGAGTCTTTGATCTTTCGCTTTTGTATGATAAGTTCAGGGAGATCTGCTACGTCATAAGGGGAAGAAAAAGAAGAAGTAGAAGAAGAAGAAGAAGAAGAAGAAGAAGAAGGCAGACTCTGCCTAATTACATTAATATAATCCATGTTTCCAAGAATTTATAAATTATTTTTTATTTCTAAATTAATTTTGGATTTGTTTTAGAAAATGTTTCTACTAGAATTTTATTAATGAGTTTATATATAAGATGTTCTGTTTGAGTTTGAGAATATTGGTTTTAGATAATTGTTTAAAAATCATAATTATATTTGTACTAATAAAATAATTTATTTTTATTTAATAATCCTTTAAAAACAAAATTCGAATATTTCTAAGAAAATATTTTGATTAATTATTACTAACTGATAGGTTTAAACTAATTATTATGGTAAATATTCTTATAAGATTTCATATTCAAATATTTTGTATAAGAAGTTTCTTAATTATTGAGTCATGGTTTATGGTTTATTTTGAACTAAAATAATTAAAAGCATAACAAATGAGTATGCGACAATAATATCAATCAAAGATTTATGAATTTATTTTAATCATATCTACTTCAACCTATGCATTTCTCTACTTGAGATGTGCAACTAATTTTCATATAGCTATTGTTTCAAACTGTAGCAAATCCTTGTCTATCCACTAAACAAATGTTTAAATATATCATTATCTATTCCTAATCGGTCCTCAATGCCTATTACTCTACTATATATGGAAATACCTTTTCTATATATATATCAGGCCTTCATCCCTCTCTCTCTCTCTCTCTCTCTCTCTCTCTCTCTCCTCCTTTCCTATGCATGTCAGTTTTCACAAAATTGTGCGGACTCATGGTAGTACTTAAGTTAGTCGTACTACTGCGAGCCTGCGACTTGGAAGTGCTCATTCACAACTAAGGTTAATTTGATTTTATGAGAATGACTAGGACTATGAGTCCCTTATTAATTTGACTATTGAATAGTCAGGTCAGTTTTCGCAAAAATATGCGGACTCATGGTAGCACTTAAGTTAGTCGTACTACTACAAGCCTACGACTTGGAAGTGCCCATTCACAACTAGGGTTAATTTGATTTTAGGAGAATGACTAGGACTATGAGTCCCTTATTAATTTGACTATTGGGTAGTTAAGTTTGCTACTTAGGCCACTTGATTTATGTAGGGATTTATTGAATTATACACCCTATTAGCTAACTTAGAGGAATTTTCCTAGAAGGATGTACTATTGTGCTTTGACACGATGGTTGGATCTAAGGTAGGTAGGCTATTCCATCGGTAACTTAGGCCTTCCTAGAATTCGATTCCTAACCTTGATAATTCGTTAAAATTATCTTTTATGTCCTCTTTAAATATTATCACCGTTACTCATACCAATTAGTCATTTCCTATTGGCCATAAGAAATTGTTTTTTTCTAAAAGTCTAAATTTTATTTTCATCCATTGAGTTTGAGCCTAACATGATCCCACAATCCACACATCTATTCCGAGTTAGTTTTGTTGAAATATATATATGTTTTTCCTCGATCTTTGAATATTAGAGGAATAGAAATAAAATTTATATTTCTCTTATTATTTTCTATCTAATCAAGCGTTTGATTTTCAAAATTGATAATTATACTTCAAGGACTGATGCTTACTAATCATGATCCGCTAGTTGAATTTCTAGAAATTCCTTTAAAATTCTTAGGAATATAGTGGAATATATTTTGATGACTTATGATGGCAAGACAGCAGCGCACTGTCGCCATTTATTTGAATTATCGAGACTGTGGGTTCACTGCATCCAGCAGTGCACTAGTGTGGCATGATCCCCAAGTTGAAGTAAATTCAAGTGTAAGTTATCGGAAGTTATTAAAACTATGTCCTAGTTGCCCTATTTTAACTTTTTTTGAGCTGTATGTTAATATTGGTAGAGCTAATAGAATATTCGATGCAATATCATACTTGAGTCATGAAACCAAGGATTTTCTGCAGCCAGATGTATACTGGCAGGATTTGGATTCTCGGTGAAATGACTTCAAATATGCATATGGTTTTCGAATACCATAGAGGCTATATCTTTTATTAGCATGTGACTATTGATTTTTTATGATCCGCAAAATCTTGCACTCTCGCTCCAAACTGATTTGATATCCTATTTTTTTATCCTATTTTAAATAAAGCTTGTAGTTCTACCTTTCTTATCTTTCTTTCTTACCTTCTATTCGTCGAGTCGTCATTTGGTTCATCCTCTTTTAAAACCTATTACTAGATTTTAATTCCATATTCTACTAGATTCATAATCGCCCCTAGATTACATTATTCTATGATTATGCCTACATAATTGATCGTGCTAAAACAATTTCGATTTAGATCATCCTTACGACTTTTGATCGCAATTAGACTATTTTTATTATATTTTAATCGAGTCAATTTGCATATTTTTAGATTTTGACTCGAAAATCGTGCTTAAATAATTTTGTCTAAATAGTTAATCGTGTCAAACAAAATTGAATTTTGATTGTTCCTAAATGACTTTGATCTTGACTAAACTATTTGGCTATAATCATAACCGTGCCTATACTTCAACTCAATTAATTCTAATGTTTATATTTCTATTCCACTATGATCGTGACTATTTTGATCTTGTTCATGCTCATGCCAAATTTTTAATTTTGATCATGCTTGGATGACTCGCATGATTAACCTTGATCGATACTACATCTTAGCTGTATCTAAGTGGTTTAACAATGTTTAGGCATTGTCTAAGTTTTGATCGTTCTTAAGCAATTCTGGTCGTGACTAAATCATTTTGAGTAAAAATTGATCGTGCCAAATCATATTTTCTTTTATTATTATTTTAATTCTAACCGCGGTTGTGCTTATCTAACTTTGGATCATATTACTTTACTTGATTATTAGTACCTAGTCCTCTCCTTTGAAATTTTGAAGATGAAGTTTTTAAGGTGGGTAGATTTGTAAGCCCACTTTTTCTTTTTCTTAGTTTTAAATATTTTTCTAGTTAGAAAACTTTATTTATTTTAATTATTATATAGATATTTCCGAGTTGGGATATATTTTTTTTGGGATATATATATATATATATATATATATATATATATATATATATGTGTGTGTGTGTGTGTGTGTGTGTGTGTATTTTATGGTTGAGAAAGTAAAGATATATATAATTTTGGAATGGCAAAAATATTTACTAGTTTATTTTATACAATGTACTTCTAGGAGTATTTGGTCTAATATTATCATTTGTTTTACGATTTGAATTTACAAAAAAAATATTTTAAATATTTTCGCTAAATCGAACAAGTCCTTCGTTCAATGATCGTACACCGAGATCAGGCGCTCGCTACGCCCTCTCCCTCTTTGTCTTTCCACTTCCGTCGTTTAGGAACAAACACTTCGCCAAATTCTTTTGAGTCCCGGCCCGGTTTTTGCCCACTAACCAATTACGTTACGACCACAGAACAAACTTGGTTGACGAACATGGTTTATGCGCCGCTAATGTAGCGGCTTGTCGAGCATTTGACAAACTCACACCATCCATTCATCTAGATATCTAGATGTATAGATATCCCCCTTTTTGGAGATGGGTAAAAAATATATGTATATATGGTAAAGAATAAAAATGCTGCTCCCTTTTCTTTTAGTTTCTTTGACGTTTCGTTCATATTTGTTCATTTCATTATAGTTTGTGGATTTGTTATGAAAATCTTTACAGGCAGATAGGATCCCTGGATTATTAGGTTAGAGGGCTGTAGGAGAGATGCATGTGCCTACTACCAGAAAGAATCAAAAAAGGGCTCCAAAAACTGAAAGATGTGATCCAATTTTTAGAGAATAGAAAAGAAGAGGACATCGAATGAAAGCCAATGTTGGATTTACACGACAAAAGGCACCGGGACAAGTATTCACAGATCAGACGATTATCGGCATTGATGTTGTGGAGGAGTACTTCCTTTCCCGGGTTGGGAGGCCACTCGGGATGAATAGTATTCCCCTTTCTCGCATTGAACATTGAATATTATTTCAAGGTACTATTTTAAAAGTATTAAATTTAGATTTGGTTGAATATATCTTAAATAGTATTAATAATATATAGTATCATTATGGATTAATTTTAATTAATCTAGAAATTTGTTGGATTTAATATGTAATTGATTTAATTTTTATTTATTAATTACTGTCTTGACTACTAGGATATATTTTAAAATGAGATTATATTTATGAAAACCTAATTGTGCATATTATTTGTTGGTACTAAAAATTATCTTAAATTATTATTGTTAGAAACATATATAGATTAAATTAATTATGTTTAAGATATTTATTTGAATTGATTTATAGAAAGATTTTATTTAGATTTATTCTAATCCTATTCCTTTCCTAATTAGGGAATCCCCAACCCCTATAGAAAGAAGGGAAGTCCCCTTTTATTCTCCACAATTTTTCAATCATCACAATTTACAAACCCCCAAATCCCTAACCCTAAATCCCATCTTCCCAAATTTTTAGAATTTTTATTTATTTATTTATTTATTTATTTTATTTTGTTTATCATAGTTGAAGGTATTTTTTTTTTCTTTTTCGTCGATACTTTGTTTTATGATTTTTTTTTATCAAAACTCGTTTTCAATTAGATATTTTGAGAGCACTTTAGGGCCTTTAGAGTTTCAAGACTTTTTCTTTCTCTTTTCATCTATTTGATCAATATTTCCTTATCATAAATTCTTACTACCTTTCACCAATCTACCAAGTCCACCTATCCTAATAGTCCTTAAATTCGAGGATAAATTTATTTTAAGGTGGGTAGAATTGTAATCCATGTTTTCACGAATTTACAAATTATTTTTTCATTCTAAATTAATTTCGGATTTGTTTTAGAAAATGTTTCTACTAGAATTGTATTAATGAATTTATATAGAAGATGTTCTATTTGAGTTTGAGAAGATTGGTTTTAGATAATTGTTTAAAAATCATAATTATATTTGTACTAATAAAATAATTTATTTTTACTTAATAATCCTTTAAAAACAAAATTCAAATATTTCTAAGAAAATATTTTGAATAATTATTACTAAAGGATAGGTTTAAACTAATTATTATGGTAAATATTCTTGTAAGATTTCATATTGAAATATTTTTTATAAGAAGTTTCTCAATTATTGAGTCATGGTTTATGGTTTATTTTTAACTAAAATTACTAAAAGCATAATAAATAAGTATGCGGTAATAATATACATCAAACATTTATGAATTTATTTTAATCATATCTACTTCAACCAATGCCTATCTCTACTTGATATGTGCAATTGATTTTCGTATAGCTATTGTTCCTAACTATAACAAATCCTAGTATATCCACCAAACAAATGTTTAAATATATCATTATCTATTCCTAACCGATCCTCAATGCCTATTACTCTACTATATATGAAAATCCCTTTCCTATATATATCACTACAAGAAAGTAGGGCTTTGCCAACGTTTTCTTGTCCGACGTTTCCAAAAATGCTGGCTCCTTCATTATATACCGACGTTTTTAGATAAACATTGAGGATTACCTGCGTTTATGTTGAACGTTGTTAAATTTACCGACGTTTGGCCAAAAATGTCGGCTATGTCGAAATATTACTACGTTTTTCTCTGACATATACCGACACCCAGACATAAACGTTGAGATATGTAAATAAACCCGACGTATTGAACTAAACGTTGGAAAATGCTTACATAAACCCAAATTGAAATTAAAACTGGCATTTATATATGGTAATCTCGGTCAACATATCAATATTAACCCAAATTAAACCTGGCGTTCAAATAAGGTAGCGCGGTCGGTTGTATATGGGTATATGTCCAAGATCGGGTCTCTATATATACAAGTAGCAAGAAGAAATTGCCAATATTTTCTTCCCTATAATATTTCCCGCCCAAACCCTACATCTAAACCCAAAATATTATTTTCCCTTTTAAAAAACCCTATTCACCGATTTACAAGCATTCGACTGAGACCTCCTCTTTCGATTAGACTGCGGCCTTCCACTATTTCAGTCGGCAACTATAAGTCGATCCCGACCATTGCAATCAAAACCAAGGATGGCAACCGTCCTCATCTTTTTCGACTGCTAGAAGTTGATCCCGGTCAGTATTATAGAGGACGTCGAGGCGAGGCGGCTATGGCAGGATATGGTGCATCGAAGAGGTTTCTCTAGTAATAGTATGGTTTGTGTGGTGAGTTTTCTTAGCTAATACTTCAAAATGGTAAGAATAATATGTGAATTTTATGCTTGTAAGGTATTCGAGTTTATGCTTGTAAGGTCCTAGCCTTCTCGAATACTTAAAAGTACTATCATATTGAATTTAAGTGGTCTTTGTAGTGTACATGGTTAAGATTTGAATTTAAGTGGTCTTTGCCATGTACATGGCTAATAAGCGTAGACATATGGGCCTCGAATAAACCTGAACGGATATATATATATATATTGTAGGCCTTAAAAATGACAGTCACGCTGAGTTGATCAGGACAGAGTCAAAAGTCACGCTCAGTTGATCAGGATAATATTTACAAATCACGCTGAAGAGACAGCTCATCATTTGTCAGAAATTTCATCATTACTGACAGCACGACAGTCGAAGAATGTCTCTTCGTATGCTACGTATTCACAGAACTCGAGAGATCACAGCCGACTATTGCGTGATTTTCGAAATCTTCTTCAGCAAGACTCAGCCTTCGTCAAAGTTGGCGTACCAAAAGAGTTTCTTGTCATTTAATGCGACTGACAAAGCAATCACTGTCAGAGATTTTGTGTCAGTCGAGGCACGCCAAATTGAGACAGCTGACAGTCTTATCTCAAGTCTGCGTGTATTGTGAGATCTTCATCTCAAGTTTGCGTGGATTCTGAAGTTTTCTTCCTCCAGTCTGCATGGATTTTGAAGCTTTTTGCCTCGAGTCTGCGTGGATCCTGAAGCTTTCTGCCCCAAGTTTGCGTGGATTTTGAAGCTTTCTACTCCGAGTCTGCGTGGATTTCGTCTTCAACAAAGTCTGCGTGGATTTCATCAAATTGGAGTACGTGGCAGCCATGCCACTGATCTCTCGCCTGCGTGTCCTGTAACTTGCACACGACTCATGCATGATCGCCATGTATCCAACAGTTACAGGCCACGTCCAGTAACTTCTCACAACCTTGCGTATGTTAAATCATGTGTGATTTTCAACTAAGCACAGGCTGTGAAGACAGTTATCTTTTCAGTTTTATTTTTGAATCTATAAATAGAGTTCTTTTTCTCATTCATTGTACAGATACATAGTTATCTACTGTCAAAATTTTGAGAGCTTTTCTTCTTCGCATAGTCCAAGGGATAAAGTGATCGTCTTCTAGATCAGATTCCCACAGTTGTAATTTTCCCAGAAACACAATAAATAAAGAGAATTTATTTATAGAAAACAAATTGGCGACTCTGCTGGGGAAAACAATCTTCTCTTCTGAGATGGCAACAACTCAATGCGACACTTCGTCAATCGGCTCGACGAAGAAGGTGATGACGATCCAATTCGATCAACTCGCCTATGAAGAAATGCAGCGGGCTAAGAGTGGCAAGTCTACTTCAGCCTCCATCATCACTGCCAAGTCGAAGGGACACTCTGTCTATGTCCCTAAGAATCAGTTGGTAGTTAATGGTGAAGTCTCTGCCACAGTGTCTACTCCTAACACTGGCAAGAACTCTACTGCAAGCATGCACACTCTTGTGCGCTCGAAGATGACAGCATTCAAAAGTCATGCTGACAGCACTGGCTCCTTAGCCAAGTCTGTTCCAGCGTGCAAATTCAACTCTAAAAGTCATGCTGACAGTACTGGCTCCTTAGCCAAATCTGTTCCAGCGTGTCTCTCTAAAACCAAAAATCACGCTGATAGTACTGGCTCCTTAGCCAAATCTGTTCCAGTGTGTATTTCCAAAATCAAAAGTTACGCTGACAGTACTGGCTCCTTAGCCAAATCTGCTCCAGCGTGCAATTTCATCCCTAAAAGTCACGCTGACAGCGCTGGTTCCTTAGCCAAGTCTGTTCCAGTTTGTACTTCCAAAGTGTCACGACCCGCACCCTAGAGTAAGGGCACGAGAACGTAACAACGCCCAGCCTACGCCGCAGTGTCGGCGGTAGAACGCTGTCCTAGGTCTCATGCATCTAACAGTATAAGGCTAAGCAGTTTATACTCCCCGAATGGGGGTGACATAGCAGATACAGTCTCAATCACATCTAAGGTAGAGCATGATAAAGATAGATAAAACATAAAATCCAAAAGAGATACAGGAGATAGAAGTCTAAGTGTCTAAGATACATAAACCCAGAAATACATCTCAAAACTCAATACAGTAATCCACAAGTAAATACAACTCCCGACAAAATGAAATAACTATCTAAACAACCTCTACTGTGTCTCCTCTAGGCTAGCAGGCAATCCCAGGCCATCTGTAAAATTTATCAACAGGTCCAGTCAGGACAGGAGCGAGCACAATACATCTCATGCAGTTTATATCATGTCAGGAAATATAAAGCAGGCAATAGAATAAGATACATGAAACGCCGTAAGAAGATGTACATGAAAACAGGAGAGATATTTGATAACTGGAAATATATACATGATAAGTAAGAATTGTAAGTGACTAGTGATTTAGAGTACGATATGGCATGTAATTGGCTTAGGTTGAACATGATGTACATGAGTGAACATGTAGGACATCAGCCAATAAGGCTGTGTTGTACATGATAAAACATGAAAAGTAACAGAGTGAACATGATGGGTAAATTACATGACCATTTATACTCACCCCTACCCACAATCAATACACAAGGATCTATTCAAGTTACGTTACGGACATGATGTTTTAGTTATACAAGAAATACATGAGGAAACATGAGCGTACATGAAAGAACATGAGAGTACATGAACGTACATATAAGAACATGAGAGAACATGAGTGTACATGAATAACGCAGAAGCAAGGAATACATGATGTACATGAAACACATGTCATAAAGTATCCGATGCGCCCGCTAAGGGGGATAACATCCCAAGAAGAGATCCATATAGTACCAATCCGTGATGATAACGTGACAGCATCAAGTAAAAGTAATCTAGAGCGAGAATATAAGTCGTGACAAGTATGAAACGATCAGAGAATGTACTCGCCTGATATCTGAATGTCCAAGGTAAAGATACTGTCCGAGGAGAGGTGTCTGGCTCCTAATTAGAACAGCACAAGTCACTACATGTCCAGAAGGGTAATATAAAGTACTACAATGTATTCTACATGAATCTAGGTCAAGGCCAAAGTCAACCCTTGGTCAACTCTGGTCAACTGCACTAGTCAAACTAGGTCAAACTAGGTCATGTCCTAACCCAGTAAGTCTTACTAGGCCTAACCAAGACTATCCTAGCAAACACACATCAATACAAGGCTATACAAGCCAACATACACCCAACTCTATATAGCATGCAATTATTCGATACTCAAATAGGCAAGAATTTACATTGGATATACACTAGGTAATCTATTACTTTAAGCTATATATGTCTACACATATATACACATGCATATATTGGTATTCAACATTAGATCTATAATCATGGCATTTCAAATGGTTATATAAACTTATATATTACAACACAATATGCTAACATATATATAATATACATACATAGCTAAGTTAACTATATTCATAAATACTTATTTAAGAGGCTGTGTGTGTGTATGTGAACATGGCAAAGGGGCAAGTGAGGGTTAAATGGGCATACATAGTGTATACATATCAAAGAGTGTCAAAGTGTAAGTGAACAATGTGTCAAGTGTGATAGTGTCAACATAGTGTAAGGGGGTACATGAGGTAATATAGGATTTGTGTTAACATAGAATATTACATCTCATTAACTTGTATATTGCATACATTACATCTATTATTACATTACATTCATGCTTGCATTCATTCATCATTCATTATTCTCTTGCACCACTATATGCACCATACATTACATACTATGGAACCTAAATATTCATTACAAGCCATACTTATACATGCTTACATTAGATAGGATACTTACACCTCATACATCATTTATTTAACCATTTACTCATGCTTGCATTCTCTATTTAGTTACATAATGTATATACATTAACATGAGTTAAAATCAAATAGAACATTATATTACACACAAGGGTGCACAAAATGCATATGCCGAATAGTAACTCCTACTAATAATCAATACTATACCAACTCAGCATGAAATAAATTCTAGGATTAAAGTATGTTATAGATCTATGTGTTAGCTTTCCGAAACTTCAAACGGATCGCATTTTCGTTTCCGGAAACTCCCGAAATCGCAAAAACACCGAGAATGCATTTGTCTTTCGTACAGCTGACACTCAAATAATTCTCCAGAAAGTTACAGAAAGAATTAGGCCTATTAATACATGTTTTTGGAAAGCTAACTTCAATACGCTTCTTTTAAAAAAATGGGAGATTAAACTGAGCTTTGAGCTAGAAGTTATGACATTTCTAAGTTAGGGCTGAAATTAAAAACGTGGATAAAAATCATGACGGATTTGGGTAGCGTGAGCCAAAAGAATACACAATATATATCCTAATTATCCACAACAATAATAGCAATAATAATATGAGGAACCACACTCACAAACTTGATTATATAATCATCATGAACCATTTATTGCATATATAAATATACATACACTCTCATTACAATATATATATATATATATATATATATATATCTATATATGTAACATGAACACATCCACAACACAAAGGACACTCCTATGACCTCCAAATGGACACAAAATGGACACAAATGGAGATACAACCATGGGGGTCATTCCTATGGGTTCAAAATAGACCTATATGCATGAGGAAATGAAAAAGAGAAGGGATTTTTACCTCCCGGTAGATCGAATCGAAGAAAAACTTTCCCGGAGCGACACCGACACGTAGAGATTCCAAAAGGACACGAACGAGCTCCGAATCCTCCCAAACTTGGGTAGCTTCCTCCTTGGCTAGAATGGAGAAGGAAAGAAGAAGATTTGGTGGTAAAATGGAAGGATTTGGTGGAGAAATTGCTAGGAATTGCTCTCTAGGAATTTGGGGAAGAACAAGAGAGAGAAAAATAGATGGATAATGACAAATGGGAGGCTCAACCCTATCCTTATTGTGGCTGGCCATAAAGGTGGTTTTGTCCTATTAGGAAAAGTCCAAAAGCCCCTACTAACCTATTCTATGAGTATTAGGAAAGGGCTAATTGGTTGGGGCTAAATTAGTCATTCTAAAGTCTCTAATCACACTAACCTTATCCATAATAATTAGTCTAACCTCTAACTAAAATATTTCTATCATGTGGACTAAAATTAATATCATTTGGGCCATGCCTAACTAGTGTGTGGGTCCCACTAGAGTCAAACTACCCCCGGGTCCCCGTTACAAGTCAGATTGAGATGAAATTCGAACCCGACTCAAATAACCCTAAAACAATATCATAAATAATAAAATAATATCAAAATAATTCAAAGAGGTCAAATGCAAAAATATCCTTAGGCCAAAAATGACATTAAAATATCATAATCACATGGTTAGGCTCTAGGTCAAACAGTCTCTAGGGTTTCACTAGCAAAACGTCAAAACCACAAGTCATTGATTTAAATAATTTTAAAATAATTTAAAATCACCAAAAATTATATCATGAATTCAATATCATTATTAAAATAACTATAAATACGAAATTTCAAAATTACTCTCATTTGGGAAACTGGGTGCTACAACTCTACCCACCTTAGAAAAATTTCGTCCTCGAAATTAAAATGTCCATACTCCCTCTACGTCAAACCCCCACAATCAAAGTCCCAGATTAAAACAAATCATGTGATCAAAAGGACGACATACAGGGTCATGGCATACAGTGGTAGTGAAAGTCTCATCTAGGTATACTAGTCATGCTAATCGAAAGGGTCATAGGGTATCAAACACACAAGCAATCCAGGGTGCTAAAATAAAAAGATACAGAAACAACAACCATCAAAACTTTAAGGCAGTCTACCGTCCTATATGAAAACTGGTACTTATCAAAAATAAAACAAAGGTAACTACCAATTATCTGGAAAAAAAAAAGTACTATCCCAAGAAAATCAAAATCACAAGTTTAATTAATGAAAGTCGATTACATTGAAATCCAATCACAATACATATACAGAGAGAGCGTTAGAGAGGGAAAACTAGCATCATGTGTATGGGGACATGTTCATATGGTTAGATAGTAGGCTGTGTGTACGTGAGTATACATGAAGGTGTATACGAAGATTTTGGTTCCAAAACAACAGCTATCAAGTTACACTAATCATGGCATATTGGTTAAATAATCTACAATATACAATCTATTTAATCACAACTTGCATGGCTAACCATATATATATAAAAAGGTAGAGACTTAGTTATGTATTTATATACTATAACATGTATGCCTAAGCTCTATATATATCTATCTAGATATATAATCATAACATAGAGGAGAAAAAGGGTTAGGTTACATGACAGTGTATACTAAGTTAGGGTGTGTGTGTCCTTGTACAGGGTTATAGCTTAGTATTGAAAGGTTAAACCCAGTTTTAGTTCAGCATTTACATACGAAATCTGAAAATGAGCTAACATTTAATCAGTGTAATATTAACATAATACAATTTCAAAATTTAGGAGTTTGAAATATCACAACTAATTTTAATGCTCCCAATACATCCTAGCATGATAGAAATAAAACCCTAACATACTATCCATACATTTATCTATGCACACAGTTCAATATTACATGTTAAATCTAAAATTTAACTAAACATGGAAATCAATGTAAAAATGTTAACATGTAACTAGTTTTCAGGATTTTGGAGAAATTTGAACATCAAAACCAACTCAATGTTTATCACAACCTATCATGTAAGAATATGAAACCTAACATTATATCCCTACAACAACAATGTACACAGCTCTAAATATTACATTTAAAACAACAATTTGAACTAACATTTAAAATCCAGTATTAAGGGTTAATATGCACATAGTCTCAGATTTGACAAATTAAACACAAAACTCAACAAAAAAAAAATTTAAAATGAAACTCTAGGTATGACATACATGTGCAGTGATGTAAACATAACTAATAACATGAAATTTATATTTAACTTACGAATTTAAACTGAAAAAGCAGAAAACCAGAAATATTGGAGTTTTAAAAATTTAACATCAACGACATATTAATATTTATTTAGATAGGTGAAAATCAAGTGTAGCATGCATAAGTGTCAGGAAAGTATCCACTATATATTCTTATGTCCCAATATAAAAATCAGATTCTATACCAAGACCAACATTAGATTCCTACCAATATTGCAAAACAGGTAATTGGTGTAATCAAGATGATTTATTATTATTTAATACAAGAATAATAGCAAGAAGGGAATAACGATAAAATCTATTTTGCTTATCTGTTTAAAAGAAGGAACCATTTTGAAATCCAGAGTTAAAATATCAAATCCAAGGTAAAGTCTAGCAAAATCATCGATTCATTGTATTAAGAAGAAATTCATAGAAGAAGTTACACAAAGGTTTATAAAATAGCCAAAGTTACTCCTAAGCTAAATAATGAGAAGCAAAACAAAACAAAATAATTAATAATTTCCTTTTTTTTTGAAGGACTGAAACAAAGTAGAGAAAACATGTTCAAAAATATTTAAGGTACAATCTGATAATCATATGCGTCTATCCACAATCATGGTACTCTAAATCCTCGTCATACTAGTAAGCAAGGCTACGATAATCACAGAGCCCTTGACTTATGCACACATCTCTAGAATCATGGTATTTAATATTTTCGCGGTGCCGCTAGCTTGGCTGCGAAAACCTTAAATTCCCACACCCGAAAAATATATCCAGAGTCAGACTATATGTCCTCACCATGCTGGCTAATGTGACTATAGAAGACTAGATTCCATAACATAGATGACCTAGCCCATATAATTTCATCTTGCCAAAAATTAAATTAAATCAACAACGAATACCCAAAAATCAAATCAAATTTATCAACGAACATCAAACTCAAAAATGAACAAAATCCTTCAATCTTATAAATACAAACTCGGATGCTACAGCTAATCGTCAAGATTCAAAATTCAACAATCTTCCATCAAAATTAATAAATACAAACCCAAATTTAACAATAATCCATCAAATTCAACAACAGAAAATAAAGATAAAACAATCAAGGAAAAAAAGAGTTTTCAAATCGAAGTTAAAATAAGATTCTCAAGGGTCGTCCCAGGAATCTCTCAAGGGTTCCTAACTGTGATTGAGTACCTTCAAAATATATCCTAATCCTACTGCAGGCTGTAGTGGCACTCAAGTTCGAATACCACTACATAAACTCGACCTGCATGGGCCACCACTAAAAATGTGTCACGACCCGCACCCTAGAGTAAGGGCACGAGAACGTAACAACGCCCAGCCTACGTCGCAGTGTCGACGGTAGAACGCTGTCCTAGGTCTCATGCATCTAACAGTATAAGGCTAAGCAGTTTATACTCCCCGAATGGGGGTGACATAGCAGATACAGTCTCAATCACATCTAAGGTAGAGAATGATAAAGATAGATAAAACATGAAATCCAAAAGAGATACAGGAGATAGAAGTCTAAGTGTCTAAGATACATAAACCCAGAAATACATCTCAAAACTTAATACAGTAATCCACAAGTAAATACAACTCCCGACAAAATGAAATAACTATCTAAACAACCTCTACTGTGTCTCCTCTAGGCTAGCAGGCAATCCCAGGCCATCTGTAAAATTTATCAACAGGTCCAGTCAGGACAGGAGCGAGTACAATACATCTCATGCAGTTCATATCATGTCAGGAAATATAAAGCAGGCAATAGAATAAGATACATGAAACGCTGTAAGAAGATGTACATGAAAACAGGAGAGATATTTGATAACTGGAAATATATACATGATAAGTAAGAACTGTAAGTGACTAGTGATTTAGAGTACGAGATGGCATATAATTGGCTTAGGTTGAACATGATGTACATGAGTGAACATGTAGGACATCAGCCAATAAGGCTGTGTTGTACATAATAAAACATAAAAAGTAATAGAGTGAACATGATGGGTAAATCACATGACCATTTATACTCACCCCTACCCACAATCAATACACAAGGATCTATTCAAGTTACGTTACAGACATGATATTTTGGTTATACAAGAAACACATGAGGAAACATGAGCGTACATGAAAGAACATGAGAGTACATGAACGTACATGTAAGAACATGAGAGAACATGAGTGTACATGAATAACGCAGAAGCAAGGAATACATGATGTACATGAAACACATGTCATAAAGTATCCGATGTGCCCACTAAGGGGGATAACATCCCAAGAAGAGATCCATATAGTACCAATCCGTGATGATAACGTGACAGCATCAAGTAAAAGTAATCTAGAGCGAGAATATAAGTCGTGACAAGTATGAAACGATCAAAGAATATACTCGCCTGATATCTGAATGTCCAAGGTAAAGATACTGTCCGAGGAGAGGTGTCTGGCTCCTAATTAGAACAGCACAAGTCACAACATGTCCAGAAGGGTAATATAAAGCACGACAATGTATTCTACATGAATCTAGGTCAAACTAGGCCAAAGTCAACCCTTGGTCAACTCTGGTCAACAGCACTAGCCAAACTAGGTCAAACTAGATCATGTCCTAACCCAGTAAGTCTTACTAGGCCTAACCAAGACTATCCTAGCAAACACACATCAATACAAGGCTATACAAGCCAACATACACCCAACTCTATATAGCATACAATTATTCGATACTCAAATAGGCAAGAATTCACATTGGATATACACTAGGTAATCTATTACTTTAAGCTATATATGTCTACACATATATACACATGCATATATTGGTATTCAACATTAGATCTATAATCATGGCATTTCAAATGGTTATATAAACTTATATATTACAACACAATATGCTAACATATATATAATATACATACATAGCTAAGTTAACTATATTCATAAATACTTATTTAAGAGGCTATGTGTGTGTATGTGAACATGGCAAAGGGGCAAATGAGGGTTAAATGGGCATACATAGTGTATACATATCAAAGAGTGTCAAAGTGTAAGTGAACAATGTGTCAAGTGTGATAGTGTCAACATAGTGTAAGGGGGTACATGAGATAATATAGGATTTGTGTTAACATAGAACATTACATCTCATTAACTTGTACATTGCATACATTATATCTATTATTATATTACATTCATGCTTGCATTCATTCATCATTCATTATTCTCTTGCACCACTATATGCACCATACATTACATACTATGGAACCTAAATATTCATTACAAACCATACTTATACATGCTTACATTAGATAGGATACTTACACCTCATACATCATTTATTTAACCATTTACTCATGCTTGCATTCTCTATTTAGTTACATAATGTATATACATTAACATGGGTTAAAATCAAATAAACATTATATTACACACAAGGGTGCACAAAATGCATATGCCGAATAGTAACTCCTACTAATAATCAATACTGTACCAACTCAGCATGAATTAAATTCTAGGATTAAAGTATGTTATAGATCTATGTGTTAGCTTTCCGAAACTTCAAACGGATCGCATTTTCGTTTCCGGAAACTCCCGAAATCGCAAAAACACCGAGAACGTGTTTGTCTTTCGTACAGCTGACACTCAAATAATTCTCCAGAAAGTTACAGAAAGAATTAGGCCTACAAATACATGTTTTTGGAAAGCTAACTTCAATACGCTTCTTTTAAAAAAAATGGGAGATTAAACTGATCTTTGAGCTAGAAGTTATGACATTTCTAAGTTAGGGCTGAAATTAAAAACGTGGATAAAAATTATGACGGATTTGGGTAGTTTGAGCCAAAAGAATACACAATATATATCCTAATTATCCACAACAATAATAGCAATAATAATATGAGGAACCACACTCACAAACTTGATTATATAATCATCATGAACCATTTATTGCATATATAAATATAGATACACTCTCATTACAATATATATATATATATATATATATAAAATATATATATATATATATATATATATATGTAACATGAACACATCCACAACACAAAGGACACTCCTATGACCTCCAAATGGACACAAAATGGACACAAATGGAGATACAAACATGGGGGTCATTCCTATGGGTTCAAAATAGACCTATATGCATGAGAAAATGAAAAGGAGAAGGAATTTATACCTCCCGGTAGATCGAATCGAAGAAAAACCTTCCCGGAGCGACACCGACACGTAGAGATTCCAAAAGGACACGAACGAGCTCCGAATCCTCCCAAACTTGGGTAGCTTCCTCCTTGGCTAGAATGGAGAAGGAAAGAAGAAGATTTGGTGGTGAAATGGAAGGATTTGGTGGAGAAATTGCTAGGGATTGCTCTCTAGGAATTTGGGGAAGAACAAGAGAGAGAAAAATAGATGGATAATGACAAATGGGAGGCTCAACCCTATCCTTATTGTGGCTGGCCATAAAGGTGGTTTTGTCCTATTAGGAAAAGTCCAAAAGCCTCTACTAACCTATTCTATGAGTATTAGGAAAGGGCTAATTGGTTGGGGCTAAATTAGTCATTCTAAAGTCTCTAATCACACTAACCTTATCCATAATAATTAGTCTAACCTCTAACTAAAATATTTCTATCATGTGGACTAAAATTAATATCATGTGGGCCATGCCTAACTAGTGTATGGATCCCACTAGAGTCAAACTACCCCCGGGTCCCCGTTACAAGTCAGATTGAGATGAAATTCGAACCCGACTCAAATAACCCCAAAACAATATCATAAATAATAAAATAATATCAAAATAATTCAAAGAGGTCAAATACAAAAATATCCTTAGGCCAAAAATGACATTAAAATATCATAATCACATGGTTAGGCTCTAGGTCAAACAGTCTCTAGGGTTTCACTAGCAAAACGTCAAAACCACAAGTCATTGATTTAAATAATTTTAAAATAATTTAAAATCACCAAAAATTATATCATGAATTCAATATCATTATTAAAATAACTATAAATACAAAATTTCAAAATTACTCTCATTTGGGAAACTGGGTGCTACACAAAGTTAAAAGTTACGCTAACAGTACTGGTTCTTTAACCAAGTCTGTTTCAGCGTGTATTTCATCTAAGAAGAATAGCTCTTTATCTATCTCTTCTTCTTTGCCAAGTTCTACTAGAACTGGGGGTGGTCTTCCACACAAAGTCCCTTCGAAAAGGAATAACTTTTTAGTTGTTCCTTCTGCTCCTGTAGTTTTTACTTCAGGAATAGCTTTGACTGACAATTTTGTTAGTCAAAGAAAAGGAGATGGTCTTTTGACTACTCTTCCTTCTGGACATTCTATGTCTCAAACCTTGAATGAGTCTAAGAAGAAACATTCTGCAATGTCTTCTTCTATGACTTTTTCAAATTGGGCACAGAATTTGTCCATAAAAGAAGGTTTGTTACCAACTCCTAATCCAAGGGATGGTTCTATTTTTCCTTCTCTGCAAATATCCAGATCAATGGAAGGAAAACTCCAAGTTTCCAAAACTAATGTGTCACCTCTAATTGATCTAAGAACAAAACTTAGCACTTCTGGTGTTAAGAAACCACATCAGTTGGAAACAAGGATAAAAGATCCAGATGCAGAGTATGCTAGAAACTATGTGGCTCATATTAATCATTCTTTATATAATCAAGAGCCATCAAGAACCAAGAACAGAAAATATACTCCTCAATCTTCACAAACAGATTTACAAGAATATCTTCAACAGAAGAGAAGGAGTAATTCTGTGTCAAAAGAACATGCTGAGTGTGACTTCCAGCCAAGAGTCATAATTCAATGCAGATGTCAATCAATGGCTCATGACCATGTTGATCATGAATGTGACTTCCAGCCAAGAGTTACAATGCAATGCAGATGTCAAACTAAACGACAATCTGTCTTCAATCGGATTCAGTGTGAACCTATGCCTGATGAAGATGAGCCTTTGTTTGCTTCTGTCAACATGACCTCTCGGGATGCTAGAGGTAGAGCTGATAGTCCAGATGGAGTATATAGAAACACCAGAGCAAGAGTCTTAGCTTCTAGTCAAAGAAATTTGATCTCTGAAGATGATTCTGAATTTCTAGGAGAATCTAATTTCCCACCTCTTCCTACTGGGGGTAGTTCTCCTTTAAATGATTTTGATGCACGAAGCAGTGATTCAGAGCATACAACATCCACTAATTCATCATTAATCCCTCGTATAGTCACTACATATATGGTGGATGGGAATACTGAATTGAACAATGAACCTTCCTCTTCGGTGACTCCTCAGGACCAAAGAATTGCTTCTTTGGAACAGCAAATGAAGTCTATGGCTGATACTGTGAAGTCGATGTATGAACTCATGACAGCTCAGTTGCAGAATCGACAGACTGTATCAGATGTCATACCAACTGACACTGATATAAGTCCGGTACAAATTTCTCCAGCAGTACAATCTAATACTCCTGGACCAGCTCAACCAAATCCTAGTCTCTCTGGAGCTGGGGGTAGTACTTACAATGCTGTTCCTCCTCCTAACTATTCTCTACAAGTTACAACTCCACAATCTTCTGGAGTTGTTAATGAAGAATTGAGGAATCTCAAAACTCAATTCGAGGCATTCAAACAGAAAGATGGTTTACAAAGGTTAGGCATCAAACAACCTTACCCGATAGAATGGAAGCAAGTATCGTATCCTCCTAAATACAAGCCTCCTACTATCTCATTCTATGATGGAACCACTTCTCCAAGTCAGTTTATTAATCACTTTGAAGTGATGACTGACCAGTTGCAACCAAGTGACGCCCTCCTTACTCGGGTGTTTATTGGATGTCTCAAGGGAACTGCTTATGAATGGTATAGAAGTCTCCCAGATGGGTGCATTACCTCATTTGCCGGTTTCAAACAAATGTTTCTTGAACGGTTCTATGAAGGGCTCAATGACATGACTATGTCTGCTCTTATTAGAATCAAGCAGAAAAATAATAAAACTACAGAGGATTACATTGAACGGTTTCGAAGAGAAGCTCTGAAGATGCCTCTTAGAACTCCTGATGCTGTCACCATCGACACATGCAAATCAAACTTGTTGCCAATCATCAGCATGTGGACAGGATCCACCCAATTCCAAGACTGGCCTTCTTTCATAGTTAGTGCCAAGGCTGCAGAAATTAGTGCTGAAACCTTCAAAGGTTTAGGAGTGCAGATGACTCCCAAAGAAACAGGTCAAGGTACTAACAATAAAAATAATGCTCGTAAAGGAAAAGAAACACTTGAAGTTAATCTTCAGAGCAAAGATGTATCAACTGTTCAAACTTCTCCTACCTCTACAACTCAACAACCGAGAACACCTCGCCCCAAAGAAGAATACTCTTTCGATGATGACGATGTCCTTAGTATCTTTGAATGTCTGCTGAAAGGTAATAAAATACAATTACCTGAAATCAAGAAACCTGATGAAGCTGGTAAGACAGATCATCCCAAATACTGCCCATATCACAGAATGTTAGGTCACACAATTCGTACATGTTATGTACTGAAAGGAAAGATCCAAGAAATGATTAAAACTAGAGCTATCTCCCTTACTCCAAAAGAGAAGACCATCACCTCCAACGTCGTCTCTATGCAATTTGGAGATTTCCCTCCTCAACTCCTTGAAAGTGGGATCGTTCCTATTCCCAAGGCAACTCTTGAGATAGTGAATATTCCTCCTCCACAATCTGAAGGATTAGTGCCAATCACTTTAGAAACTGGAGAAATCATGTGGATTCATCCTGATCTAGTGGCAGATTTTGAATCTCTTTTTTCTTCAAAATACTACTTCTCGAAAGTCCAAGAAGGCTGGAAAAATTAAGTCATGTCATATGACTTCTCTTGGATCTACCTCTGACACAGAGCCAAAAGAGAAGGAAGAAGCACTTGCTACTCGAACAGGGAAACCTTATCTAAAGGATTATTCCAAGAATCCTGAGGATACTCCTGATATCCCTCCAGCTGATAAAGATGCTCCTAATGTTCCTCCTGAAGAAGAATCATCTACTGCACCTGTTCCTTCAACTACACCAGTTGAACCTATTCCTCCTAAATCCACAGTTCTGGAGAAAGGCAAACAACAGGCTCGATTTGATAAACCAATCAAGAAGTCCCCTCCTCTTGGGCTTCAGAAGCCTTACAACTTCGACATTCTAGCTCAACTTGCTAATACTCCAGCTAGAATGTCCCTCTTTGAACTTCTACGTCTTTCTAAAGAGACTCGGGAGACGTTAAGTGAAGCACTTCTTCAAGCCAACTCTTGTCTTACACAATTGAAGAAGCCAGATGCAGAACCTGCCACTTGCTTACATTGCAACAGTGTATTGGAGATTATCCCAAATATCACCTTTACACAAGACGACATGCTATTGGAGGATAATCGACATGATCGGCTTCTCTACTACACTGGTTATATCGATACGATGAAGATAGATCGTATCCTCATTGACCCAGGGTCTGCTATAAGCATAATGCCAAAGAGTCTGTTGGATGAACTAAAAATCCCTCTTTACAAGCTCTCTAAGACGGTTACTACTATATTGGGATTCAATCAAAGCCGAAGCGAGCCTTTGGGAAAGATTCATCTGAAGCTTCAGATAGGCAATTTCAGATCCAAAGTCACTTTCTATGTGATTGAGATCGTGGGATCCTATAATCTTCTTCTTGGGAGGCCCTTTCTTCATGAAAATAATGTGGTGCCTTCTACTCTTCATCAGTGTTTTAAGTACATTGATAGCAATGGAAGAGTACAAAAAGAAGTTGCTGATATAAATCCCTTCCATGGGGTTGAAGCTTATTTCAATGATTCCCGAATGTACAAAGAAGAGTATACAAGGGTCATACAAGCTATGGAGAAAGAGGATTCACAAAGTGAGACTTTAATAATCCCTGTTAAAGGTCGAACTACTCAGCAACAATCTTCCAAACCCTCTGGAGAAGGTTCTTTCATCATTCCAGTGAGTGGACGGATCTCTCCGTTGCCTCATTCGTCTGCTCAAGATACAATGATCATTCCTGTTAGTAGGCGTACTACAGTTCTTGTATCTTCACAGGATACTCTGCTAATTTCAGTTGGAGGGCAGATTACTCTTCTATCTCAAGCTTCAAGGGAGCTCGCCTCTTCTGAGCCATTTGTTATCGATCTTAATCGAAACAAAGCTTCTTCTCATTCTTCTTCTTCCCCTTTAGTTATTGACTTGGCTAAAATCTCTAAGGCTCAGTCTTCTCCTAATGTAAATATTGCTGCTTTTACATTTAATGAAAAGTCTCCATCTTTGCAGTACGCTGATGTGTGTAATTATGTTCATAGTTATTTACATTTGTTAGATGACTTGAGCACAATAACCATAGGAGTTGTACAGACTGTTCATACAGATGTATCTCTAGAACCTGTACAATCTTCATACTTTCTAGTTCCCAGCAGAAAGCTAGGAGACATTCCAATATTCTTTTACAAAGGGCCCCAAAGTCCTTCTGATTTAGAAGATGATGACAAAAACGATGATACTGGAAGATTACAACTACGTCGCTATAGTCAGCAATCTAAAGACATCATCAAAAATATGGGCTATGACTTCAGGACTGGCCTCAATAGTAGAAAAGGAAGAAAAATGCATGTTCGTATTCCTCCTCTGAAATATGGGAGGACGAAATACGGATTAGGCTATATTGCTCCTACTCCTTTCATCAATATTATCCATGAAGATCCTGAATCTGACGAAGATAAGAGATCTGATTCTTCTAGTACCACTTCTTGGGATTCCGATACGAGTATCGGTAATTTCTACTGCAACATTCTGTCTTCCAACATGGTTTCCATTGACCGTTCTGAAGAAAGTGATGAAGACGAAGAAGAGTTTGAAATCTCACATGAATCAGAACAATGGGCCCAAAGATTAGATAATCAATGGGAGTTCCGTTTCGAACAAAAAGAACCTCCGACTGAAGATAAACTTGTTCAAATAGATGTTGGTGAAGAGGGATCCCCCAAACCAATATTCATCAGTGAAAGTCTTTCAGAAACTGATAAGCAAGACATGATCAAACTTATTCGTGATTACATCGACGTCTTCGCTTGGAGTTATGAAGATATGCCAGGGCTTGATCCATAAATTGCAACTCACAAGCTCAATATCTTGCCGAATGCTAAACCGGTCAAACAATAACAGCGACGATTTCGTTCAGACATTATGGATGCGATTGAAGCTGAAGTTAATAAACTCATGGCCTCCGAGTTTATTAGAGAAGAACAACATCCCGATTGGGTGGCTAACATAGTTTCTGTCCTTAAAAAGACTGGCAAGATCAGAGTATGCATAGACTTCCGCGATCTTAATGCGGCATGCCCTAAGGACGAATTTCTTCTACCAATCACTGATGTCATGATCGATAATACCTGTGGATTTGAACGGATGTCATTCATGGACGGATATTCTGGATACAATCAGATTAAAATATTTTCAGACGACGAGAAGCACACTTCTTTCAAAACGCCGATTGGTACATATTATTATACAGTTATGCCATTCGGTCTCAAGAATGCAGGAGCAACTTATCAATGAGCTATGAGCACTATATTCCGTGAACATCTGCGGAAAACAGTCGAATGCTACGTTGATGATATTGCAGTCAAAAGTCGACAAAAGGAGGATCATATCCAAGATTTGAAGACTATTTTTGATCTAATGCGTAAGCATCAATTAAAGATGAACCCTACTAAGTCCTTCTTAGGCGTCTCTAGTGGTAAATTTCTTGGCTTCGTCATTACTTCTAAAGGTATACACGTGGATCCCGAGAAGATCAAAGCCATCCAAGAGATGCATCCTCCACGCACCTTAAAAGAGCTACGAGGATTTCAAGGAAGGATCGCTTATATCAGGAAATTCATCTCTAATTTGTCAGGACGCTGCAGACCATTCAACAAACTTATGAAGAAAGGTGTCTCTTTTGTCTGGAATGATGAATGTCAGAAAGCATTCGATGATATAAAACAATATCTGATGAGCCCTCCAGTATTGGTACCTCCCGTTTCAGGAATTCTATTTCTCCTATATACTCGAGCAATGAGTCATTCATTGGGTGCATTACTTGCTCAAAAGAATCAAAATGGCCATGAACAAGCCATCTACTATCTCAGTCGTACTATGACCGGAGCTGAACCTCGATATTCACCGGTCGAAAAAGAATGTCTAGCCTTGATGTTCGCTGTTCAGAAGACACGACATTATATCATTGGCCAGACTATTCATGTCATCTCCAGGATCAATCCTATACGAATCATGATGAAGAAACCCAGTGTTTTGAATTCTCGATTAGCTAACTGGGGAATCCTACTAGCTCAGTATGACATGCATTATATTCCTCAGAAATCAGTCAAAGGACAAGCTTTAGCCGATTTTTTGGCTGCTCATTCAATTCCAGAAAATTCAAAACTCTATGACGAAATTCCAGATGAGGTCTTAGATTCAAACCAAATTGCTGAAGAAGATCCTACTTGGCGTCTATTCTTTGATGGAGCTTCAAGGATAGGTCCTAATGGTGATATTGTCACTGGAGTTGGAATCGTTCTTGTATCGCCAGAAGGTCTTGCTATCCAAAGAGCTTATTCTCTCGACCAGCCGTGTTCAAACAACATAGCTGAGTACAATGCGTTACTCATTGGTCTTCAACTCGCTAAACATCTGAATATTCGACATTTGGAGGCATACGGAGACTCTAAACTCATTGTCAATCAGATAAGGGGTACTTATGAAGTTCGCCATCAAGATCTGGTTCCTTATCATAGATCAGCTATATCTATGGCTTCTTCGTTTGAAGAATTCTTTATTGAACATATTAGGCGAGCATGCAACACAGAAGCTGATGCTCTAGCTAATCTTGCGGCGGTGTTGGCTATTCCGATTAGACGGCAACAAATGATTGTTGTTCGTAATCGAGAATTATTTCATCTGGAAAATAACCTAACTCTAGGGCTTTCAATTGACATTGAAGAATCAATATCTCATGATGTCAACACAACAAGAGGATTTGGATTTAGTTGTAAATCTTTGTCATCTTCATCTGATTCCAGCATAGAATTTATCTTCAGTAACTCGACCGAGAATCAAAATACGGATAAAGATTGGAGACTTCCTTTCTTAGATTTCGTATTGTATGATATTCTTTCGGATGATCCGAGTGAGGCAGCATCTATCAGACGACAATCACTCAGATTCTATTACAATCATACAACAAAGACCTTATATCGTCGAGCTTATGATGGTTTACTTCTTCGATGTGTTGCCAGTGACGAGGCTCAACAAATTATTTGCGAAGCACATGATAGAATTTGTAGAGCACATCAGTTTGGACCAAAACTTCAAGACCGTATTCGACGTATGGGTTATTATTGGCCCACTATGGTATCAGACGCCATCGAATATGCAAAGAAGTGTAAAGCTTGTCAAATCTATGCAGATTTTATTCATCAACCCTCAGAGTTTCTACATCTAACGGCAGCATCATGGCTCTTCGAAGCTTGGGACATGGACATTATTGGTCCAATCAATCCGCCATCTTCAAAAGGTCATCGGTTTATTCTTGCAATAACCGATTACTTCTCCAAATGGGCCGAAGCCATTCCTTTATCTGAAGTTAAGACGTCCAATATCATCAGCTTTATTAAGCATCATGTCATCTACAGATTTGGTGTTCCTCGACGCATTATTCATGATAACGAACCACAGTTTGTCAGTCAGAAGTTTACTCGATTCTGTGATGATCACCAGATCAATAATGTGGCTTCTATCGCGTATAATTCAGCAGCTAACGGATTAGCAGAACCTTTCAACAAAACTATCATCAAACTCCTAAAGAAGTTTGTCTCTACTAACAAACGTAATTGGAGTGAGAAGCTCGGTGAATATTTGTGGGCTTATCGTACTACAGTTCGTAATGCTACTAAATGTACACCCTTTTCTCTAGTGTATGGTTGCGAAGCTGTTCTTCCATTAGAGATTCAAATTCTTTCTTTAAGGATAGCAATCGCTAATGAACTCACTGTCGAAAATAATGATCGTCTTCGACTTCAGGAATTAGAAGCTCTGGATGAAAAGCGATTATCTGCTCAACAGAATATTGAATTCTATCAAGCTAGAATCTCAAGAGCTTTTAATAAGAAAGTCAGAGTTTGATCGTATCAGAAAGGAGAACTTGTTCTAACAGTCAGACGTCCTATGACTATGACTCATATGAACAAAGGCAAATTTGACGCAAAGTGGAAAGGACCCTATATTGTGAGCAGAGTTTTTTCAAATGGAGCTTATCAACTCTCAGAATTGGATGGTCGAAAAGTTTTGATGCCTATTAATGGCAAATTCCTTAAAAAGTACCATGTATAAATATAAATGCTTGTAATCATCAGACAAATTCATGTTTAGAAATAAAAATTTTATTTTATTTTTATCATGAATGATGGTACATGATATGGATCATTATCATCCTTTTTTACATTTGGACGTGGTCCACTGTCGTCCTTCTCGAAGACGTGATCAGCAAAAGAGCCGAGGATCTCCTTGCTGGAACCTACGAGGAACTTACAAGCGGCCATCCTCATGGCTTCTTCTTCTTCAGTCCTTCCTGGTTCGAGCAGGAAATCCAGAATGTCCCTTGGTGGCTTGGGTGCAGACGAACCTTCGCCTGCTTCCGCCTTCTTCGATTGAACTGGATCTACAGGGTGTTCTTCAGTGCCTTTCTGAACCTTCATGGCGATTTCAGCCTTCTTGGATGCTTCTTCAGACGACATTTTTATGTTTGAAAGAAGGAGTGTTCGTTCTTGTCAGATTTCTGCTATATTTATAGGCAGAAGCTCCTCAAATAATGAAGCGTCACATTCATCCGACGATTCACACGTTCATTAATGCTTGACGGTTCATCCGTTCATTTATTACATCCATCCGACGGTTCATTCGTTTATCTGACGATTCGTCCGTTCATACTCTTCTATGCCGAATCTACTTGCTCATTTGTCACTTGTCATTTTTGGCCTCTACATAGAAATCAATCTATTTTCTTTTGAGTTCCTACATATTATCACGTCCATACTACCTCTGATAATATTACGTACTCTAAATCAGAAAAGAAGATTTCATTATCTATCATGTCCACAATTCATTCAAATACAAATCATTGAGCATAGAAGAATTATCATTTCCACTCTCATATTATCATAAAAAGTCTATTACATTTTCTTAGACTTTCTTATAAATCATAATGGAAATCTATTACAAATTTTGGATTTTTATTCTACGCCACAACAATAACCTAATAGAGATCTATCTTCTTCCTTGGATCTTCTCCGTCGGACCTTCTCCGTCAGGTTCGTTGTTGGTGGCAGTTCCTGACTGTCTGGGTCCCAGTCACGACCAGATCAGCAGGAATCAAACTCTGGTCTTCTCTCTCAGACGAGAGAAGAACCACAGAGTATGGCAGCTCGAAGGCGTGTTGCTGCCAATACAACTGGTGGATTGGAAGTGACCTTTCAAAGGAGATAGGAATGTATTCCACATTGGGATACAATTCTTGGTTCTGCCTTGAAAGGAACTCTACTACCCAATTTCTCGGGGTAGAGTTGACTCCACCATCCAACTCTCGTGTATAAAGGCTCTTCCTACCATCTGAGGAAGACCCTTCTATCTCACGAAGAGTTCTGAGTTGTCTGATGTACGCGTCAAAAGCGTATGAGCTCCCTGATGTAGGTGTCAGCAGGATATTCTCCACAGCATCCACATCACCAATGCCAGTTCTGAAGAAAAGTTTTAGTCGAATTCCTGCAGAAAGCATCAAGGAAGAAGAGATTAAATCGACAGAAATGACATTTGGCACGCACTGGCTAGTCAAGCGTGCATTTTTTCAGTTAGAAACATAAAAGCTTATCTTCAACAGTAACAAAAATGGTACGCAGACTTACCATCAAGTTTGGTGCTAAGGATTGGCAAAGCCATGTTTGATACAGTGCGCAGAAATTGAACATTAGAAAGCATTGCTTTCCTGTTTGAGAATGAAATCTCCCATAAATTTCATTCTCAGAGAAGAAGAAGAAGAATGGGAGATGAGTATCTATGAAACTCATCTATCTATTTAAAGGACAAAGTACAAGTCTATTCTTGGAAAAGATCCGAGTAAATAGCGCTCATAAATTATGGAATGAGTGTCACGTGTGCTTTAGAAGACAGCGCAATATTGGAAACAGTCAAAGAGTGCCATTTAATATTCTTCATTAATGCAAGCTGTTCAAACATAAAAGTTGTACTATATTCTTCAAGACAGGCACTGATGGCCTTACAAAAGACAAAAGAAGAAGTGCAACATTTTCAAAAGAAGCATAAAAGACACGCTCTATTTTGCAGAGCGGCTGAGCTTAGTGCCCAGTTCTTCTATGCTCTTGACCCCCATACGGTGGAACAGAGCATTCAACATTTCACGCTATTCTGCAAGGCTGCGTCCATCAGAAGAAGACGAGCCATCCAAGCCAAAGTAACTCAAGAAATTCTTGGCTAGTTGAGTAGGGTCATCTTTGAACTCGAAGACAAAAGGCTCTGGTTCCGTACCCCCAAAAGTAGAGTCGCCATGGGAACAAAAACCCAACTTGCGTGCTTCTTCTTCAGCTTCTTCCTTTGGTGTCATGTTGACGTAAGATGAAGACTAGAAATGAATCCTCTCCCTGTTTATATAACAGAGCTCGCCGGCGGTTCATATTCCACCATAAATTGGATGCAATCAGTCTCAAAAAATGAAGAGTCATCATGACATTTAATAAGTTCATTTGGATGTTTTCAAAGAACTTCGAAGTCTTTTCGACCTCCAAAAAAAAAATTCATCTCAGCGTGACTAAATTCATTTTATCACCTTGATTTCAAAGTATTTCGAAATAATTCATCATTTTTCGAAAACTTTGAAGGGGGTTTTGTAGGCCTTAAAAATGACAGTCATGCTGAGTTGATCAGGACAGAGTCAAAAGTCACGCTCAGTTGATCAGGATAATATTTACAAATCACGCTGAAGAGACAGCTCATCATTTGTCAAAAATTTTATCATGACTGACAGCACGACAGTCGAAGAATGTCTCTTCGTATGCCACGTATTCACAGAACTCGAGAGATCACAGCCGACTATTGCATGATTTTTGAAATCTTCTTCAGCAAGACTCAGCCTTCGTCAAAGTTGGCGTACCAAAAGAGTTTCTTGTCATTTAATGCGACTGACAAAGCAATCACTGTCAGAGATTTTGTGTCAGTCGAGGCACGCCAAATCGAGACAGCTGGCAGTCTTATCTCAAGTCTGTGTGTATTGTGAGATCTTCATCTCAAGTTTGCGTGGATTCTGAAGTTTTCTTCCTCCAGTCTGCGTGGATTTTGAAGCTTTTTGCCTCGAGTCTGCGTGGATCCTGAAGCTTCCTGCCCCAAGTTTGCATGGATTTTGAAGCTTTCTACTCCGAGTCTGCGTGGATTTCGTCTTCAACAAAGTCTGCGTGAATTTCATCAAATTAGAGTACGTGGCAGCCATGCCACTGATCTCTCGCCTGCGTGTCCTGTAACTTGCACACGACTCATGCATGATCGCCATGTGTCCAACAGTTACATGCCACGTCCAGTAACTTCTCACAACCTTGCGTATGTTAAATCCTGCGTGATTTTCAACTAAGCACAGGCTGTGAAGATAGTTATCTTTTCAGTTTTATTTTTGACTCTATAAATAGAGTTCTTTTTCTCATTCATTGTACAGATACATAGTTATCTACTGTCAAAATTTTGAGAGCTTTTCTTCTTCGCATAGTCCAAGGGATAAAGTGATCGTCTTCTAGATCAGATTCCCACAATTGTAATTTTCCCAGAAACACAATAAATAAAGAGAATTTATTTATGGAAAACATATTTATGGAAAACATATATATATATATATATATATATATATATATATATATATATATATATATATATATATATATTATGTTGTTGACTTAATGGCTATGTTGATGTTTATGACATACAACTATATATATATATATATATATATATATATATATATATATATATATATATATATATATATATATATATATATATAAAATATATATATATATATATTATATGTTGTTGACTTATGAGAATGGCTATGTTGATGTTTATGACATACAACTATATTTTTTTCCTCTTTTACGAATTTTGTACTGAGTAGTTAGCCATAATTTTCAGGTGCATACAGTGATACTTGATTGGTTTACTGAGTAGTTAGCCATAACACCACGGTTACCTGGAACGTGGAATGCTTCAGAACGTGAAATGGAAAAGGGTACATTGTGCGCTGATTGAAGTTCAAAAGTGCATATAAAACGGGGATGTGTACATGGAATGGGTAAAAGAAACGTACGTTTCAGAATCCAATTTGTTGCATAGGTAGCTAATTCTGTTAACATGGACTAATACTACCGAAAATTCTTCCCAATATTACAAGGCATTTTAACTTGTTTGCGGAATTTATTTCTCAAATCTCATCTAATATGGATCCTTGATATATGACATTTGGAATTGCACACTATATAAAGATGTCAAAATATTTCTAAACAAATGAAAGGCTAGCAAATAAGCTAGACTGGTATACATATAAAAGGAAAGGATCCTCGTAGAATATATTAGAAAACTTTTCCTCATAAGACTGAAATAATTTGGAATTTGGTAGCACAAAACATACTTCAGACAAAAGATGTACTATAACAAAAAATCACTGTGACATCAGTGTTCTTTGTGAAAGTGCATCTGAAACTGCATAACGTTTATTCTTCTTCAGTAGAATTTTGTAGTTCAATTTTTCCAACCGTGCATGGTTTCTATAAATTTTAGTAATACGCCATCTTCTATTAATGATTGGTGGTTGGAGTGGAGAGACTGTGTTATTATTTGCAGTTGGATACTGGTTGGCATATAGTGATGGCTGTATTTATATGGTCATTATGGACAGAAACTGTAACAACATAAACAAGACAATGTTAGTATCATGTTCAACTTGTAATGCATTGGAAGCTTTGCATATCCTGTTCAACTTGACACTTGTGGCAAAATGTATATGAAAACCTGTGTTGTTAGTATCGTCCGATGAACGATACATATCCTGTTTAACTTGACACTTTTTGGTTTGTGAAGGAAAAGGGCATCATATTGGTTTTTTGGCCATCATTGACCTTTGTAACTAGTCTTTGATTAGGATACATGATTGGTGAAGAAAAATAAAGTTATTTCTATGATATATCAAGGGGAAAATAGGCTGCTAGTCCCCTCGAAAGTTTATGGTCTTTATGTTTGCTATTTATACAAGTATAAGTGTCATGACTCGATCCAAATGTAATGGGTCCAGTCGGATCATGCTCAGCCTGCACCGTTGTGAGACGATGGCAGTAAGCTGTATCAAACAGTGAACACAAGCAGACAAAACTAAAGCGGAAAGAAAAATATTTTATTAACCTGGAAACTGGTCTGAAATGAGAAATACAAATAAACAAGCATTCAATTTTTACAAGGTTTTATTTGCAAGAAAGGGAAATAAACTAGTCCAAAGTGCCACTAAAACTTTGGGGCTCCCTGATCTGGTTCAGCTACCTCGTCAGGGTTCAGACCAGGCCTGTAGTAAAAGCTAAATGCGAGATCCTTGTCGTCGCAGTTATCTAAAAATGTTGGGTCTCCAGTTAGGAGGGAGCAAGAACATATTTCCATATCTAACATTCTAAATAATAAATAAATGAAATACAAGGCAGTTTGAAAAAAAGTATATATTTTTGATAAATAATAATAAAAGACAGTAGGCAATATCTCTGAAACTATAATGATGCAATTCTACAATAGTGTTTTGAATATATAACAAAATTTGTGACCGGCTGGATAGAGACAATATGTATACTAGCATTCTGGCCAAAACAATAGTATACGGTACGGCTGAACCCCCTGTGTGGTAGGGGTTAGTGCAAGAGAGGCAATCGGGAAACAATGGCTTTGGTCATAGACGTTATACTACTCCCCAATCAATCTCTGAGTCAATGAGGCAATCAATCAATCCATCAATCGATGTGGAGTCCGAGAGGATCCACTGTGAATCAGTGTCGTTACAATACATGAATCTACTGATGCATACATTTAGTATTAAATAAAATGCAGACATGAAAGATATGAAACATGTCTTGGTTGTATCCTCGGTGTGGAAGGCAATGGCTAGAAAGGTGTCGGCTAGGGTTCAGGAATCCGAACCTACATTAATAATAATCTGTCCTTAGAACTTATTCCAAGATTGGCTAATAAATCAACTAACGTAAATCTACATTAATTATAAATATTGCCATTTTATTAGAGAAACTAATAATTTTAATTATGTAATATTTGGTAAAACTATTTTATTAGTATTTTGTAAATGGGGCGAAAAAAATATTTTTGGAATATTAACAAAGTAGTAGTGTTTTTTATCGTAACTTATTTTAATAGAAAAATATCGCGTAAAACTCAGATTTATCCGAAATCCAATTTAATATTTTTCTAAATAAAAATTTACGAAATATTTTACTAATACTATTTCTTTAGTAAAGAATAATCATTTTTAATAATAAATTACATAAAATCTCATTATAGTAAAATTACGGTTTTATTAGAAAAATACGTTATTATTTCCAGTTTTCATTTCCATAAACTTTATTAACTGAATAACGGTTAAAATACAAAATTAAATATTTTTACCTAAAAACATAAATATATATAGTTTTTGCCTGTAAATATCATTTCCTATATTAAAATATGTTTTTGCTATATAATGAATTATTTTGATATTAAAATCTATTATTTAATAATAAAAGTAAAACTATGGCAAAAGTGACATAATAATTGAAATTACTTAATACGACGTTATTCATAATTAAACGTAGTCGATTGCTCTAAATCTTTTAATCTAACAATTAACATTAATCAATCTAATTAAAATCCAACAACTATTACCGAGTCTAAATAGGAAACTAACTAAACTAGCTATCCGGAACAAGAATGGTTCTGTGAATTTAACAGAAGGTTGCAGGTTTACCGAAGGCTGTGACGGAGCACCGAGGGGATGCATCATGCATCGGACTTGGAACTCACGCGGGCACGAACACGGACACGTGCACGCGGACGGCACGTAATAAACGCGGGAAAACGGCGACGCGCGGGAGGCGCACAGAACAGTGGGGCAGCGACGGGGAGCCGCGCGGAAGGCTGCGTCAGGCGGGGGCCTCGGGAGAAAGGAGGAGAGGGGTTCTGTGGTATAGAGGAGAGGGGACGGAGTTAAGGTGGAGAGAAAGGAGTGGGAATGGTGAGGTGCTAGTGAGTTTAGGGAAGGGAGTGGGAATGGGTTTTGTAGGGAGAATGGAAGGGGTTTTCGTGGTAGAGAGAAATAAGGAAAGAATGGAAGGGGGTGTGTGTGGTAGAGAGTGATTTGAGGGAAGAGAATGGTGCTATGAGGGAGTGATGGTGAGGGTTTTTAGAGAGAGTGGGAGAAGTGGTCAAATGTGGGGGGTTTACAACCTTCCCTCCTTATAAAATTTTGTCCTCAAAATTTTAAATATAAGGGCCGGGGGTACTACCATGCCTCAAACCAGTAAGGGTTTTCTTCCTCAATAGCCTCATGCCTAACTAGGCTAACTGTTCCATAGCAAATCTATGTAGTACAATATCTTCATCAATCTAACCATTATTCTCAAATAATATTCTTTCCTCCTTAGAAACACAATCACTATCCACAATTATGGGTTTCTACTTTCATCCCTGAATTGTCAATCACCGTCATAATCTTGGAAAATTTGTCTTTCCACCTTCAATATGTTTTGTACTTCCTTCATCTTGCTAATATATATCCAAAATTTAACTCTATGTTATACCACTACATGTGTTCCAATCACGTTCTTATACATCTTACTCGTTCCTGACCAAAATATTATAATGTGGTTCACTCCGTCCTGTCTTAATACTCTAGTATCAAGCCTCAGTAACCCAATATCACATTTAAAATCCAACATCACGTTTCAATTCTCCAATTTGTAATTACCATAACCAATATGAGCCTCTAATATTTGGTAGAAATTGCAAATTCAATTGCTCCTTTCCAAAGTTGCATGCCAATGGTCTTATCTTAATTCCTCTCTGCTTATTCCTTCTCTAGAATCTATCATTCCATTGTTTGTGTTATTCCTTCTATGGTTATATCTGTCCCTTCTTGGTACAATAGTCATCTAATCATAAATGTTGATCATCGTCAAGTGTTCCTTTACTTCATCATCATATTCTTATGTTTATATATTATCCAAATTCACTTCGTCTATGGAAGAATCTTACCAAATCCCATACTTCCCTCGCTAACTCTACCTACGTCTTACTCTATCTTCCATAACTCTTCCTTTAATCATAAAATTTAAAATCGTCAAATACTTAAGGCTTCATCCTGTCACGACCCGATCCCAATTTCTTGGGTCGACTCGAATCATGCCCAGCCTGCGCCGTTGATGAGACGGCGGCAGTAAGCTGTAATCCATAATACAGGTAATCAACAACATCATTTGGAATTTAACATTTGCCACAACGTCTATTTAAACGATAATTTAAACTTGTCTATTACAAAGAGTTCAGATAAAACCACAACTTTAACATAACATTTATTTTTTAAAATAAAGATAAGCTAAAACTCCATCTAAGCAGAAGTATCATCATCATCTCCAGGAACCTCATCTGGAAGTACAGCAGGGTACAACTCCGGGTCGTAGTAACTACTAATCAGTAGTTCTGATTCATCATTAGGACCTATTGGGGGTGGGAAATCCAGTCAGGAAAGGAGCAAGTACAATTATGAAAAATAACAATTTGCATAATGATTAGAAACTTGCAATATTAAATAATTTTGAAACAATGATTTCCAACAATAAAACAATTGTGATTTGAGTATGCAGTATCTATGACCAGTTTAGGATGATTCAATTGTATCCTATTGATACGGTCCGGCCTATCCCCGTGTGAAGAGGGTAAGCTCGCACATTCATTAACTATTGGGCTTTGATCATAGATAACTACGCTACTCCCCATTATCCCGATGCAATGATTCAATATATTACTCTAGGAGAGAGTACGTGTAATAGTTGTGTATTTAACATGCAAAGTTCTAATATTAATTAAACACAACCGTACTTGCCTTGATTAAAACTGGACTTCGATGGTGGTTCCGAAAGATGCTAGTTACGCCTTCGTAATCCTACAAATGGAGTATCTATATTTATTAAACTGCTTCAACCAACTAAGCGTGCTTAATTACAATCTCTATTATCTATCCTAATCAATTTTATCCTTTATATTTTAATTAGAACACAATTATCAGATGGTTCACTATTTACAAGAAAACATCAACGTAAAACTTTTCTTTTTGAAAAAAAATTGCAATTTATCATTAAAACTTGCATTTTGTACATAAAATTATTATTTATTTAATAAGTGTGAAAATCACTAATTAATCAACTAATATATATATCTATAGTTATTCTAACATTTATGCTACACTAACACATCCAGAAAATAATAAAAATAAAACCTAATTATTACATTCTTCCAGCACGAATAAGTAATTGGGCTTATGCCCTTACAAGCCGATTTACATGAATTTAAATAAGACGAAAAATGGTTAGTCTCAAAATTAAATAACTATAAAACTACAATTTCTAATTTAAATTATAAAAAATATTGTGAGTCTCAGACTCTGGTCCAGTCTTCACGTTTAGCTACTCTGCCTCAACGTCCGGTCGAACCGGTGCGTTTGCATTTCGCTGGGGCCCAGTGACCATTAAGGTCATCGCCCAAAATATTATTAAAATAATATTTAATCCGAAAAATCATTTTAGAAATCATTTAATAAATTCCCGAAAATTTCGGCAGCATTCCCTCTGTTTTTGGTCAACCCAAAAACTGGGAAATGCGTCCGATACCTGCAAAATAGCTTCCGAAACCCGAATTCCAAACAATTTAAATGTTTCCAAAACCAACACAGCATTCCACAATTTCCAGAACCCAATTTGGAAACTCAATAGTATTGGAAAAATTTTCACCAAAGAAAAATACTAACAGAACCATAAAAAATCCATCATCCATAATTTCAACCAGCAGTTCTCAAAAACCACAGAACCCGAAATGAAACCCAACATAACCAAAGAATTAATCCACAGAACCAGAATTAAGATTATTCAGAAATTCCGAAGAGGACAGTTTCCGAAACTAATCCCAAAATCCCGAGATCGAATAGTAAAACTCAGAAATGAGAAATCTAATCATTCTCCAGAGTTTCTTCCGAAGGGTTCTCGGAATCCCGATGTTCCGAAAGAACTTCGGAAACAAATAGTAACGTAATTGTTACGTTACTGGAAATCCCGAATTCCCACTGGAATCGGGTTGGACCAGTTCATCACAGACAGGTAAATAAAATCATTGGGTCAGAGTGTACCGAAACCAAAACGGAACAGATCCGCAGAAAACTCGGGATGAACGGCCGTCACCGGAAACGAACGCCGGTGCCAGGGGGTGCGCCGGAGGGGATCGACGGACCGGGAGACCGCGCGGGGTCGGGCGGTCGGCGAACGGCGGCCACGGGGCGGCGCCGGTCGGGCGAGGAACGGGTCGGGCGGTCCGGGGAGCGGTGCTGGCGCGCGGAAACTCCGGAAAGGGTGGTTGGTCGAGAAACTCGCCGAAAAAATCAGATCTAGGGATTTGTGGTTTGAGAAAAACTTTGGAGATGGAGAGGGATGAAGAAGATGGGGTTTAAATAGGTGAGAAAGGGGGTTAGGGTTACCCGTGGGGGAAGATGATCGGCCTCCCGAGCCTTGATGGCGCCGGTATGAGGAGCGGGAAGGTCGGGAGTCGGGAAGAAGAAAATAACCGAGAAAATCTTCGGTTGAGAATGACAAAAGTCTCAACAGAGACTTCTCCCCAAAGGTTCCTTCTCTTTCTACATTTATAAGAGAATGGTTATAATAAATAAGAAATTGGTTTGGATGGTCTTGATAGCAAGGCTTTACAAAAGGCTCTAATCTTAAAATAAAACAAAGGCTTTATTATAAAGAACTTGGGCTGGGTTAAAAATAATATAATGTATAATTTAAAATTTAATAATTTTGTTTTAAAAAAAAATACTTTTTGGGTACAATTTGGGTTCATTATTAGGTTCGGGTCTGGCTGACAACCAAAATATCCAAGTTTAGATTTTTCAGAAATTAATTTACACTAAATTGATTGTTTAACTATTAATTAATAACTTTTTAAAAATAATTCTACACTTTTATTAATTATCAATATTAACAAATTATCTAACATTATTCTAAAAAATTTAATTTAGCCATTAAATATTAAATAAATAATAATAAAAAAAAATTTGTAACTAAAAACATGGGTTTCACAACCTTCCCTCCTTAGAAAATTTCGTCCTCGAAATTTAAAGAGTTAGGTTGAGAAAATTACCTCAGGTCTCAAACAAGTACGGGTACTTCTCCCGCATCTCATCCTCTCGCTCCCAGGTAGATTCGCCTGGGGAATCATGCCTCCACATCACTCGAACTATGGGAGTCACTGTGGTTCTGGTCTTCTTCTCGTCTCGGTCCAAGATTGCCACTGGCTTCTCTGGTATAGTGAGGCTCGGTCCGATTTCCAACTCTGAATGGTCCAAGACGTGGTTCTCATCAGGTACATACTCTCTGAGCTGTGAAACGTGGAAGACGTTATGCACGCCTTCTAGATTAGCTGGTAGAGCTAACCTATATGCCACTTCTCCAATCCGGCTCAAAACTTCAAACGGACCAATGTATCTGGGACTCAGCTTCCCAGCTCTACCAAATCTGATTGTACCTCTGGTAGGAGAAATCTTCACGAAGACCTTATCTCCTTCTTCAAATGCCAGTGGTCGACGACTGCTGTCTGCCCAGTGCTTCTGTCTGTCTTGAGCAATCCTGAGCCTGTCTCTGATAAACTTTACCTTCTCTGCTGCGTCAGTCACCATTTCTGGACCCAGCAGTACTCTTTCACCAACGTCGTCCCATGCCAATGGTGTACGGCAACGACGTCCATAAAGAGCTTCGAACGGGGTCATACCAATACTGGCTTGGTAGCTGTTATTATAAGAAAACTCTACCAAGTGCAGATGGTCTTCCCACGATCCTCCAAATTCCAAGACACAAGCTCGCAGCATATCTTCAAGTGTCTGAATAGTCCTCTCAGATTGCCCATCTGTCTGGGGATGATAAGCCGTGCTGAACTTCAACTGAGTCCCCAAGCTGTCATACAAGCTCTTCCAAAAATGTGAGGTAAAACGAGTGTCTCGGTCAGAAACAATACTTACCGGTACGCCATGAATCCAGTAGATGTGCCGCATGTACAATGCTGCCAACTTCTCAGTGGATAAACCAACTTTGAAAGGAATAAAGTGAGCTGACTTGGTTAGTCGGTCCACAATTACCCAGATGGCATCCTTCCCTCCTTGGGAACGAGGCAGTCCTGACACGAAATCCATCGTGATGTGCTCCCACTTCCATTCTGGAATGTCCAGCGGTTGTAGAAGTCCTGCAGGTCTCTGTCTACTAGCCTTCACTTGTTGACAGATCAAGCATCTAGCGACATACCTGGTGACATCTTTCTTCATTCTACTCCACCAGACAATAGTGCGCATATCCCGATACATCTTATTGGCTCCAGGATGTATGGAATATTGAGACTAATGCGCTTCCTTCATCAACTCATTCCTTAGTTCACCAGACGGTACACAAAGCCTCGTACCATTCTTCAGAGCTCCATCGCTGGCGATTGAGAAACCCTCCAGTGTTCCTGCTAACACTTGATCTCTCAGCTTGCAAAGTGCCTCGTCTTAAAACTGCGTCTCCTTGACCTTGTCCATCAGGTACGAGCTCACTTGCAACTTCATCAATACAGAATCAGCATCCAATTCCTTCCGTCCTGGCAGTACAATCTCCAGTTCAAGCTTCTCGATGTCCTCCAACAGGTGCCTCTCCTTGGTTAAGAACATCGCCACTGGGTATCGACTAAGTGCATCAGCGACCACATTAGCCTTACCCGGGTGGTATTGCAAGTCGATGTCAAAGTCCTTCATTAACTCCAGCCATCTCCTTTGCCTCATGTTTAACTCTTTCTGAGTGAAAACATACTTCAGACTTTTATGATCTGTGTATATTTCCACTCTCTCCATAGAGATAATGTTTCCAAAGCTTCAACGCAAAGATCACTGCAGCAAGCTCCAGATCATGAGTGGGATAGTTCTTTTCATGAGTCCGTAATTGCCTAGATGCATAAGCAATCACTTTCCCATGTTGTTGAAGAACGCAACCCAGTCCTTTGCCTGAGACGTCACTATAGATTGTGAAACCACCAGATCCTGCGGGTAGCGCAAGGATCGGTGCAGTAGTGAGCCTCTTCTTCAACTCCTCAAATGCTGCTTGGCAATCTTCCGTCCAGATGAACTCCTCATTCTTCCGAGTCAGCTTCGTCATTGGTTCAGCAATTCTAGCAAAATCCTTCACGAACTTCCGATAGTAGCCCGCCAAGCCCAAGAAACTTCTGATGTCAGCAACTGAGCTTGGGATAGGCCACTTCTCCACAGCAGCTATCTTCTTAGGATCCACAGAAATTCCTTCTCCTGTGACAACATGGCCAAGAAAATCCACTTTGTCTAGAAAGAATTCACACTTGGATAGCTTACCGTACAGCTTCTCATTCCTCAAAGTTTCCAGAACTTTCCTGAGGTGCTCTTCGTGCTCCTCCTTCGTCTTTGAATAGATCAGTATGTCATCAATGAAGACGACGACAAACTGGTCTAAGTATTCATGGAAAACCTTGTTCATAAGGTTCATGAACACAACAGGAGCATTCGTCAGACCAAACGGCATGACCAAGAATTCAAACTGCCCATACTTGGTGTTGAATGCCGTTTTGGGAATGTCTTCCTTCCTGACCTTGATCTGATGATAGCCAGACCTGAGATCAATCTTAGAAAACACCTTGGCTCCACTCAACTGGTCAAATAAGTCATCGATCCGGGGCAGAGGATACTTGTTCTTGATTGTGACATTGTTCAGCGCCCGGTAGTCGATGCACATCCTCACCGTTCCATCCTTCTTGGGCACAAACAAAACAGGTGCTCCCCAGGGTGAAGCTCCGTCTCGAATGAATCCCAGAGACTTCAGTTTGTTGATCTGCTCTTTCATCTCTTTGGCCTCCTTCGGGTTGACTCTATAACATCCCTTAGAAATCGGGGAAGAGCCAGGGACTAGATCAATAGTGAATTCTATGTCCCGATCTGGGGGTAGCCCAGGAAGACTATCAGGGAAAACATCCATGAATTCTGCTATGATAGGATGGGGTGGTCCAGGTTCTTCAGTAATAGAGTAGACAATACTCTCCATAACCTCCGGAGCTCTAGAGACTTCAAACTCTGGCCCTCCAGGTGGGCTGAAAATTACACATCCTCTGTGACAATCTATCAGCGCATGCTGCTTGCTCAATCAGTCCATTCCAAGGACTATGTCATAGTTGGGCAAGGGCATTACCAGTAAAGGTGTTACAAACTTATGGCCAGATATTGAAATGGGGCAATTACAGGTCTCTGTTATAGGTAGGGGTCCACCTCCAGTCATAACCCTACAAATCCTCTTGCTAAGGCCCGTAACTATGTGGTGTGCAGAGATAAACTTTGTTGCTATGAAACTGTGTGTTGCACCAGAGTCGAATAAAACTAATACAGGATAAGAATGTACATAGATGTAACCTGATATGACATCCGCATTAGGTTCCTGCTCCTGCTCTGGTTCCTCTGCAGTTAGGGCAAAAGCTCGCCCAGTCCTCTGTTGATGCTGCCCAAATTATTGCTGCTGAGTGGGCAGAGGTCCCCTCTGTTGATTTCCTCCAGCTCTGTTGGTCGCTGAGGGGCAGTCCTTCACTTGGTGGATGGTAGACCCACAGATCAGACATTGTCCAAGCCTCTTCCGACAGATGTTCACCTGATGACCCGGCCTTTTGCAATAGCTACAGATAGGGATCTGCTTCTGGGGTGCTACATCATTATTTCTTGCTTGCTGATGATGCTGAGGCCTGTTGTTGTTGTTGTTGTTGGGCTTCTTCTGATTTCCCTGGAAGTTGCTAGTTCCAGGATAATCTCTCTTTGAACGGGCAGGTTGGCTCTTTTCTATATCTTGTGCTCTCTCCAGAATCTTCTCATAAGTCTTAGCTTCGCCAGAGATCACATAAGTGCGAATCTCCTCTCGAAGTCCATACTTGAATCGTTCAGCACGATCAGCAGGATCAGCCACCATGTTCTTGGCAAATCGGCTGAGCTGGCCGAATTCTGCCGCATACTCTCCCACAGTCATATTGCCCTGCTTCAAGTTCTGGAATTGTCGCTCCATCTCCCGCATCTCAGAAGTTGGGAAGAATTTCCTCTGGAACAACTTCTTGAAGGTGTCCCAGTCAACCTGTCTATCCTGGAGTCGGGGTTCATTCCGATACCAGGTGCTAGCTACATTCTGCAGTTGAAGTCCCACTGCTTCGGCCTTGAGGTCTTCTGGAAGTCGAGCGACGCTCAGAAGACGCTCCATATTGTCAAGCCATTTATCAGCATAGACAATTCCCTCGGTACCCTTGAAAGGTCGAGGGTTCTGCTTCTTAAAGCTCTCAATATCGCCCACCTTGGCAATATGATTTCCATTATTTAAATGGCCTTATTATTACATAAATTAATCTTTTAAATTTATGTTTACCTTGGCAGGCCTTGGTTCCTGTTGAGCTGCTTCTCCTCTTTCCAATGCAGCTATTGCCACATTGTGGGCATTCTCCATGCCTTCCTTCATAATGGTCGTCTGCTCGCGATGAGCTTCAGCTTGAGTTCTCTGAGCTTCTAGCACTCCTCTAAGCAGACTGATGAGGTCAGTGGGGTCCACAGGTAACGGTGGGGCAGCTGGAGTAGGCGTAACTACTGGGGGTTGCATCTCCGTCCGAGAAGATGATGGATCCATTATTGTATTGTAGGGACGGTCAGCCAGCTGCCGAGGTGTAGGATCCGGACTTGATTGGGGAGGTGGGGTGTGGTCAGGTGTTGACATCCTATCGCCAGCAGGGTTGGTTTGTCAGTGGTCATTCTCTGGAAGTTTTAGGATAAAAAAACATAAGCAAGGTAGCCTATCTATAGTCAAACAAAAATATTTAATAATAATATGTATGTATATATCGGTCCTATGTTGTGGCAATTTGATGTTCTAGTGTTCTAACTGTTTCCTAGGTTTTCCTAAGTTGTTGTTAGAGACCTGCATGGGCCACCACTAAAAACATGTCACGACCCGATCCCAATTTCTTGGGTCGACTCGGATCATGCCCAGCCTGCGCCGTTGATGAGACGGCGGCAGTAAGCTGTAATCCATAATACAGGTAATCAACAACATCATTTGGAATTTAACATTTGCCACAACGTCTATTTAAACGATAATTTAAACTTGTCTATTACAAAGAGTTCAGATAAAACCACAACTTTAACATAACATTTATTTTTTAAAATAAAGATAAGCTAAAACTCCATCTAAGCAGAAGTATCATCATCATCTCCAGGAACCTCATCTGGAAGTACAGCAGGGTACAGCTCCGGGTCGTAGTAACTACTAATCAGTAGTTCTGATTCATCATTAGGACCTATTGGGGGTGGGGAATCCAGTCAGGAAAGGAGCAAGTACAATTATGAAAAATAACAATTTGCATAATGATTAGAAACTTGCAATATTAAATAATTTTGAAACAATGATTTCCAACAATAAAACAATTGTGATTTGAGTATGCAGTATCTATGACCAGTTTAGGATGATTCAATTGTATCCTATTGATACGGTCCGGCCTATCCCCGTGTGAAGAGGGTAAGCTCGCACATTCATTAACTATTGGGCTTTGATCATAGATAACTACGCTACTCCCCATTATCCCGATGCAATGATTCAATATATTACTCTAGGAGAGAGTACGTGTAATAGTTGTGTATTTAACATGCAAAGTTCTAATATTAATTAAACTGCAATTAAACACAACCGTACTTGCCTTGATTAAAACTGGACTTCGATGGTGGTTCCGAAAGATGCTAGTTACGCCTTCGTAATCCTACAAATGGAGTATCTATATTTATTAAACTGCTTCAACCAACTAAGCGTGCTTAATTACAATCTCTATTATCTATCCTAATCAATTTTATCCTTTATATTTTAATTAGAACACAATTATCAGATGGTTCACTATTTACAAGAAAACATCAACGTAAAACTTTTCTTTTTGAAAAAAAATTGCAATTTATCATTAAAACTTGCATTTTGTACATAAAATTATTATTTATTTAATAAGTGTGAAAATCACTAATTAATCAACTAATATATATATCTATAGTTATTCTAACATTTATGCTACACTAACACATCCAGAAAATAATAAAAATAAAACCTAATTATTACATTCTTCCAGCATGAATAAGTAATTGGGCTTATGCCCTTACAACCCGATTTACATGAATTTAAATAAGACGAAAAATGGTTAGTCTCAAAATTAAATAACTATAAAACTACAATTTCTAATTTAAATTATAAAAAATATTGTGAGTCTCAGACTCTGGTCCAGTCTTCACGTTTAGCTACTCTGCCTCAACGTCCGGTCGAACCGGTGCGTTTGCATTTCGCTGGGGCCCAGTGACCATTAAGGTCATCGCCCAAAATATTATTAAAATAATATTTAATCCGGAAAATCATTTTAGAAATCATTTAATAAATTCCCGAAAATTTCGGCAGCATTCCCTCTGTTTTTGGTCAACCCAAAAACTGGGAAATGCGTCCGATACCTGCAAAATAGCTTCCGAAACCCGAATTCCAAACAATTTAAATGTTTCCAAAACCAACACAGCATTCCACAATTTCCAGAACCCAATTTGGAAACTCAATAGTATTGGAAAAATTTTCACCAAAGAAAAATACTAACAGAACCATAAAAAATCCATCATCCATAATTTCAACCAGCAGTTCTCAAAAACCACAGAACCCAAAATGAAACCCAACATAACCAAAGAATTAATCCACAGAACCAGAATTAAGATTATTCAGAAATTCCGAAGAGGACAGTTTCTGAAACTAATCCCAAAATCCCGAGATCGAATAGTAAAACTCAGAAATGAGAAATCTAATCATTCTCCAGAGTTTCTTCCGAAGGGTTCTCGGAATCTCGACGTTCCGAAAGAACTTCGGAAACAAATAGTAACGTAATTGTTACGTTACTGGAAATCCCGAATTCCCACTGGAATCGGGTTGGACCAGTTCATCACAGACAGGTAAATAAAATCATTGGGTCAGAGTGTACCGAAACCAAAACGGAACAGATCCGCAGAAAACTCGGGATGAACGGCCGTCACCGGAAACGAACGCCGGTGCCAGGGGGTGCACCGGAGGGGATCGACGGACCGGGAGACCGCGCGGGGTCGGGCGGTCGGCGAACGGCGGCCACGGGGCGGCGCCGGTCGGGCGAGGAACGGGTCGGGCGGTCCGGGGAGCGGTGCTGGCGCGCGGAAACTCCGGGAAGGGTGGTTGGTCGGGAAACTCGCCGGAAAAATCAGATCTAGGGATTTGTGGTTTGAGAAAAACTTTGGAGATGGAGAGGGATGAAGAAGATGGGGTTTAAATAGGTGAGAAAGGGGGTTGGGGTTACCCGTGGGGGAAGATGATCGGCCTCCCGAGCCTTGATGGCGCCGGCATGAGGAGCGGGAAGGTCGGGAGTCGGGAAGAAGAAAATAACCGAGAAAATCTTCGGTTGAGAATGACAAAAGTCTCAACAGAGACTTCTCCCCAAAGGTTCCTTCTCTTTCTACATTTATAAGAGAATGGTTATAATAAATAAGAAATTGGTTTGGATGGTCTTGATAGCAAGGCTTTACAAAAGGCTCTAATCTTAAAATAAAACAAAGGCTTTATTATAAAGAACTTGGGCTGGGTTAAAAATAATATAATGTATAATTTAAAATTTAATAATTTTGTTTTAAAAAAAATACTTTTTGGGTACAATTTGGGTTCATTATTAGGTTCGGGTCTGGCTGACAACCAAAATATCCAAGTTTAGATTTTTCAGAAATTAATTTACACTAAATTGATTGTTTAACTATTAATTAATAACTTTTTAAAAATAATTCTATACTTTTATTAATTATCAATATTAACAAATTATCTAACATTATTCTAAAAAATTTAATTTAGCCATTAAATATTAAATAAATAATTAAAAAAAAAATTTGTAACTAAAAACATGGGTTTCACACATCCAAAAGGATACCAAACTCTATTCTTCCAAAACTTAACTCCATATGTTGACAAATCCTATCTTAGTAATCTTACATATTTTCTTTCTAAAGTTGAAATCCTCAAAATTTCTTGTTTCCTGAAATCTTATTATTTTATCCATGACGAGGTTTCGTTTGTCAAAATTATTCCTTGGTCACCCATGATACTTATTTATAACCTCCCTTGTCATAGTCTTCTCACATCTATCTAGAATTCTACTATGAAATTCTTAATGACAACTATATCCTAGGTTTATAAAAAAAAGCATAAAATAATATGGTCAAACTATGGGTTTAACATAAATTTAGTACAGGAACAAGTCATAGAAAAGTAGGATATCTGGTAAAAAATACTGTTCTAGAATACCTATTCAATCTTCCTCGAAATTAGCTGATTTTGGGAGGATGTATCTATGAAATCTCTTAACCCATTATCAGCCATATAATCTATTTAGATTTCAACTCCAACATATTTGATCCAAATTTTTAAACCTGAGCCCCTTTTTTGTACAAGGTTTAAATTCCAGCCCTTCCTCTTGATCTTACTTCATTCCTTGAATTTCTCGGATTCGACCAACCTTGATAATATTATTTCGCCCCTATTCATTATTTTCTTATCAATAGTATATAATATCACATTCACTTACCCTTGTAACACTTATAATTTCACAATCCTTATTTCCAATTCTGATTTGATAAAATCTGTATCTCTCTAATTCATATCCTTATTTGTCGATAATGAATTAAGATTGAGATTAGATGTTTATGATATACAGAAATGATGGAAAAACCCATAGAAGAATTATTACATGAGAAAAAGGGGTGGTTGTATCGAATTAGTAGTGAGGAGCTGAGACAAGAGCATTAGCATGCAACTCTTAGAATGTGAAAGAAAGCTAGCTGGATAATGGTTAGGGTAGAAGAGCAGTTGGGTTAAAATTTTGTTGAAAGATTATCAACGTTGGGAGTTCAAATTTTAATCAGTGAAATAGCTTCATGTTGGTGAGAATAATTTTATACCAAAATAAGATTTTAACGATGTTGATAGGTACATAGTGAGAGAGTCAAGTTGGATTAAGTGATTCAAACTTGATCAGTTAATTCCTGGGATTGAGACATTCTTAAAATATTGATCATAGATAGAAAATTTTGAAGGTGCTAAATTGGATGTTGATCACAATGGTGATGATGACATTGATGTAATGGGTCCAATCGGATCATGCCGAATTAGATTTATATCTTAAATTCAACATTACCCGTTATTTATAAATCCTCGGTTTCATCATGCAACTCTACATTACCATCTTGGTAACTTCTGATATCTTTGTATTAAATTTCTTTTTTAATCATCATCCTTATCCTTAAATTTCAATTCAAATCTCAACATTTATATATTTTTCTGCTTTTATATCCCATAAATTTTGTCCTTGATAAATGCTCAACTAATTAGTTATGTACCTATAACATCTTACTAGGCTAAAAGCTTTCAGCAACTGATCCTCAAGCTTAGTTCGTGTCTTCCTGGCTATTATCTCCTTAGAATTTACTATGATACCCTATTTCTGGTGACCTACATTCATGCAACTTACTTCTAGGTATTACTCCTCTAGTCATACTTTGCTTATCTCCTTAATATCTAAAGATTAAATACTAGATCATCTATACTAAGTGAGAGTATAACTAAAATGTGAAGATAAATACAATAACTATTGGCCTAATGTTGGGATAAGTTTTCTATTCGCCAACCTCTGAAAGGTTTAGGTACAAACATAAGCAATGTAGCCTAAGAAACTATAAATAGATAAATTTGGTCCAATGTTGTAACATGGTGAATATAATCTAGGTATTCTATTTGTTTCTAGAGTCTGTTATCCTAAAGTCTCATCTAGACCTAGGTCAAGTTACAGGACTGCATGATGGTCTAAACTAAGTTGACTAGACCAATTTACAGAACTGGACCTGCATGGGCCACCACTAAAAATATGTCACGACCCGATCCCAATGTAATGAGTCCAATCGGATCATGTCCAGCCTGCACCATTGTGAGATGGTGGCAGTAAGCTGTATCAAGCGAACACAAGCAGACAAAACTAAAGCGGAAAGAAAAATATTTTATTAACCTGAAAACTGGTCTGAAATGAGAAATACAAATAAACAAGCATTCAATTATTACAAGGTTTTATTTGCAAGAAAGGGAAATAAACTAGTGCAAAGTGCAACTAAAACTCTGGGGCTCCCTGATCTGGTTCAACTACCTCGTCAGGGTTCGGACCAGGCCCGCAGTAAGAGCTAAATACGAGATCCTCGTCATCGCAGTCACCTAAAAATGTTGAGTCTCCAGTCAGGAGGGAGCAAGAACATATTTTCACATCTAACATTCTAAATAATGAATAAATAAAATACAAGACAGTTTGAAAACAGTATATATTTTTTATAAATAATAATAAAAGACAGCAGGCAATATCTCTGAAACTACAATGATCAATTTTACAATAGTATTTTGAGTATATAACAGAATCTGTGACCGGCTGGATAGAAACAATATGAATACTAGCATTCTGGCCAAAATGATAGTATACGGTATGGCTCAACCCCCTGTGTGGTAGGGGTTAGCACGAGAGAGGCAATAAAAAAGTAATGGCTTTGGTCACAGACATTATACTACTCCCCCAATCAATCCCCGAGTCAATGAGTCAATAAGGCAATCAATTAATCTATCAATCGATGTGGAGTCCAAGAGGATCCACTGTGAATCAGTGCCGTTACAATACATGAATCTACTTATGCATACATTTAATATTAAATAAAACGTAGGCATGAAAGATATGAAACTTGCCTTGGTTGTATCCTCGGTGTGGAAGGCAATGGCTAGAAAGGTGTCGGCTAGGGTTCAGGAATCCGGACCTACATTAATAATAATAATCTGTCCTTAGAACTTATTCTAAGATTCGGTAATAAATCAACTAACGTAAATCTACATTAACTATAAACATTGCCAATTTATTAGAGAAACTAATAATTTTAATTATGTAATATTTGGTAAAACTATTTTATTAGTATTTTGTAAATGGGGCAAAAAATAATATATTTTTGGAATATTAACAAAGTAGTAGCGGTTTTTATCGTAACTTATTTTAATAGAAAAATAACGCGTAAAACTCAAATTTATCTGAAATCTAATTTAATACTTTTCTAAATAAACATTTACGAAATATTTTACTAATACTATTTCTTTAGTAAAGAATAATCATTTTTAATAATAAATTATGTAAAACCTCATTCAAGTAAAATTATGGTTTTATTAGAAAAATACTTTATTATTTTCAGTTTTCATTTCCATAAATTTTATTAACATAATAGCAGTTAACATACAAAATTAAATATTTTTACCTAAAAACATAAATATATATAGTTTTTTCCTGTAAATATCATTTCTTATATTAAAATATGTTTTTGCTATATAATTAATTATTTTGATACTAAAATCTATCATTTAATAATAAAAGTGAAACTATGGCAAAAGTGACATAATAATTGATATTACTTAATACGACATTATTCATAATTAAACGTAGTCGATTGCCCTAAATCTATTAATCTAACAATTCACATTAATCAATCTAATTAAAATGCTAACAACTATTACCGAGTCTAAATAGGAAACTAACTAAGCTAGCTATCCGGAACAAGAATGGTTCTGTGCATTTAACAGAAGGTTGCGGGGTTACCGAAGGCTATAACGGAGCACCGAGGGGATGCATCGGACTTGGAACTCACGCGGGCACAGACACGGACACGTGCACGCGGACGGCACGTAACGAATGCGGAAAAAACGGTGACGCGCTGGAGGCGCACAGAACAGCAGCACAGCGGCGGGGAGCCGCACGGAAGGCTGCACCGGACGGGGGCCTCGGGAGAAAGGAGGAGAGGGGTTCTGTGGTATAGAGGAGAGGGGGAGGAGTTAAGGTGGAGAGAAAGGAGTGGGAATGGTGAGGTGCTAGTGAGTTTAGAGAAGGGAGTGGGAATGGGTTTTGTAGGGAGAATGGAAGGGGGTGTGTGTGTGGTAGAGAGAAATAAGGGAAGAATAGAAGGGTGTGTGTGTGGTAGAGAGTGATTTGAGGGAGAGAATGGTGCTGTGAGGGAGTGATGGTGAGGGTTTTTAGAGATAGTGGGAGAACTGGTCAAATGTGGGGGGTTTACAATAAGAATATGTTGATTTATTTAAGTTTATTATTTCAGGTGGACACAGATGGGTCGCTAAGTTCTTGACTGGTGCAACTTTCTTCTATGGTTATGTCGAGATAAGGCTAAGAAGTTGATTCAAGTACGGTTGTTTTTTTATTCCTTCTATGACAATCTTGAATTGTTATAAAGCGATTAACCTCTTTCTTTAATAGTGATGCAAATCCAGTTTTTACTGCACACATATTGACTTGTAGCTTAATTTGTCATTTTGATATGAGTACCAATCATTTACGGTTATTTCAATGCGAAGGAATTCCTGAAGAATCGAGCATGTAGTCTTCACGCCATTGTGCTACCATTCAAGATCATTTGTTGTAGTTACGTTAATCAGCTGTAGACTCCTACCCAAGCTGCCAATTAATTATTCATGCTATTAGTTTTAGATCTGTCTTCTGAATTTGATTACGTTAAATTTCTAATCCCGCTTTCTTGATTATACAGACTCCGCTAAGGTTAGAGGTATTTTTTACATTTAATGATAGACTTGCAAAGATTCATAGCCAACGGATTAAGAAGGCTGTAAGGAATTATAGGGAAACGTTCTACAGTCATGATGGAGGAACTTGTATAAGAAGGTTCTAGTTCTGGAAATAAGGGTCCATACCTTCAGCATCAGAGGAATGTATATCTGAAAGGTTTGCTTCTGAAAGGAAGAGAAGGAATTCTACTTTAGGACCAGAGAAATGTAAAAGGGAAATTTCTGAAGTAAAGGATACCAATATGAGCAAAAGTTCAAAGCAGCCGAGAAGACGGAAGTTTTGCAACCAGAAAATAGTGACAGAACATGGGGGTGCAGAACCAATTGTTCTCGAAGGTGGAAAGAACCATAGAAGTAGAATTAGCGTAGATGTGAGAGGAGGGGGAGAGGGAGAAACAAAAATATAGACTACGAGCCTACTGAGAAGCCATGTTAGAATTACGCAGGTAAGTTTAATTTTTCACACATCATCATTTTTGAATGAAATATTAGTATTTTGATTTTGAGTAACATTTCTTGATTGGAATACGGTTTGTCTTCTAAAATTATGAAAATGTACCTATATTCTAACAAACATGATCTCCAAATAGAAAGCATATGTGGTGCTCCAAGGGAAGGGAGGGAATGTCCTCCCTAATGGTCTCTCTCCCAAATTATCCATGACTTCCATTTTCTACTGCCCTCAGCCTTTGTTGCATTGGCAAATATTATTTGGGTGTAAACAAATACTCAGGCCATTATCATGCTCAAATAGCAGGTCCTCGGGCTATTTTACACAAAAATGGGTACGAATACGACACAAGTACAAGATACATTTTCAAATAGGTTCAAAGGTAGTACCATTGTTACACAAATACGGACACGAGTTTGGACACGATATGGACATCATTTTGCCATGTACGTGTAACCTTCTGTTGGTAGATAGTGATGGACCCAATGGTTATGGCTTTAGGGTTTTGCTTTAGGAGATGCTCTGGATGGCTACCTCGAAAATCAATTTCCATTACAGCTTAATTCCCAACACACCTTTTGATTATTTTTGTTGCTAACTTTTGCTTTTCGAAAGAAGTTACTGGTTTTCTTTCCAACAATAAAAGTTTGTGTAGGATCCATCAGAGAGTTATCTCGACAGATTACTGCCTAAGTTATTTTCTAAACTAGTTTATGTTTGATGGTTTGCATTTGATATTTCCTATCGGCAAAACCCATCATGGAAGACTCATGGGTATGCTGATTGTTGCTGAATATAAATATAATCAGCCTATTTTAAGTGGCCCTGTTCTGCATGACGCCCAATGCTTCTATTAAAATTTCAAGAAGGAACCCATGAGTTCTAAGGACCCATGAAGGGAATATTTCTCATCATGAAGTTACTTTAAAGAGAATATGTCTTTGAGTATGATTGGGAGCTTTTAAGCAACTTGATTCTTCAGGCATGTGTACTAAACCTGTTTATACTGATGTTCTGCCACAATTTTTCTTTCTGTATTAATTCTTCAAACAGAGAATGTCCTGAAGAAGCCATAGAAGCCATGTCGACTCTTATATTTGCTGCATCTAGGTTTTCGGATTTTCCAGAACTCTGTTAACTTAGGTGTGTGTTCACGGAGCGATATGGGAGTCAGATGGAATCATCAAAAAACAGAGAGGTGCCAAATCTATAGTTGCATCAGCAATTGTAATAACTCTCTTGGTTTAAATGTTTGTTTTCAATACTAATAAGTTTTTGATTTCTTAGCGTAGTTTGTTGAGAGAGTGCAAAAGAGTCATTTCCCACGGAGAAGAAGCTCCAGCTGATGCAATACATTGCTGAGGAGTTCTCCGTGCCAGGGGACTCCAAGTCATTCCAGCAGAAGCTTTCCAATTCTGCACCTGCTTCTTCTGTAAGTGACACGCATGTTGATTTACCATCTTTGCTTATATTTGGCACCAAAGATGTCCTGGTCATTTACCAAGAGCATTACAGGATCAACCTAAGAGGCCTAATGAAAGGAGTAAACAAATTTCCCATGTTACGAACTGGAGGAATGCAGCTGCTAAGGGAAGGAACCAATCATGAATGCCATTGGAGAACAAGTGGTTCCGTTTGGAGAACAATGGGGGGTCTTGTGCATAAAGAAGAAATGCAGCCTGTGCCGCGAGATATTCATTGTTGGAGTTTGGCCTTATTTATTGGAAAGTTTAGTTCTACATTGGCTAGGCCAAAGTAGTTGTATCTCTATATAATAAGCTATGCTTCTTTACAGATGCACATATGGTGTGGAGGTGCACATGGGTGTGCCATGTGGGGGTATTTTTCTAATAGAAAAAAGGCTAAATCAAAAATGAAAGCATTCATGCTTTTTGCTCTTGGAAAATTAATTTCCATTGGAGCTAAGTCCCGTAGGGGCTTAGCGACACAGACTCGGACTCGAGCTCATGGGCTCATGAGACGTAATGTGGCAATTTGTTGGCGCACTTTGCACTTAGCATCGTCGTTAGGCGCATAGTGTGCTTAAGTTGTGCTCGTTACGCGAGCCACTTACGCAGCCGATTGCGCTGCCAGATTGTACGGCCAAGTGGCGTGCCCAGAGGCGCGCCAGTGGACGCTGTCTGTTGGCACACGTTTGGCACAGGTTGGCACAGGTTGCATGGGTTACGCAAGTGGCACAGTGTGCGCTAGTGGCGCAAGTTGCGCAGGGTGCGCAGTACGCTAGTACGCGTTGGAGCGATTGTGCACGCGTTACGTAAGTGGCGCAGATGGCGCGCGTTGTGCGCCCTTTGGCTCAGATCGTGTCTGTGCACGATTGAGCAGTTACAACTTGTTCGGAACAGTTTCTTCCCACATCCCGAACATGTTGCTAACTGGGCGACTACAGAGCGAGGCTATATAAGCTTCTCAGCTCTCTTTTAATATACAGGTTCAGAATTCATATAAGGTAGAAGTGTTTTTTAGCACCATTCCTTACGTGTTTCCACAGAGTTTAAGAAAGAAGAGAAACAGTGCATCAGCGCCACTTAGCGCAGGAGTCCATGTGCCATTCGATGAGTCAGAAGAACGGAGTGTTCCAAAGTTGTCTGTCGAACTTGTTGGTTCCTGGAAGCTGTTCGTGTAGGGCAAATTAAGCTTTGAGCAACGGTCATCATTCACCCCAGCAATCTTCCATCTATCGCCTGTTATCCAAGTTGCGGCTGCCAATATCAATTCGCTTAGTATCTTATTTTTAGAAGTACTAGTGTCGTTTGCTACTGTTACGAAATCTTTTTAGATTTTCGTAACTCAGAATCCTCCAAGGATCTCTGTTGCACATCTTCTTTGAAGTGTTGCATTGAAACGTTATTTTTACAATTGTTTTATTTTTTCAGTTTTCTATCGAAAATTGTGTCCCGACAATAACAACCTCAAAGCTTAATTTCTACGATGGAAAACTTTCGTTCTTCGCTAGTCAATCCTAACTTCTCTAAGTTAGAAAAATTTGATGGTGAACGCTATCAAATCTGGAAAAGTAAGGTTTTCCTTAATATTCAGTTCTCTGATGTTGATCACGTATTATTTGAGGAGGAACCTATTGTTCCAGAAACTGGTTCTGCAGCCGTAACCTCTGCGGCTACTAAGAACCAGGTCAAGTAGAGAAGGAAAAATAGCATTTGAAGGCTTATGATCCTAAATGCTATAGAAGATTCCCTTGCCGAATCTTATTCAAAGAAGACTGTTGCCAGAGAGATTTGGGAGTCTTTAGAGAAATTGTACGAGGATGATAAGAACCGCAGTAAGATATTTCTTGTTGAAAAATATCGCAAGTGGTTCTTTGAGGATGAGAAGCCAATGCTGCCGCAGGTGAAGGAGTTCCTGAAACTACGACAGAAGTTGGATGACAAGGCAATGCCCCTCCCCGACAAGTTTGTTGTTAGAGGGATCGTTTCGAAGCTCCCTGCTGGATGGAGCAAGTTATATGCAAACATGCATAGGAATAAGTTGGAGGTCAGTCTGGACGATCTCCTACAAGAAGTCTATGTTGAGGACCAGATGCGGGCTCAACGGAAGGTGGACGCACTGTCCAAGCAATTGGCTAACGCCAATCTGGTTCATACCAGGAAACCAAGGGAAAAGCATGCGGCTTCCCACAGTAAGAAGAAGGACCCAAACAATTTGAACGTAAAAGGGACTTCCTTCAAGCAAAAGAAGGCAAAATCTCAGATGCCTTGTTTAAGTGTGGCAAGAAGGACTACTTCAAGAATAAATGCAAAGCAAAGACCAAGCAATCAGAGCAATGAGAGCCTGGCACGGTATCTAGGATCACTGAAGTTGTTGCTATGATTGTGTAGGTCGAGGCTGTGGGGGCTGACTCTAACTGGTGGGTAGACACTGGAGCCACCTGCCATGTCTGCTCTAGCAAGGAGTGGTTTACCACCTATACACCAACTTCTGAAGTGGTTATGATGGCAAACCAGGCACAAGCTGAAGTGCTCGGAATCGGGACGGTGGTTTTGAAGCTGACTTTGGGGAAGTCTCTGACGCTTCAAGGTGTGAAGCATGTATATGCTATCGCAAAGAACCTGATCTCGGAAGGCCTACTCTGTAATACAGGTCTCAGGATGGATATCAATACTGGCCAGATGGTGATACCCATAAAGGAAACATATTTTGTGAAAGCTTTTTGTACCGAAGAAATGTTCAAAATTCAGCTTATAAATCAATATAATGTAATTAATGCAATCACTCCTACTGCTTATACTTTTGAGTTGTGACATAATAGGCTAGGACATGTTCATTGTAAACGAATAAACAGAATGTCTAGTCTAGGACTTATCTCCAAATGTGGGGGTAAGGTAGAGAAATGTAAATTTTGTGCTCAAATGAAGATCACAAGGAAACCCTTTCCTCGGGTTAATCGAAGTACAGATCTTCTGGAGTTGGTACACTCTGATATTTGTGACTTCAAACAATTCTCTACAAAGGCCGAGATGAAGTATTTTATAACCTTCATCGATGACTTCTCAAAGTATGCGTTCGTCTACTTGCTGAAGGCTAAAGACGAAGCATTAGAGAAGTTCAAGGAGTTCAGGGCTGAAGCTAAGCGGTAGACTGGACAACAACTCAAGAGAATAAGAAGTGATCGAGGTGGAGAGTACAGGTCTCATAAATTTGCATCGTTCTACAAAGAATATGGAATTGTCAGTGAGACAACGGCTCTATACTCTCCTCAATCAAATTGAGTAGCAGAGAGGAAGAACAGAACATTGACAGAAATAATTAACTCAATGATGTTGATTGCAGGTCTTCTAAAGTGCTATTGGGAAGAAGCTGCATTGACGGACACTTTTATTCTAAATAGTGTGCCTCATGCAACTTCAAACATTACTCCTCATAAACTCTGGTTCAAGGTCAGATCTAACTTGAATGTCACTCGAGTGTGGGGGTGTCTAGCATATGTCATGCTTTCAGATCTGAAGATTCAGAAGCTTGGGACAAGAAATACAAAGACGATCTTCTTGGGGTATGCCGAGAAGAGTGATGCTAGAAAATTTCTTAATATTGAGTCAAATTATATCATTGAATCTCGTGACACAGAATATTTTGAAGACAAATTTTCAAGGCACAAGAATATTGTTCTTACGGATATTCTGGAGAATAATGAGGGTGCACAAAAAACTAAAGTTTTCAATGAAGAAGTAGTCCAAGAAGATGTTGTTATTGAAACAACGGTTGAACCAGAACTCGCTGAGCCGTCAGCGAAGCGTGTGAGGAGGCCGAAGGACTTCGGAAGTGACTTTGTCACCTATCATGTGGAAGCAGATCTGCTTACCTATGATGAGGCGATGAAGACCAGAGGTGCAGTTTTCTGCAAGGAGGTGATTGATAATAAAATTGATTCCATAACCTCAAATAACACTTGGGTGTTGGTTGATATTCCTGAAGAAACAAAACCTACAAATGGATCTTCAAGAAGAAGATGAAAGCAGACGGAACTGTTGACAAGCTCAAGGCTAGTTGGTAGCCAAGGGGTTTTCTTAGAAGCAGGGAATCGACTACTTTGACACGTATGCTCCAGTAGCCCGGATGACTACCATCAGAATGTTGATTGCTTTCGCAGCAATACATAATATGGTGATATATCAGATGGATATGAAAATAGCTTTCCTAAATGGTGAGCTGACCGAAGAGATTTACATACAATAGCCAGAGAGATTTGTCGTCAAGGGTCTTGAAGACAAAGTCTGCAAGTTGGTGAAATAGTTGTACGGTCTTAAACATCCTCCCAAAGTGTGGCATGAGAAATTTGACAAGGTTATAAGGTCAAATGGCTATATAGTCAGCGAGACGGACAAGTGTGTTTACATGAAGTTTGCTGATGGAAGAGGTGTGATCGTTTGTCTGTACGTAGACGACATGATAATCCTAGGTACAGATATGGGATGTGTCACGGAGACAAAGAAGTTCATCTCGAGCAAGTTCAGTATCAAGGACTTGAGGGAAAATGATGTGATCTTAGGGATTAAGATCATCCGGATAGACACTGGACTAGCGCTGTCACAGTCTCATTATATTGAGAAGATGATCACATGCTACAGGTATCAGAATCTTTCAGGGATCGATACGTCTTACAGTTATGATCTGAAGTTAAAGCCTAATTCAGGGGATAGCGTCAGGTAGCTGGATTATGCAAGCGTAATCGGAAGTTTGATATATGCTACTACTGCCACAAGGTCTGACATACCTTTTGTCGTGGGAATGCTGAGTCATTTTACGAGCAAACCAGACATTGAGCACTGGAAAGCTGTGAAACGGTTCATGAGATGTCACGATTTGCATCCACTTTTCGGACACGAGCTCGTGAGCAAGCCAGCTACGCATCAAGCGGACTCCAGCCCGACTCGAATACGTAAACGCTGTCACGGCTATGGTAAACTGCCAAATCATGGCAATTTAATCTATATCTCAATCCACAATATATGTACGAAACATGAATGAACAAATATGGATCGTGGTCTGCAGTCCACTAGCATACATGTCCGATAAGACTCTAAAGAAATAACATGAGTCTATAAACTGAATCAATAAATAGGATATATCATGATAATAAAAGGAAAGAACGAGCTGGATGAACTGGATAATAAACATGGTATCAATACCTGAATCTCACAAGCAATATCGTAAACATTCAGACCCCACAAGTGTCATAATCATCCGCTGTCCAGAGCTGCTAACTAACTCCACGCAATAACTGACCTGAAGAGATCATCAAGTCCTCATAGGACATAGCAAGATACATAAAAACATGCCTATCTAGCATTTTATCATGCAATAAAGAAAATAAACAAGAAAAACAGGAACACAACAAGTGACTATGAACACGAACACAAACACTAGAACAACTACGCATAAATGAACTGCTGGAGGAGAACAAAAGAACACGATGTCACGATGTCAACGGATAACCAATCGAATACTCAAACCCTCGACCCTCGTGCGGACTCGCAGGTTTGATCAACTACTAACCCTCGTCCCTAGTGTGGACTCGCAGGTTAGCTTCAAGAAATCACCCTCATCCCTAGTGTGGACTTGCAGGCTTGCATCACCATCGTCCCTAGTGTGGACTTGTAGGTGTGGAACAATAACTACTAACCCTCGCCCCTAGTGTGGGCTCGCAGGTTAGCTTCAAGTAAACAACCTTGCCCCTAATGCGGACTCGCAGGTGTATACCAAATACTACTAACCCTCGCCCCTAATGTGGACTCGCAGGTTAGCTTCAAAAATTCAAGGTACAGCAGTTCCGTTATGACTTATTCATCCTATAACATGATGCGACTCAATCCAAGTACAGGTGATGACACGACACGACCCAATCACGATACATGAGAAAAACCAATCCAATATGAACCACAAAATTAACTATGAACAAGAACTATATCTATACTAGCATGCACAATATATAAATATCATGTAAATAATCAACTAGTAAAACTATATAATAATAGAAATATGCATATAAATAAACTGTAGAGGGAGGTAAGGTATACTTGCCTGGAGGTTGCACGCAGATCCAACAACAATATAGTCCACTGCTAAGCCATAGAGTCCAAATTATCACAACTGTCTCCGAAAGCTGAAACAGACATTGCCAACATTCTCAGAATAGTCAAATTATCTAAAATTGCATGTCCTTAAGTCCAATTCTGGATACAGAGGCAAAACGGTAATTTCGGGCAAAAATGGTATCCATCGTTGTACCCACTTTGCACCGAAAAGCGTGCCAGAGTCAATAATCTCTAAAGTCGTCAAACTATATGTCTACGAATTCGTTTTGATGATACAAACCCAACGGTATGTCCAATTTTGGATTCCGGTGGGCCGTGCACAAAATCGCTCGTTGAATCAGATCGTGGGGCCCGCAAAACGGTGATCCGATCAACTGGCTCGGAATCGGACCAAACATGGCATACAGGACCAAAAAAATGATACGGTACTGTTGGCATAAGTTTCGTCTCGATCTGACGAACGTGCACAAAGTAATTAAAAAGTTTGCACAGAAGTCGATACGGGAAATTTTGACGGATACGCATCAAATTCGTCGTCCACACGCAACCAATTTTAATTCCGTAAAAGCCCACACGTTCGCAATATCCGTACGCACCTTTCGATGCTTACGGTACGCGACCACGTCGCCCAGTTTGGCGGGACGTACGTCGTATCGGACAAATTTCTAGTTTTCGAAACATGTTTTTCCTGATTTTCAAGTCGCTTTCTGTCACCATTTAAGGAACTAAAACTAAAAGTAGGGTTTTTATGTCCTACATGTTGTCAATAAATGCCTTCAAATAGATTTTTGAAATCGTGTATGGTTTGGGAGAAAACTAACCGCGAACTAGAGTGGTTGGACTGGTTCATGTGTCCTGTTTCGACAGTATTTTCATCGACTTTGAGTCGATTTTTCGAACAATCGAAGCCATCTACTTACTAACTAGAAGAACAGAGTTGAAGAGGGTTATGTTAGGTACATACCCGAGAAATTCGTTCGTGATTTGGTGGAGCGACGAGGGAGATATCGCGTCACAAACTCGCGGCGACTCTTGCCATTCACTGCTGTGGCTGTGCTCGGTTTGTGCGCGCGCGAGGTTCTCTGGCCGCCATCCGGCGACTCGCGCGGTGGCGCGCTGGGTCAGGGAAGGTCGTCCAGCCTCGAGGGTGGCGCGCGTGGGTTTTGTTTAGGGTTTCCCGTGAGAAACTCTTGCGATACATACGTATATATATACATCGCTGCTCGGTCGGGTTCGTTTGGTCCGCTCGGTTGGGGGGTTCCTGTGCGGTTTGATAAGCCTGTGAGCCTGGCTCGGGTTGTGGTGTGTGGGAGTTTGTTTTACCTTTTTTTCTTTTTCTTTTCATTTTTTTCTTATATATATATTATATCTAATATATATACCCACACACAATTGAGCTGGCTCAGCTGGACTTGGGGATTTGCTGGACTTGGGGAGGAAAGGTCGGAGCTGACCTGGCCGGGCTGGGCTTGGGCCTATCGGGCTGGGTTCTTCCCTATTTCACTTTCTATTTTTTTTTTACAACAAACTAATGTGTGTGTATATATATATATATATATATATATATATATATATATATATATATATATATATATATATATATATATATATATATACACCTACACAAATATATTTGTATATACGTAACATATACACATGTATAATATATATACATTTATATACATACACATACATATATATATATACACACACAAATACATATATATATTTATATATAAATACACATATATTTATGTATTTATTTATATAACACTTTTATATATTTATAAATATTCTTCTATGCATACCTACCACTACAACAATAAATATTCACAGCAACCAAAATAATATCCTAATAATATATATTCATAATATAGTGTCTTATTTATAGAAATATATTTATATAATAAATGATTTAATAAATATAAATTGTTATCATTTAATAATAACAAAGTAATATTAATAATAATAAAAATCCTAATAACAATTAAAATAGCCCAAAAGTCGTTTCTGATGGATATAACATGCACACTACTTATCTAGCTCCGGAAGATCATACAAATTTTGTAAAACACTATTTAATAATAATAATACCTATAATCTACCTATAACAATTATTTTAGAAGATAATTGCCAATTCCTAAAAATATATACAAGAATATTTGCATTTATGAAACATGTCTATAAGGCCGTATTTGGTCCACTACATGCCTACATGGACTTGGATTTGATTTGGGCCTAATCTGGACAGGTTCGGTACAACCGGGTTCCTAAATATCGTAGTCTCAATAAATAAATAAATAAATCATTTGTAAGGGTCGTGCCACAACTTGGCCTGGTTTTCATAGTTAGGACACCCTTATGGCTTGGCCATCCTTACCCTAGCTAAAACACAAGTCAAGGCACACAACTACACTATCCGTGCCATGATTCCTAGTCACCTTGTACTCCAAACTTCAACCATGGCTAAAGTCATCTACCGTAATGTCACGATCCGCTACCCAAATTGTTGGGCCGGGCCGAGTCATGTCCAGCCTACGCTTGAGATAAAGCGTAGTAAGCTGTTCTAAAGACAAATAAGATAAGACCAAAGTGTGCTAACAGTTCTATATGTAATAATGAGTCAAAATATATCCAAACACAAAATCATCTCGTATATAAATATGTTCCGAGTACATGGCCAAAATGTAAAACTGGATACAGGTCCAGTTACAAAATACATAGTCTAAAACATGGCTACTCTCAAAAGTCCCAAACAATAAACAAACTAGACGAGTTTTTTCGCAGGTACATCCTCGTAAGATAAAGTCTGATTCTCGATGGCAACTCCATAATAGGAATCACATAGCAACTCCTCCTCAATAAGTATACCTACAACGTTTATCCTGTCAGGATGAAAGCAAGTACTAAATCTAACAAACTAAATATACGAAACATGAAATAAACAGGAGTGTAATAAACAGGAATCATGGCATATCATAATCTATCATGGCAGGGATATATATGTCATAGAGACAGATGTATATGTAATGTTTAAAACTGTAGCAGATACGTGATCGTCAATAGGTGTACAATGTACAGGGACACATAATAAAATGTACTTCCGTACAAGTGATACGGCGATAGATGTACATACGCACAAATACAGCTTTGAGAAAAAGGCCTACGGCGTAGTAACAAATAAAATAAAACTTTGCCCGAGTACGGTAGAGGGGGCATGATCACGTACTCAACTATCAGTCTCCCCATAACCCCGATTCTAAACATGTGAGAGATACGAGGACAGTATAAAATATGGTGGATACTGAGAGCAGTATAAAGCATGTGAAACATTTAGAGAGATATGACTTGCAGTTTAGATATCGGTATTTAACATGGTTTATACACAATTCATTATATTCTGTAAATAAAGTTTATAGAGGTACTTGCCTCTAGCAAAGCAAGGTAGTGATGGAAATGTTATAGATGTCTGGTGTCTCGTCACTGTAAAGAATGATACATAAAATTAGTTTTTGTACTAAGTTAAACACTAGGACACTAGTTGTGCGACACGACTTTCTGACTGGACACCTAGCCAAATGATGACTTTAGCATAGGAGACCAATGTGGGGTGACACAATACCTAAACTAACTTTCTAGGGACTTTACACTATGGTAGGGTGAGGTCCAATACTACAATATCCCAAAATCACACAATACATCGTAAGTCATAATTATTCAATAAATAAATCAGATTGTACACTATGTTCCAATAGTTTTAAAGATAGACAAAAAGCTCAATTATACATAAAATAAAGTATCAAAATGATCCTTGTAAATTATAAAAATTTACACTAATTTTTATGGAATTTAAAATCCCTCATAGATATTTATTAAAAATCAGTAAACATAAGTATCCTGAAAATGAGTTCTATTTTCCTATTTTTATAAAATGCCACAAGTACTAATTAAATCCTGGAAAATTATATTAAATTAGCTAAATTAATATAGTTTTTAAATACAACTTTTTCTATATTTTTACAGCAACTAAACTATATACAAAAATTCAAATACAGCAAGTTACAATTTCTAGAAAATAAATAATTAATTATTTAATATTTTATCTACGTATACGAAATTGAACCGAAGTCCAGATACGGGACCCAAAGCCATGAATCAAGTCCAATATGACTTGTACAGACCTTGAATATATTTAGACACATTTAGGCCCAAAAATCCATGCTAGGTTTGGACACCAAATGGCCATGATTAATAAAATACAATAATTCATATATTAAAATATATATATATATAGATGAATATTAAAGTATTTTAATAATATATATATTAAAGTATATACAAGTCATAAAATTATATAATAAAATAACTTGTAAATTTATACATAATAATATTTTGCACAAAATTGTATTTGAAATATATATACATATACAACAAATACATTTGTATATATACATAAATATATATATATATATATATATATATATATATATATATATATATATATATATATATATATATATATATATATATATATATATATATATATATAAATACTTAATATAATATATTATATATATAAATACAGTATATATATTATATATAATAGTATATATATAATAATATATATATAAATACATATACATATACATTTTTTTTAAATACATATACATATACATATACATATACATATAATTAATACATATATATATATTATATATATATATTATATATATTATATATATATATATATATATATATATATATATATATATATATATATATATATATATATATATATATATATATGTATATATATATATATATATATATATATATATATATATATATATATATATATATATATATTATATATATATATTATATATAAAAAAAAATATTTTTTATATATATTATATATATATATATATATATATATATATATATATATATATATATATATATATATATATATATATATATATATAATAAAACAAATAAAACCAAAATAAAACAAAAAACACAAAAGGGGGGCTCGAACTCGGCCCGCTGGAACAGGGGGGTGTGTTCTCGAGCGCCACTCGGCTGACCAGGGGGTCAGCTCGAGCTTGCTGTTAGGTTAGGGTTCCATAAAATATGTAAACCAAATTAATTTAACATTCAACCAAAACCCATTAACAGTTAAACCTATTAACCCAATAATATGTACTCGTGTCCTGATAGTTTGGGACACGAGCGTCTGCACTCGATACGAGTCTTGTGTCCTTGTCCAACATGACACGCACGACACGAATGTCGTGTGTCCACGTTCATCACTGGACTCCCCAATATTGGGCGAGTCCACATACGTGTACACGAGACACGACTCGCCACGTAGGAGAAACGACACGTACGTGTCCGTCGAAGGATTCTTGTCGGGGGTGCTGGCGGCAGCTGTAGGCGTCGTAGTCGGCGGCGAAGGGTGGCGGTGGGTTCGTCTTGTCAAGGCGAACAAGATGGTGGTGGTGGATCACGACGGCGGTGGCTGTAGCGGTGGCGACAGCAAGGGGCTAACTCCGGCGAGCTCGTCGGAGAAGAAGGGGGCTAGGACGGTGGCTAGGGTGGTCGGAGTGGTGAATGGGGTTAGGGTTTAGAGTCGGGGGCCTATTTATATGGTCGGGCTGGTCTTAGATTAGGGTTTCGATTAGGTTTTAGGGTTAGGGTTTCGACTAATCCGTCGGAGATGATGACGGAGAGAAGGCGGTGATCGGGAGGTAATTTTGCAGAACCCCCCCCCCCCCCCCCAAAAAAAAATCAGTTATTACACTAAGTCCCACCGCCTGTCAGTATACAAATTCTAATTTGCATAAACACCCCCCGCACAGTTCTGTGCAAATCTAAATTTGCACAGACAAATCTAATATTGCATACTGGTTTCAGAACAATTTAAATAATTACAAAAAGCTATTAAAATAATTCAATAAATTACAAAATAATATTTTTAGGTTTTAAAATCATTTAAAAATTCTAGAAAATTCCTAATAATTATAATAATTTATTTTAAGGATAAAATTGCTATTTAAAATAATAATTCTTTATTTAAAATAATTAAAAATATTTAGGGGCTAACACGTAATAATTAATTACATAATTATTTATTAAATCCTAAAAATCACCATTTAAAATCAAATAAATAATAAAAAATATTTCAAAAAATTTCGAGAAGGGAAGCTACATGAGATATCTCAAGAAGACTTAGACATATACACTGCACTACAGCGGAGATCCGCCGGTAGTGGAAGGCTTCAGTGATGCCAACTGGTGCTCAGAGGTAGAGAGCGAGAGGTCCATATGTAGATTCATTTTCACAATGGGTGGAGTTGCTATATCATGGAAGTCGAAGAAGCAGACTATGCTCTCGCGGTCATCCATAGAATCTGAGTTCTTTGAACTTGATACCGCAACGGAGGAAGAAGAATGGCTTCGGGAGCTCATGTATGATCTTCCAGTAGTTGGGGTGCAAATACCGACAATACCGATATACTGCGACAACCAGGAGACTGCGACGGTGGCATCAAATGACCTCTTTAACAGGAAGAAAAGGACATTGCGGTTGAAGCACAGGACAGTACACGATCTTATCAAGAGCGGTGTAATTATGGTGATTAATATTCGGAGTCAGGAAAACCTGACGGATCCGTTCACCAAGGGCCATAAGTACCAGCTGGTCGATGACACAGCAAGTAAAATGGGCTTGAAGGCATTCTGATATTGTATTATTGCAATCCTACCATAAAGTTTTATGCTATTAGTTCAAAGAGAAATCTACTAGGCATCTAGCTTTTGGTTCAAAGGAGGACCATTAATCGGAAGAATATCAGGAACGGTGGGTACGTGTCCTATAAGGCATGGAGAGGCTACGGACCTACAACCACTGTTGTCTACTGTTATTTTCTGCAAAAAATGGATCTTATCGGAAGGTTGGCTTAAACGCCTTAATGAGTTCTCAGGCAGAGTGAATGCCTAGTGTGCTTTACAGGAAGCACGGTAGCGCAGCACTACAAGAAGTGAAACTCCATGCTACTGTGGGGTGACTCCACCATGAGGTTCCCGAAAAAGGTAATGCCTCGACTTTGCGAGCCAAGTCACAGCGGCGTAGCACCGCAAATAGGCAGGTAGCCTAATGTTGTATGTTGAAATTAAAGAGGGTATAGTCAGCACTACAAAGGGGAGGAGTTCCTCATGTTACAGTAGCACAACACCACAATGAGTTACTCGGATAGGGGTAAAGCCTCGTCCTTGTAAGCCATGTTGTTGCGACGTAACACTGCAAGGGAGCCTATGTCACGACCCGCACCCACTGTGAGGGTACGAGAACGTAACAACGCCCAGCCTATGCCGCAGTGTCGGCGGTAGAACGTTGTCCTAGGTCAATCATCTAACAATATAAAGGTACCTGTACAGTATATACCCTCCGAATTGAGGTGACATAGCAATATACAGTCTCAATCACATCTAAGACAGAATAATAAGATAAATGATAGATAGATAAATACTGGAATAAAGATCCACAGGATACAATCAGAGAGAGTCTAAGTGTCTACTGCCATACAAACAGAACATCCAGCTCAATACAAGTCTAATACTGAATATAAAAGAGTATATATACAATCCTGATCTCAGAAGACAGAAATAGTAAAACCTAGACTAGGGAGCCTCAGTCTCTAAGCTAGTGGATCAGGCTGGAAATCTGGGTCACACGAGTCATCTACAGCTGTCCCATAGAAGGTGTCTACGTAGGCCTCATCCTCTGTAATATTTTCAACTGGTCCAGTCAGGACAGGAGCGAGCACAAAACATCTCACGCAGTTCATATCATGTTAGAAAATATAAAGCATGCAATAGAGTAAGGTACATGAAACGCTGAAAGAAGAATGTATATGAAAAACAGTAGAGATTTGATAACAGAAAATATCTATATATGATAAGTAAGAACTGTAAGCCTACTGTGATTTAGAGTACAATATGGTTATGTAAACCGTCTAGAAAAATGCAATGGTAACTCCATTGTACGTGGGTGTACAATAGACATATACAATAGTTATACAATGTTGTACAATAGGATTTGAGTACATAACCAATTCTACTCCCCCTCCCTAATCAATACACAAGGATCCACTCCAGTTACATTATCTTGCACAATAGTGTACAATATTATACAATAGATGTACAATATTATACAATAGATGTACAATGTTATATAATAGTTGTACAATATTATACAATAGTGTACAATGGTCTATCCCTGGGACTCATGTGATAATGAGAGTACAATATGCACAATGAGTATACAAGGATATGGGTATTCAATAAATACAATTTGTAAGTGAAACGCACATCACAATATGTATTTATTGAGTACAAGGGGATAACATCCCAAAAGAAGATTCATATAGTACCAATCCGTGATAACGTGTCAGCATCAAGTACAGTAATCTAGAGCAAGAATGTAAATCCAGACAAGTATGAAACGGTCAGAGAATGTACTCGCCTGATATCCTGAGTGTCTGAAGAGAATATACTGTCCGAGGAGTGGTATCTGCCTCCTATAGAACAGTACAAGTCACAACAAGTCCAAAATGGTAAAATGAAGTCCTACTATGCATTCTACATGATTCTAGGTCAGTCTAGGCCAAAGTCAACTCTGGTCAACCCTAGAAGTCAACTAGGTCAACTATGGTCAAACTAGGTCAAACTAGTCCACACTAAGTTAAACTAGTCTACTCTAGTCTAGCAAGTCTATTCTAGGTCTAACAAGGCTGTACAAGCCCAAACTAGGCTTACTAGTCAAACTGACTCACATACAGGCCATAGGCTATATCATGCCTATAGGTCATCACTAAAACATACACAAGTCAAATCTATATCTAAAACCTAACACTCATGATATATATTGTGTAATCTAACCATACACACATATATAAGAATACACATATATAGTTCACACACAATTGTATGTATATGGTACTTATATATATATGCTAACATGACCTATACACCCAATGCCAATATCTATATTAGATACCTATATGATACACAAACTATATTATATATATACATACACTCATTACATTATACATACATATATTATATTCATATATATAATATATACATACATTTGTATATAGAGAGAGAGGGTCTGTGTGTGTGTTAGCATACATAACCTGTGTACATAGGGTGATATGAGGGCAGTGTGGTGTGAGTGTCCTGTGGTGTGTGGCTGTGTGAATGAAGAATCTAAAGCCAGTGAGTGAGAGGGAAATGTGGGTGAGAGAGGTGAGGGAAATGTGGTACTAAACTGAAAGGAAATGAATTATTGCACAGAAATCAGCAAAAGAAAAATAGTGAACAAAAGCAGGAAAATAAACTGAAAACAGTTTCAGTCTTTAGCTCAGTTCCTCCCCCAGGTTTCATACCACATAGAAATCATCTATAGATCATAATAGAACTCAAAAATCAGTCCACAACAGCTACAAAATTCCAGTTTACAAACCTATAGCTCAAAGCTCTAAATCAACACCAAAACTCCACAAAACAACTCCAAAATAGCCCAAAGTTTGACATACACATAGAACACTTATAGGAGAAACAATCTAGGAACTAAAACTAATATGTTAATAGTATTAAATGGGTTCAAAAATAGATGACAAGATCATAGGAAAACCTAGAATTTCAAGGACTGACTACCCAGTTCAGTCCTATTCAAAAGCCATAATTCAAAGTCAATTTTCTACCAAACCACCCAAAAACTGAACCACAGTTGGAAAACATATAGGAGCACATGATTAGGGTCTGAAACCAACTAATTAACAGTGTTAAATGGTTTAAAACTGGTGACAAAGTTCAAGTTTTAAAACTGGAAAAATCAGGATACTGAACATCAAGTTTCAGAAATTGTGAATTGCCAATACCTATTGAAAAACATATTAAAATACAAATAAAGGGTTGGTAATTTAAATATACAATGCATACATGCCATATGAGGTATTTGTGTCCAAACAAAAGGACACAAACGTGTCCAAATGACCCAGGACACGAATCAGTGCACACAGGCACTGTTTCAGTGCACTGTATCGTGTACGTGTGCACGCGTGTCGTGCACACGACACAGGCCAAAGTAGGCCTCGTGCTCGCAACCCTAGGTTTGCCCAGGGTCTAGCTAAGTGTCCAATACCCTGTACCGTGTCCTAGAGTGTCGTGTCCAAAACTACAGAGCCGTATCAGTGCTCGATTACACTTGCGCACTGCACAAGCATTTTCCCGTACGTCGAGGATTTCTTCCTCGATACGCCACGTGGGCCCACGAAACTTGACACGTGGCATGTCAGTCACTGCCCCAAGAGACGTGTCAAGTTTCGTGTCAAATCATTACGTCTCGTGTCCACTACAGCCCCCGAGTAGCAGAAGAGCACTGTAGCGCGCGCGCGCGGGTGTGCGGCGCGTGTCCACTCGCCGATTTCGACACAAACCGATACTAACACCACCACAGAAGAATAGAAATCAATAAGCAATAACAATATCTAAATTTCTATTCAAAAACATTGCACAAAAGCAATCGAAATGCCCTTTGAGGCATTTCGACAAACACCTAGGGATAACTCCTGATACGTGTCCAAACGGACACGAAACTGATGTAATCTGACACAAAACCAATACAGGCACTTAGGGGACTCCTAGGGCTTCCTAAATATGTAAAGAAATCAAAAATATATGGAAAAATGAGGAAGTTACCTATACTTGAACTTTCAAGAAAAAACCCCCTTTCAATAGCTCTTCTCCTTGATGTCCCAATCCCACAAAACAATGCCAAACTGAAATGAAACTTCAATAGCAGCAAGAGTGGGTATATTAGAACCTAATGGAGGAGATTTGAATAAAAAAGGAAGAGAAATGGAATTCTAGGGATTAATTGAAAGAGGAAACAAACCTTTCTTAAACTTTGAGCTTTCCTAAGAAAAAGGCAACCCTAGATTTTAGGAGAGTATTTATAGGGTGATGTTCCCAATGATGATATGGTGGCTGGCTACTTAGTCTAGGGCTTAGGGTTTTGCTATTTTGGGCTTTGGGCCAAACTACAAGGCTTTGAGTTAAAATGATTTAGCAAAGGCTCTAAATCATAAGCCATGACTTATGACTTTCTAATTCCTAATGCTAACTAGATTCTAATGACCAAACCAAGGATTAGCTTAGGCTAGACAAGAGTCATATAACCTAACCAAGTCCATACTAACTAGGGTTAGCTCCTAGGTTGGTCTACAAGGGTCAAAACTAGTCAAGTCAACCTAGTCTAAACAATTCCAAAATAATTCCTAAAAATTCCCATAAATTCAAATAAATCCTAAAATGACCAAAAATATCCTCTAGGCTAAAATGTACTAATCAAACATCCTAATCACATGGCTAGTCTCTAGGTCAACAGTCTCCAAGGTTACACTAGTCAAACACCAAAATCATAAGTCATGATTTAAATAGTTTAAAATTGATTTAAAAATTACCAAAAATTATATTATTAATTAAATATCATAATTAAATAAATTAAAATACAAAATTTTAAAATTCAGCTATGGTACAGAATTCAAGGCTTAGTCCATTCTTGTATACACTGAAACCAGGCTGGCACAGGGCCTTTAATGTGTAGCCAGAAGCACATATAACTATATTATGTGAGTGGAAAAAATTCAACTATGGTGCAGAATTTAAGGCTTAGTCCATTCTTGTATTATTGTATGTTATTTGATCCATGCGGAAATATTCAAGTCGTCAGCAACATCTCTCATAATGCATGATGGGCAGTTACTGTGGGGAACACTCAAACCCATATATAGAGATATGTGGGGGATTGTTGGAGTTTGGCCCTTTTTATTGGAAAGTTTAGTCCCACATCGGCTAGGCCAAAGGAGTTGTATCTTTATATAATAAGCTATGCTTGTTTAGAGATGCACATGTGGTATGGAGGTGCACATGGGTGTGCCATGTGGGAATATTTTTCTAATAGAAAAAAGGCTAAATCAACAATGAAAGAATTCATACTTTTTGCTCTTAGAAAATTAATTTCCATTGGAGCTAAGCCCCGTAGGGGCTTAGCGACTCGGACTCGGGCTCATGGGCTCATGAGGCGTAACGTGGCATTTTGTTGGCGTACTTTGCACTTAGCACATCAGTATCGTCGCTAAGCGCATAGTGTGCTTAAGTTGCACTCGTTGCACGAGCCACTTGTACTGCCAGATTGCACGGCCAAGTTGCGCGTCCAGTTTTGCGGCCAAGTAGCATGCCCAGTTGCGTGGCCCAGAGACGCATCCAGTTGCGCGGCCCAGTGGCACACCAGTGGGCACTGCCTGTTGTCGCACGATTGGCGCAGGTTGGCGCAGGTTGCATGGGGTGCACAAGTGGCACAGTGTGCACTAGTGGTGCAAGTTGCGCAGGGTGCGTGCAGTGCGCGCTGGAGCGACGGTACACACGTTGCACAAGTGGCACAGATGGCACATATTGTGCGCCTTTTGGCTCTGATCGTGTCTGTGCACGGTTGAGCAGTTACAGCATGTTCAGGACGATTTCTTTTCACATCCCGAACATATTGCTAACTGGGCGGTTACAGAGCGAGGCTATATAAGCTTCTCTGCTCTCTCTTTCAATATACAGGTTCAGAATTCACATAAGGTAAAAGTGTTTTTTAGCACCATTCCTTACGTATTTCTACAGAGTTTGAGAAAAAAGAGAAGCAGTGCATCAGCCCCACTTAGCGCAGGAGTCTGTGTGCCATCCGAGGAGTTAGAAGATCGGAGTGTTCCAAAGTTCTCCGTTAAACTTGCTGGTTCCTGGAAGCTATTCGTGTGGGGCAAATTAAGCTTTGAGCAACGGTGATCGTTCACCCTAGCAATCTTCCATCTATCGCCTGTCATCCAAGTTGCTGCTGCATATAGCAATTCGCTTAGTATCTTCTTTTTAGAAGTACTACCGTCGTTTGCTACTGTTACAAAATCTTTTTAGATTTTTGTAACTCAGAATCCTCCAAGGATCTCTGTTGCACACCTTCTTTAAAGTGTTACGTTGAAATGTTGTTTTTACAATTGTTTCATTTTCTCAGTTTTTCATCGAAAGTTTTTCCCCGGCAATAACATTCATGTCGTTCCTGCTGAAAAGAACAGGAAGAAGGTGCATGCTACTGTTGAAGGGCCAAAGAATGTACAGCCTTGCTATTCCGATGCCAAGGTTCTTCAAATATATATATATATATATATATATATATATATATATATATATATATATATATATATATATATATATATATATATATATATATATATATATATATATATATATATATATATATATATATATTGCTTGCTTAGATTTTCCTTAAAAAAATTCTAGCTTGGAGTGCTATGGACAGAAGCATTATTTTCTATTATATGCTATGGATAGAAGCATTATTTTTCTATTATATATATAAAAAAATTCCAATCATGCATCTTTATCATATAATTTTCTTTTTCCCTATTTTTCCTTTTTTGATTGTCCCTGTTTTTATTTTCCTACACTTAGTCAATGCGGCGACGGAAGCATGTAGTATATACATAAAAGAATATAGAACATGAGGATGATGGCTCAGATGCGGCTGTTGTGTTGTAAGAACCTGTTGATCAAGGCAACAATATCAGGTTTCTTCGAGATGTTCCTGTTTATGAGGAAGGTATTAATCAAAACCCTGCTTCTCAGTGGAGACGGATTATGCATGGAGGATAACGAAGGAGATGCACTTCATTCAGATGCAAGCCCAATATGGTCTATGTCTAAGAATAAGTGTAAGGTTCAGGAAGGAGATGGTTGTAGTCTTGATGGCAACGATGGACAACCAAGCATGGTGGTGGGGGAATTTTTGGGCCGAGTATATTGTTGTTGCTGGTTATACATAAAAAGGAGCGAGGCTAATATACTTACAAATTTGAAGACAAGAAGAAGGGATGTACATCTAATTGCTTGATCATGTACAATGATGAGAAAAATGTTGTATTTTGAATTGTTTTAGTTTGTTAAACTTGGTTGTATAGTAAAATGATATATTTTGATCAATAGAAGTTTATTTTTTTAATTATATATTGTTGAATGTATAATGTTAATTGGAATATGGTTTATTTACTCATTAGGAAGTTGGTTGAATACAAGTGCATGGAAAATATATTCAAATTATATATTTTAATTAAATGGCTTTATCTATACCGACGTTTATGTTAAAACGTTGGAAAATTATTGGGGAAATGTTTGAAAAGGAATTCCAACGTTTTCGCATAAGGTTAGAAAATAAGTTTAATTTACAACATTTTTATTAAAATGTCAGAAAATCATTAACTATTATTGAACAATTTTTGACGTTTATTAAACGTTGTTGCAAATATCGTCTTTACCTATACCTATGTTTATCAAAAACGTCGTAAATTCCCAACTGCGGCTGCGGCAACGATGACGTTTGTTGAAAACGTTGAAAAAATGTCGAGAACTTTTATTCCAACATTTTTGTCCTTTTTTCCGACGTTTATAAAATGTTGGAAAAAATTAATTTTCTTGTAGCGTATATCAGGCCTTCGTCCCTCTCTCTCTCTCTCTCTTTCACTCTCTCTCTCTCTCTCTCTCTTTCTTTATATATATGTATCCATGCAAGTTCACCCATGGCCAAACCAGAACCCAATCCCATCCCCGAAGCTGACCCCAGTCACCCTCGCCATCGCCAACCGCTGTTGTTCCCCACCAGCACCAACCACCCAGCCTCCCTTCTCCATCCTAGTGTCCATATATTCGCATGTACCACCACCGTTACCAAAAACCAACCATCGTCGTGTCTGGACCCGTGCGTCCGTTTCATCTCCATCTTATTCCAATATTACAAACGACCATTGTTGTGCCCTGCCCTCCACCAAATCACAGAGAACCACCCAAAAATACCCACCAGTTAGACCCTCACCTTGGCCAAGCGCTGCGAGTTGCTGACCTCGTCGTCGATCCCCGCAGCACTCGCTCCTCTTCGTCGTCGTGTCCCTGCGACTCGAGAACCGACGACAGCCAGACCGAGTCGCTGCCACCCTCTGCGACCTCCGTCGTGCCTCCCATCATGTGCCCATCGGTCAGAGCTACCTCTGCACCGCCACAGCAGAGCCGTGTCGAAATAGCATCGAGTTTTTTGCTGCCCATGTCCAGCGCCGCCATGGCCCCTTCCGACGGAGCCGTGTGCAGAGATCTAGTGCTTGTACCTCCTCCGCACAGCACAACCGTCTCGTCGCCGATCAAGTCAATCGAGCTCTGCCGTGCTCTGGTAAGCACCACGCTTTGTCGGCGTTGCCGCGACCGTCGCATGCGGCCGAAACCGTGTACCCCCCTCTCCATGCCAATGCCGTCGGTGGCTGACCTCTTCTTAGGGGGCAGCGCCTGGCTGCGCCCTATAGCAAGAAACCCCCGGGTTAGGATTTCCTTTCCCTCTTCCTCTTATCTAGCTATTCCTCTCTCTTTTTTCCTTTCTTCTTCCTCTCTATTGTTCTGTGGGAATAGCAACTAACAGCTGCTTTTATTCGTTCACTTTATTTTTTTTGAAACCAGGAAATTGCATTAATACTAAAGGATTACATTGTTCATATCATTAAGAATATGATATGATATACATTCAGGAATATCATCATAAGAAACTAGATGATTTGATTCTCTAAAGAAGGAAATATCTGAAGTTTGATGAAGAGTGTTGACGACCAAATAATGCGCGCAAGTATTTGCAGATCTATTGATGAAGCCGAAAGACATAACACCAGAGGAATTGAGAACTTTCCTAGCGTCTTCGATAGTATGTCTGACTCTCCAAGGAATTGTTGCCCAATTGTAATTAATTGCATCAATCAGAGGTTTGCAATCACCCTCAATAATTACATGGTTAAACTCAGCACTGGATGAAAGGAACAATGCTAATTGTAAACCCATGGCCTCCGCTTCAATTGGACTACCACCAGCTTCCAACTTTGAGTAAGCTTTCAGGAAACAGTCATTCGCATCACGAAGGATAGCCGATGCCGCCATTTTCCCATCCACGAATGCTCCATCAAAATTAATCTTCCATGTATTAAGAGAAGGCTTGATCCAGTGTATTGGATGGTGATGTTCCTCCATAGTATTGCCAGGAAAAGAGTTCTTTAAGTGTAAAGCTTCAAATTTATCCTTTATTCTGACAGCTTCAATATAAATGCTTTCGACACAAATTTGCTTTCCTTCAAATAAGGATTTGTTCCTAGCCTTCCAGATGATCCATAGATGATAAAAAGCGGACGAGATTTTGTCTTGATCTCCCTCAGTCAACAGATCAGTAATAAATGATATCACTGATGTAGAACTAGTGATTTGATGAACAATTGAAGATTGAAATTGCCATGATGTACCTGTAATTGGACAATGGAGAGTTAGATGATCAAGGGTTTCGGGATATACCTGACAGAGAGGGCAATTTGCATTCATTTGAGGAAGTTGTCTATTGATATTTGTATTGGTTGGAATGGAATTGGACATGAGCCTCCAGATAAACATAAGGACTCTGGGACTTATATGTTTTAAAGCCCAGAGTTTGCGCCATTGCATGAAGCCATCATTGTTGTTACACTGTTCACTTCTAGAGAGTTTTCATGGATAACTCTATAAGTCAATTTTGTGGTAAGGACACCATCACTAGTGTGTTTCCACACTAGTTGATCAGAATTACAGTTCGTAGACAGGGGAATCATCAAAATGGCATTGGCTTCAGACGGAGGAAATAGAATATGGATGAGATTAGTTTTCCAACTAGTTGTAGACTGATTAATAAGATCATTTACTGTAGTATCCTAATGGAAAGCAAAACTGTATCCCGATACTTTCGAGTGTGGCAAGGATGGTACCCATGGATCAGTCCATATATTTATTTTAGTTCCATCACCAACAGACCAAAATACATTATCAAAGAGAAATTCTCTACTACGCAAGAGGCTAATCCATATGCTCGAAGCAGAAGAGGAAGGTGTCGTTGTCCAAAAGCTATCAGATTTCAGGTATTTAGCCTTGAGAAGTGAAGCCCAAACAGAATGAGGATATATCAGAAATCTCCATGCTAATTTGAGAATAAGAGATAAGTTTGTGATATGAGGATCTCTAATTCCCAAACCACCTTGATATAATGGCTTCGAAATAACCTCCCATGGAGTATAATGGAGTTTCCTCTTTGCAGAATTTTCCCACCAAAAATCTCTTTGAAATTGGCTCAACTTATTCGTAATCTTCTTAGGGATATGATAAGAAGATAGATAATAAGTAGGGAGGGATGCCAATGTAGATTTAATAAGAACTGTTCTACCAGCATGAGACAAACAACTTCTTTTCCAGCCTTGAAGGCAGAGTGAGGTAGCAGAAATCAGATTTGTAAAAGTACTTGCTCTGTTCTTGGATTGCAGAAGAAGATGTCCCAGGTATTTATCACTCTTTCCCATCAACTGAACTCCCAAGATCTCAAGATAAAGTTGACGCATAATGATATCCGTTTTATTTGAGAAAAACATGGAAGATTTCTCAAAGTTGATCCTCTGTCATGTCCACAGTTCAAATGTGTGGAGGATATGCTTAACTTGATTGACATTGTGAAGAGAAGATTTACCAAAGATGATAAGATCATCAGCAAAGGATAGATGCGAATAGGTGGTAGGATTTCGATGTAATTGAAGACTATCATAAAAGCCACATCTATCCATGATGTTAAGGAAAGTAGATAGGATCTCCATACACATTATGAACAGATAGGGGGACAGAGGACAACCCTGACGGATACCTCTACTAGGATAGAAAGTTTTTGATGGTTCTCCATTAATCAAAATTGCAAAGGATGTAGTAGTTACACATTGCATAATAATGGAATAGGAAAGACCAGTAATGCCAAAACCTGAGAGAACTTGTTGAAGAAGACTCCATTCAATCCTATCATATGCTTTAGACATATCAATTTTTAGAGCAAAGGAACTATTTTGTGAACAATGTCGAGAGATGGTATGAAATAGCTCTTGGGCAATAATAATATTGTCCCCAATAAACCTTCCTGGTACGAAAGCATTCTGGGATGGACCAATTAGTTTATGGAGGAATGGGCGAAGTCTGTTTGCAAGAATCTTTGTGATGATCTTGTAGATAATGTTACAAAGAGCAATTGGACAATAATCGGATGGAGTAGAAGCATGAAGTTTTTTGGGAATGAGAGCTATATAGGTATGGTTAAGTCTTGAAGGCATAGTACCAGATTGGAAGAATTCTTGAATGAGTGAAATTACCTCATTTCCAATTAAATCCCAGCTCCGTTGATAAAAGAAAGCAGGAAAGCCATCGGGTCCTGGAGATTTATAAGATCCCATGTTCATGATTGTAGATCGTATCTCATCAGCTTCAGGAAGAACGGATAAGGACTTGTTCTCATCAACAGTGAGCCGGGGGAGTTTTGATAGGATGTGTACAGGAATTGGAGTTGTATGCTCATGTTGAAAAAGTGAAGAGAAATGATGCACAAATGTTGTAGAAATCTCATCATGATTTGTAGTAAAATTTCCATTCTGGGTTTGAATATTATGGATAGTATTTCTGCTCTTCCTCGAGGTAGCATATAGATGAAAAAATCTTGTGTTTCTATCACCTTCCTTCAACTAAGAAATATTAGTTCTTTGCTTCCAATACAGTTCCTTTTGCAAATGTAGTTTGTTAAGAAGAATTTGGATTCTTCTTTCTTCAAGTTGATTTGCATCAGTTGGAGCTTGACTCTGCAGTCGCAATAGTTCCTCTTCACAAGATTTGATATCAAGTGATACATTGCCCAGTCTAGATCTTCCCCAAGTGCGTAGCTTTGGTAACAAACTTCTCAGCTTACTTTGAATGTTACTGGCATTTGATTTATTCCAAGATTCACAAAGGGAACGATGATAATCTTCATGAAGAACCCAAGCTGCTTCGAAGCGTGGAGGGAAATACTTTTTTCTTGAGTTGATGTTGAGAAGAAGGAGGATTAGACTATGATCACTGTTGAGACTAGGAAGATGTAACAGACCTGCATTAGGATGAAGGGATCGCCATTGAATATCTGACACAGCTCGATCAAATCGTTCAGCAACATTGTATAGAGCTTTCCTTCTGTTATTCCAAGTATAGACAGGTCCTTGATAGTCAATATCCATAGCTGCTACATTATTAAACCAGCCAATGAAAGATTTGTGATGGTGAAAATTGAAAGCAGACCCTCCACGTTTCTCCTCTGCACTTAATATACCATTACAGTCACCAATACACAGCCAAGGATCTGGAATAGATACAATAGTATATTCCAACTGCATCCAAAAGAATGATCGATCAACTACCAGAGGAGGGCCATATATACAGAATAAATGCCAAGGTTGTAAGTCTTCCATCTGATGTAATGTAGAATAAATGCAATTAGAATTAAAAGAGATAACTTTCAGGTTGACATCTGATTCCCAACATAGTAATAGACCCCCTGAAAGACCACATGAAGAAACGGCTACACAATTATCAAAACCAAGATTGTGTGCAATGGTGGTTGCGACTATTGATGAACATCTCGTTTCTGACAAAAATATGAGTTTAGGACGAGATGCACGGAGGAACGATTTAAGAGTGCGAATTGTCGGGTCATTCCTCAGACCCCGATAATTCCAGGATAGAATCATGTTGATGTAGGCTGTTCAAGGCCAGCCGCGCCTTTATCATCAGAAGACAGTAATGTAGCTCTTTTAAATGGTCTTTCCAACTCAATATCAATATCCGATTTTGTGAAACTATCCAGTCTAGATCTCTTTGTGGTAATTGGGAGCTGTAGGGAGATTGTTGGAGAGTGATCATATGAAATTATAGCAGTGATGGGGTCTGTGAATGTGGAATGGGAAGTATTTGTGGGTTTAGGAATGTCAGACAGGGGAGTAGTAGTGGTGGATTTATTTGAAGGAAAATCAGTATGGTGTAAGGGGGTTATGGAAAGAATTAGAGTAGCAGCAACAGGCAGAGATGTAGTAAGATCAGGTATCGACCCATGGGAAAGAGTGGAATCACAAGAAATGTTAACTGTATTTGAAAATGTTTGATGACAGACATTCTTCATAGCAGTTATAGTAGCAGTTGATTGGTTGTGTCTCATATCCAAAATAGTTAGGATAATGGGTTGCAACTGCTTCATCTTCATCCCAGCAATTTCCGGTAAGTCAACTGTAACCGTCACCGGAGCAGAATTTGTAACACATGATGGAAAGGGTAGGGATGATGGATTATGGGAAACATTCATAGGAGATGGATTACTATCAGTAGTAGTTTGTAGAGGAGATGGCGAAATGGGCGATATAGGATCAATTGACATGGGTAATATCACAGAGGATGATGGATGTGTGGGAGGAGGTGATCGATGAAGGATGGGATCAAAACGAGGATTAGTGGAGGATGTGCGATTTTTGAATTTGGATTTGAACCTATCAGCATGGTTTACACAGATTGAGAGGTCTAGACGTTTGTCAAGAAGAGCTTGAAAATGTTTTCTTTGATCTGCCGACCATTTCTTATTAAACATGGAACAGTATTCAATGTATGTACCACATTTCTTCACACTGTGACCAATCCTACCACAGAACAGACAAAATTTGGGAAGCCGTTCATATTTTATATTGACTTGACGTGCAGAATCTTTGCCCAATGCTACAGTGAGATTACGAAGAAGGGGCTTTGAAACATCTATCAACACTCTGATTCGGGCAAAGAGAATCCATTTGTTTGCTTCTTGAGGTAATGGAGGAGTGATGACTCCAATCCTTGATGCAACAGAAGTAATGAAGTCAGTAGTCAGGAGATTAACCGGAAGCCCATGTAGTTGAACCCAGAATTCACTATTAACAAATCTGTAATCTTTAGGCAGCTTATTAGGAATGCATCTTTCCAATATCAACATATGTTTGTTGATTTTCCAAGGCCCATTATTGAAGACAAATTCCAAATCATCAAGTAGATCAAATTTTGCAGAGTAAGATCCCTCAAAGTATTCAGATATTTTGATAGGACCTTTACATTTCCAGATTTTAGCGACAGTAGAAATAATAATATGAGGTTGATAGGTTTTTTCAGTAAATGGCTTGAAGAAGAGATACCTCTTCCAATCTGCTTGAGGATTACAATCAGGTGTAGTGGTATTTTCATCCAAACCTGTACACGAAGAGGAGAATAGGGATGTAAATTTGGCAAGAACTTCGTCATAATCAGAGGGTGGGTTTACATCCATGGTAGGTGTGAATAGTAAAATGAAAACAGAGGAAAAGAAGGAAACAGAGCAGGAGATAGTTAGGATAGAGAGAACAGATGAACAATTAATTGAAATAGTTATGGCGGAGAAGGAATAGGGTGATTACAACCGGAGGAGGAATCTAGGGGGGAGCAGAGGATGATGACGGAGGAGGAGAGTGGAGGAAGAGAGGGTGATTACAACCGAATGGAAGAGATGATGAGCAATGGCGCAAGCAGTTGATGGAATGCCATCAGGGAGATGGCATGGCTGATTTCGCATTAATATTATTCAGAATGACAAAAAAACTCGTTCACTTTATTTTAAGTTTAGTTTTACTTACTTTCCTTTGTTTAGTTATGGGCCGGGTTGAGTTTGTCCCAAGGCCAGTAGATAGTAAGTCTCCTTTAATAAATCTACTAATACTGGGTTAGTATCTTTTAACAGTATATACATGCATATAAGTAGGTAGTATTCTCAAATCTCATTGTTATTATATTATTATCATTAACAGTATTATCATTAATATTATTGCCAGCGATATATATATATATATATATATATATATATATATATATATATATATATATATATATATATACTACACCATCTTTTTAAGTCATTTAATATCAATCATGCAATTCCAATCCAACGTGTATAACGTAGGTTGGTTCTGTAATACAAAACCAACCGGTTAGTTCTAAAGCACTCCAATATTATATATATATATATATATATATATATATATATATATATATATATATATATATATATATATATATATATATATAATCCTTGGGCTTATTATATATAGAAATATAAATGTATGGGTTTCTAACTAATAATGTAAATAGCTTCCTACTATCAATTTGGACATATACATATATTGGTTTTCATAATAAATATATCATTAATATATAAATACTTTTAAAATAAAACTATATTTTGGACCTTGAATAAAAAATAGATGGATTTAAATCATGGGCTTAAACTATTTTGCTATGTTCAAAATTTTTATTAATATGTATTAAAATATATTCTAAATTAATTAATTATTTTATTTTGAATACGACTTTTGACCTATAATAAATATATATAGTTTTGGGCTTCCAAAAGTTAAAGAGATTATTTGGGATATTATTAATATTGGACTCGTTATGGGCCTTGGGATTTGGGGCTTAGAGATTAATATAAATAAATAATTTTTTAGTTATATGATAATATTGGATTATTATTAGTATTGTTATCATTATTAATGGTATTTATATATACACATTATTTTTCTAAAAAAATTATATTTGTGAAAAAGCATTATTTGGGCTTGATAAATAAGGTTTATTGTTTTGAGCTTTTATATTGGGCTTGTTAAAGTGTTTAATTTTGGGCCTAACACTTTCTTGGGCTATATATTTAAAAGGGCTTTGGAATTTTGGGGACTTTCATTTAATAAATATGTTTATAAATTAATAGTATATATAATATTTTCTAAAATAATTTTCCTAAGATATATATTTTGACTAAGGAATTACCTATTTTAAACAAACTCCCCTTCCTCCTAGATTATATTGTTTCTAAACATGACCGTGACTAATCAACACTTCCTATTTTTCTGTCAAAATCGAACTTCTTCATTCCTAGCCAATTGGACAAATCTGGATCCAACGGGATTGTCTGTTTCAACAGCTAAGGACCCCATGCAAGTATATTTATTGTGTGTTTTCGATATTGATATTTACTATAATTATATGATTAGTGATACATTGTCACGTCCCAGAACTAGAATGCTGGAGAGCAGGGACAGATACAGCCGGCTACGTACATTGAAGTATAATCTACCTCGATATATGGTCACGGCTGTCTAGATGCATGAGGGTTTATCTACAAGCCAACAGTCTCTTATGGTCATGAACAAGCCTAGTGTCTCAATCTCAAGCAAGTAAGTAAATGTTACAAGATGTTAGATCATCAGCCGACATACAAAGTAAGGCGTCCCAAACATTACATATTCAGATGATCATGAAGCTAGTCATACAAAATGTGAAGACTAGCAAGAGTTCCAGTCATACATGATCAACCCTAGGATTCGTCAATCATGTTACAGCTCGTAGGCAGACAGTAAGTAAAGTTGCAAACGAGCTAACACTTGCTCGGCGGCTAAACGCCTCAAAAGAATATTTTTACAAGAGAGTGGGAGAGCAAAATAAGAACCCACTCGTTGCCAGGGTTGCGCCTAGTGGTCACCATCTGGCTGGAAGGTTGGAGGATCCTCGAGTCCTACTCCGAAATCTGGCCATACAAAACCAGCTGGGTCAGACCCCAGAAGAGCAACTGCCACAAGGGATGCTTCACTTAAGAACTAAAACCAGCATATTAGCACATGGGAACATAAATGGTAATAAAAGACATGAGTTAGAGAAAACAAGGTGATAAACGATAAGACAACTAAGGGACTATTCCGGTAGCCAAGTTACAACCCCTAAACCAAATAAGGATCGGGGTTGTAACCCTTTACTTGAACAGAGCTCAGTCTTAAACCAATTATCGATAAGAGTAAAGCATAAGCAAACATGTGCTAAAGTAATCATAGACTGACATCGATTTAGACAAGACTAGACTGGACTACATCCATCATTCACGGCCAAGCAAAGAGTACGGCTTGATACTTTAACTAACTAGGGTTAACACAAGCCTAGTTACTAGCAAGATGTAATGAGATGTTCCCGCAGCCACAAGCCCTGCAGCTATCCAGGTTATCCAGGCGAGGGGATTTATTAGAGTTACAAGAGTTATCAAGCTTACTGGTGTACTTTCAGCACTTATGTTTTCAAGAAGTGCCCCACATGACAATGAGCTGGAAATGTGCCCTACTCGTCGGCAGGCTACAAGTCCTCTGGTGTGGCTGGGATAACGGGATCACTTGTAACTGAAAAAAATCTCTCTATATGAACTACTTAATCAATCTAGTCATTAACCTAGTCAGATTCATCATGAATTCCTGACCGTGGTAACCAGGAATTCATGTCCTAGACATGATGCAAGATAAGACAGGTAGCTTATACAGGCACAATCAAGAAAATCAACCACGATGTCAAGACAAGAGTTACTTAGCAAGTCAGGGTAGCTGTCCCAACCGTGTTCAAGAGTATCATGCCATGTCAGGTTACTTGTTACTTATCAAGATTACTTGTCAGGTGTGCGCCTCGACGGGCCACTATCAAGATTATACATGCCATATCAAGTGTACTTGTTACTTATCAAAAGTGTGCCAAGCCAGGTTGTGCCAAGCCAGGTTGCGGCACTGCCCGATTGCGACACTAGCTAGGTTGCGGCACTTGCCAGGTTGCGGCACTTGCCAGGTTGCGTCACTAGCCAAGTTGCGACACTAGCCAGGTTGTGGCACTTGCCAGGTTGCTGTACTAGCCAGGTTACAGCACTTGCCAGGTTGTGGCACTAGCCAGGTTGCGGTACTAGCCAGGTTGCGGCACTTGCCAGGTTGCGACACTAGCCAGGTTGCGATACTTGCCAGGTTGCGACACTAGCCAGGTTGCGGCACTAGCCAGGTTGCGGCACTTGCCAGGTTGCGGCACTAGCCAGGTTGCGGCACTAGCTAGGTTGCGGCACTAGCCAGGTTGCGGCACTAGCCAGGTTACGTCACTTGCCATGTTACGGTACTAGCCAGGTTGCGGCACTAGCCAGGTTGCCTCACTTGCCAGGTTACGGCACTAGCCAGGTTGTGGCACTTGCCAAGTTGCGGCACTAGCCAGGTTGCGGCACTAGCCAGGTTGCGGCACAACTTGCCAGGTTGCGGCACTAGCCAGGTTGCGGCACTGTTCATCTTCTCCAACCAGCATAAAATGCTTGGTTGAACCCATGAACTTCAAATGACCATAATTTGGTCAAAATAACTCCAAATTAGGACTTTCAAAGGTCAAAATGGGGTAGAAAGAAATTCTCTACAATATGGAACAACTAATTTTTGAAAACAAGCAAGTTTTATAGATCAAAACCACAAAAAAATGGAAAATGTATCAAACTTAGATCTACCAGAATCCACCCATAAAAATCAAAAACTCCAAGTTCTAAAGAGGCTTATAATCATGTAAAGAAGAGAATGGAACAATAAAACTTGAGATCCATCATGAAGCAAGTTGCATTTGCCTATGGCTCTTGGGTGTAGGTAGAGAGGAGTAAATGAAGAAGATGGAGAAGTTATGAGAAATAAATGGAGGAGAGAGAGGGGTTGACTTATATATTAAGCCCAAACCATCTCAAACCAAACCAAGCCAACATGTTGAACCAAACCAAAATAAATGTCGGCGCAAGCTACACTAACCACAGGCAATCTATGACTAGCAATTAATAAGCAATCATTCAGGCAAGCAAGGAGTTAAGGGCATAAGGCATAAGGAATACATTATACCTCATGAGTCAAGCAGGTATGGATATCGCGATTGGATATCATCCTCACGTTCCCAAGTTGACTCACCCAAAGAATGATGACCCCAAACAACATGGACTAACTTAATAGTCTTGTTCTTGAGTACCTTCTCTCTTCGGTCCAATATGGATACGGGCCGTTCCTCATACGAAAGGTTTGTACCAACAACCAATTTTGAATGATCAAGGATATGGCTCGAATCCGGGATATACTGTCGTAATTGGGATACATGAAATACATCATGTACCTAACGTAACGACGGTAGAAGAGCGAGACGATAGGACACATCACCTACTCGTTCGAGAATGTCAAATGGCCCTATATACCTAGGACTAAGCTTTCCCCGTACGCTGAATCGAATGACGCCACGGGAGGCGAGATCCTAAGGAATACGTGGTCTCCGATAGAAAACTCAAGAGGACGTCGATGAGAATCGGCCCAATGACGATGATGATCTTGTGTAACTCGAAGATGATCTCTAACTTGTCTGACCACCTCGATATTCCGAATAACTATTTCTGGACGAAGCATCTGCCTCTCGTCTACATCATCCCAGGCTAAAGGTGATCTACACTTTCTGCCATAAAGTGCCTCAAACGATGTCATCTGGATACTGGCCTGGAAATTGTTATTGTAGGAGAACTCTACGAGATAAAGGTGATCTTCCCATGAACCACCGAAGTCGAGTGTACATGATCGTAACATATCTTCGAGAGTCTGAATCGTACGTTCTAACTGACCATCAGTCTGCAGATGATATGCTGAACTGAACTTGAGACGAGTCCCCAAACTCTCTTGAAGACTCTGCCAAAAGTACGATGTGAATCTTGAATCTCTGTCTGATATGATACTAACTTGCACTCCATACAATCTGACTATCTACCTGAGGTACATCTCTGTAAGCTGATCCGTTGACTGGCCAATTCTGAAAGGGATAAAATGAGCTACATTCGTGAGCCGGTCAACTATTACCCAGATAACATCTCTTCCAGCTGGAGATTTAGGTATTTCAGTTACAAAATCCATAGTAATGTGCTAAGCAAAATGGAGGAGAGAGAGAGGGGTTGACTTATATATTAAGTCCAAACCATCTTAAACCAAACCAAGCCAACATGTTGAACCAAACCAAAATAACCAAGTCAAGATTAAACTAAGACTAGGCTAAGCAAGACAAGTCTAACTACGATCCACTTGACAAATGTCAGAAATCCGTACACGTATACTAAAAATACGTATAATGGAAAACGGGAGTGACACACATATTTGATTCTTGACACGTTCGTTACACGGGTTAGTGTCATATGGATTTAGTCATGATATCATGTTTATCGTGTTTAATAAACCGTATTTTGTGATCCATTGTCATGACTTTATCCATCTGTAGTAGTCGGGCAGGAAAGTACTAAGTAAATATGTGATCAACCCCGTAGACTGTGCTTTATTTTATATTTCATGCAATGTAGACCGTGAAGATGTAAATCAAATGTAGACCGTACGGTGTAGTGGACCAGCCCGATCACATATTGAACAGTGTACTTTAAATCACGTAGATGTTATGTTTCCTTGTTCCATGCTTTACTTGTCCTTATAGTTCATGATTAACTATTTCACCATAATTTTCACGCCATGTTTTATAGTTTATTTCCTTTATCATGTATGTCATTTTCTATTCACTATTTTTATAGTTTTTATCATATATTTGGAACCGCATACTTGAATTTTACTCGTTCCATTCCTGACTGGAAACCATTTTTCAGGTTAACAGCTTTTGGACGATAAGGTTGTGCTTGAAGGCCAAAACCTAGAGACTAGTTAGATAGTTTGAAATTGTTGTATTAGATTTTCTAAGATGTTATAATTGGTTAAATATAAATCTTGTAAAAAAAACTTGTAATTAATTTAGAAATGTAAATATAAATCTACTCGTATCCCGAATAGAAGGTACGGGTCGTGACAATTAGGAATATGATATTTGTTCCTAAACTTATGTGTTCCCTATTCTTAGCAGCAGTAGTGGCACGTTTGGCACCCCCGACGCCAATCATCTCCTCGTAAGCTATTTGGTCGAATTCAATGACCAAAGTCTCCTGCGTCATGCCGACCGACGCAATATCGCATTGAGTTATCACTTTCTCGTCATAGGAGAAAGTTGTCCCCAGTAGAGTCATAATTTTCTTTGCAAAAATAAAAGTTTTCAAAGAAAACTACAAACTAAGAAAGAAAAGTATAAAATAAATTTGATTCTAGAAAAGTACAACTATAGGAATCTGATCAGAAGACGATCACTTTATCCCTTGAACGATGCGATGCCGGAGAAGAAAAGCTCTTGAACGTGCTGCGGAAGCGATGAAGAAGTGCCAAGAATTCTCTTTAGAAGAGGATGTCATTAATGATGCCCTTAGAAGTGATTTTAGAACTCTATTTTTAGAGTTTTGGATAACTGTCAGGTAGTTACATTAATTGGCACACAGTGTAAAATACAATGATTTGTACATTACTTTGTGCGTCATGTTCTGCTTCATCTATTTGCGCGAACGGTTAACTTAATTGCGTGGGACACGTGGCTTTCTGTGAGAGAAAGGTACTTGGTCATGGGAAGTGTCGTGTGTTCGTTCTTCGAGATTAGTGGCATGCATGCCACATCATCTTTAACTGCTTCTGAATGATAGTTGATTGATTGGCGCCAATTAATGAATGGCACATCATGTTGATTGGCGCCAACTGTGAATGGCACTGAAAGTTGGTAAGGAGTTCATTACTTCGTGCCACTTGATAGATGCGCTGAAAAAAGTAACTGACAGTCGTCATTATGATAGATCTGATAGGATCCTTCTTGAGCAGCGCGCGTTCAGGATTCGAAGAGATTTCCTCGGCTACTGTGTTATCAGTCATCATGACTGATAATTTGGCTTCTTGAGGAAGCTTGCCACATTGTGGCCTAGCGCTATCTGATGGTTGGCACCATTTGATGCTGAGCACCATTTGATGTTGGATGCCATTTGATAGATGGCACTGTGTACTTTGTTGATATTTTTGAGCTTCTACATAAATCATCCCAAAATAAATCAAGACACTCACCAATCAATGCTTGATCCAACAGAGAATCGATAAACTCTGATTATGAGAGATCAAGAACGTCGCCTTCACATGAATTGAGGAATAGCTATTTGAACTCTGATCACCACACCAATTCTGGAAAGATCAATTCAAATAGTTAACTTACGAAGAATCAACGAGAACTAACATTCAGAATAGACTACGGTTTAATCGTCCTCGCCGACCTGATGGAAATGGTGACGATCCGAAGTCCATTGGAGACTTTGTTGTGACCGATCGATAGACGTGCGCTCTGTTTGAAGAAGAATATGAATTGTACAGACCGGAATGGAATCATGAAAGAATGAACAGAGGGAAGAAAATGAATGGACTCACCATCTTTCGTTGATCACCGCTCGCTGCGAAAGTAACGTGAGGGTGCTCTCGGAATGATGCTGCGCCGGTTGATCGCTGGCACCACTAGGACATTCGCCTGTACGTCACTGCCATGGTCGGAACTCTGTTCGTTTTTGCCATGGCCGAGAATTTTGGGAGGAGTGGAAATTTGAGGAAGAGGAAGAATGATCGGTAGATAATTTGGCAGGGCTTCGCCAAAAATGAGGAGTGATGAAGAAGAAAGAGGAATGGGTCCTATTTATACAGATGACGAAGGTCGTCGGCGGTTAAAGGCGGACGGTTGTGATCTCTCCATCTATGTCGGTAACGAACGGACGGGCGGGGTTAATTGGGCTAAGTCGGTGCTAGAGAACATCCTTAAATCCCCTAGAAGCTTGGTCGACTCGTGGGAAGAAGCCGACGTGCGCTGCTATCGATCGACAGCTCTTGCCGAGATGAAAAAGGAAGGGAAAAAGAAGAACACCGGTCAATTGGCTTGATCTATGGCTCAAAATCAATGAGCCCCTCTATTATGGGCTCTATAACTCGTGGGCTTTAACTAAGTGGCCAATCAGTTCAATTTAAATAGAGACTATCCCAAGCCAATATAAAGTGGCTAATACTATATATGTTGGCCAAAATAGACTTATTGTGGATTGGGATTTTAAAAGAAGGCTTTGTAAGAAGGATTACTTGGTTGTTTAGGATGGGCCCTAACTGGGCTGATATTAACAAGGAATAACTTCGATTAAAAAAGGTGGTGGCTAGTTAAAAATCAAAATAGGATAAATGTATTTGAAAAAATAATATGAAATCATAAATTGCTAAATATTCTAAATTAGAAACTACTTGAATGAATAATATTTAGAAATGTAATAGAGAAATACTATCTAATAAAAAACCATAATAGGAGAAAGGACTAACTCTTTATTTAGAGAAAGTGGAGTTACAGAGCAAGACGTTGTGTTTGACATACAATGGTGGTGTCCATTTACATGTCGATTTGGTTCTTTGGTCGAACTATCACGACCCGCACCCGAAATTTGGGCATAAGTCATCGCACGTGCAGCCTACGCCACAGCGTCGGTGGTAGAACGCTATATAATCAGTATATGATGAAAAATCTACGCAATTTATATTCAACTCCACATGGGAGGACAATGACATGGAACTAAAACAATACTCAATCACAGCTCTAAGATATATGGAATAGAGAAAAGAAATATAAAGTCATAAATCCATAAAATAGATAAACTCCAAACTACATGTCCATCAATGTCAAATATCAAATGTCAACTAAAATTCGGAGACAAATCCGGCCTCAAACTAAAACTAAATCTAACGAAACATTTGTAGCTGGGTCAGGTGCTACAAACTCCTCAAAGCAAGGTCAGGCTCAGCTACATCTCCCATATATGGGCTATATTGCGTAGGGCAATCGTTCTCACTATAATCACCTAAAATATTTTTCCAGTCATGATAAAATGAATATAATTCGTTGAGTGCAATTCCAAATATATGATAATGACTATAAGACAAAGGTTAGTCATAAATACATGATAAAAGAATTAACTATAGCATGGTAATATAATAAACAATAGACAAAAAATCATATAGAAATATGGAAAGAGTGAAACAAAGAAATATAGCTATCTAAGTGTGTTGAAGTTCTCCTTTTGATATGTGATCGGTCTGGGACAGTTACACCGCATGATCTACATAAGATTTGCATCCTCACGGTCTAAATAGAAAATTAAAATAAAGCACGGTCTACAGGTCTGATCATACATCTACTTGGTACTTTCCCGCCCCTAACACGACATGTAAGAAGCATGGCAAGATATGAAAAGAAATCATTATGTGCTATCCGTGTAACGAGCGTGTCGAGAAATCAAATAGCATACAAATAACAATGAGATATAGTAATTAATAATATTGGAAATAAACAATAAATGTACTCGTCTAGTGTCCTGACCAGATGATACGGGTCAGGTTCAAACTTTGAGTCCAAGTAACCTATTATGCGCATTTATAATGTCAATCAGTAAAACCAAATAAGACTAACCTTTCTACTTGGAGTTTTAAGCCTCAATGTCGATTCTAAACCAATTTATTTCCTTACCTTAGATAGGTTTTTGGTTTACTACTAACTGTTAGCTATATTACTGTATTGCATCTTACTAATCTAACATTAGCATCCTATACTCAATCCTACCTAGCTTGGTGCTTAGCTTGACCTATAGAGAAAGTAGGTTTGATAACCATACCTTTGTTTCCTACTGCTAGTGCAGTTTGCACCACTGTTGCTTATAACAGTATACTAGGTGATTGCATAAGTTGGTTTGGGACAACTTCTAAACTACTCATGTCCTTTCCAGACTTTTGTTGCCTAAGACAGTGGCACAGTATGCCCTTACATAACCTCATAAGATACATACACATAGGTCCTAGTTTCTATTACACACTCTAGTACACTAGATGCTTCCCTGTTGTCCTATCAACTATACGATATGCAGGTACTTGGCCTTGCACCAATTCAATCCTTGTGCACATCTAACCTAGACCAATTTCCACCTGTTAGGGTACATAGGTACCTTATAAAGTTGTATATTTGGGCAACTTTCTCCCAATCTCTTTCCTGTTGTTACCTACATTCATATGCCCAGTGTCACGACCCACACCCTAGAGTAAGGGCACGAAAAGTGGGTACGTCCAGCCTACGCCGTAGTGTCGGCGGTAGAACGATGTCCTAGGTCAAACATCTAACAATATGAAGGTACATGTACAGTATATACACTCCGAATGGAGGTGGCATAGCAAATACAGTCTCAATCACATCTAAGGTAGAGCATGATAAAAGATAGATAAAATATGAAATCCACAAAGAGATACCGCAGATAGAAGTCTAAGTGTCTAAGATACACAAACCCAGAAAACATCTCAAATCTCAAATACAGTAATCCATAAAGAAAATACAACTCAAGACAACTAAAATAACTATCTATACAATCTCTACTGTGTCTCCTCTAGGCTAGCAGGCAACCTTCAAGCTATCTGTAAAATTTATCAACAGGTCCAGTCAGGACAGGAACGAGCACATCTCATCTAGAAAACCCAAGTAAATGACAGAGAACTATAAAGCAGTTATAGACAGTTGTATTGATGAATATGGCAGTTTATATTCAGGTGATGGTATGGAGAGACAGATAAAGTACAAGAAAAGTAAGTAACTAAACAAGAGAAGAAATCATAGCAATAAAGACTGTAAAATAAAATCTAGCTGAACTAGAGTAACATAATGAGTTCAGATGGTACAATATAAGTCGAGTGTAATCCCAATGTGAGTCTAATATAAGATGAGTCGAATGTAATTCTAATCATTATTCTAATAAGGTGAATCGAATAAGGTGATACGAATAAGATGATACGAATAGTGATTCACATGATGTTCTAATAATAATTCGAATAAATTCTCCAAGTGTGTTTTAAAATACTTAGTTAGACATGTAAACGGCTAAGGGTAAATCCGGCACATCACACACCTGGCCGGGTGTGGAATGGCTATCGTTCGAATATATTCACAGAGGGTGGTTCGAATAGTGGGAATGTTCACATGTCTAATCAAGTATTTCCCCGCCCATCTAATACAAATGAATCCAAAATTCGATACATCAATCGAATAAAAGTCCAACCAACACATGAAGGTACGAATAGGTGCTTCGAATAGTGATTCGTATGGTGATTCGAATAATAGAGGTAAGACGAGTAAGTATGTGTGTCATATACATAGATTCAGAAATAACAATACGTGTTTGTAACAGAGAATCACATACAGCTAACTAGAACTGAAGTACAGTAATTGACAAATAAATGAGAGAACTATCTGAGAATGTACTCGCCTGCTACTCTGAGAAGAGTAGTATAATATCAGATGCCTGCACCAGAGTCACAATATCGTAGATAAAACAGTACAGGTTACAATATGTTTAAAATAAGATAAATGAAGTCTACGATGCAATCTACATAATTTCTAGGCCAATCTAGGTCAAAGTCAACTCTAAGTCAAACCTGGTCAACTGTCTAGGTCAAACTAGGTCAACACTCTAGTCAACTAGGTCCATCCTAGTCCAGTCAAGTCTCACTAGGCCTAACCAGTCTACCCTAGCTAGTACACACCATACAAATCCAAGGCTATACAAGCCAACACAAGTCACATATCAAAATACATCACATTCATGCATATTCAACATTATATATATATATATATATATATATATATATATATATATATATATATATATATATATATATATATATATATATATATAAGAGAAAAGAACTAACATGTAAAGCTATGTGTGTGTGTGAACATGGAGGTGTACATGAAAAGAGAAATCAACACTAGTTATGAGTTTACACTACACATGGCACAAAGCTAACCCATCTACATTACATATGTATTATACTTAACATGCATCGCTACAAGTATACATCTAGATACATTAGAGTAGAGACTATTTAAGTTGTAACTAACATGCATCTATACTTTACATAAATCTATATATATTATAGCAATCATTTAGAGAAGGGTTACATGGCATGGTGGTTGATATAGAGGGGGGTGTCTTTGTGCAGAGGGTGAAGTTCATTCTCAGTTTAGTTCCACATTTACATATAAACTAAAGTGAGCTATCCCATAAACTGGTGTAACTAACCATATAAAATGAACCATGTTATCTGAAATCTGCCATTAAGCCAACATTCCATATGCATACAGCTCATGCATTGGTTCTATGTCTACATATAAAATCTGATATTGCATTTACAATATTTATACATTATGCATTCGTATCTATCATTACATATATACCTTGCATTTATATCTAGCATTCATTATATACTTTCATGCATGTATTGTATATCATTCTTTCATTCATGCATTTATGCATTGCTTACATATATTACATACTATGGAACCTACATATTCATTACAAGCCATACTTATACATGCTTACATTAGATAGGATATTTACACCTCATACATCATTTATTTAACCATTTACTCATGCTTGCATTCTCTATTTAATTACATAATGTATATACATTAACATGGGTTAAAATCAAATAGAATATTATATTACACACAAGGTGCACAAAATGCATATGCCGAATAGTAACTCCTACTAATAATCAATACTGTACCATCTCAGTATGAATTAAAATCTAGGATTAAAATATGTTATAAATCTATGTGTTAGCTTTCCGAAACTTCAAACGGATCGCGTTTTCGTTTTCGAAAATTCCCGGAATCGCAAAAACACCGAGAACGCGTTTGTCTTTCGTACAGCTGACACTCAAATAATTCTCCAAAATGTTACAGAAAGAATTAGGCCTATTAATAAATATTTTTGGAAAGCTAACTTCAATACACTTCTTTTAAAAAAACGAGAGATTAAACCAAGCTTTGAGCTAGAAGTTATGACATTTCTAAGTTAGGGCTGAAATTAAAAACGTGGATAAAAATCACGACGGATTTGGATAGTTTGAGACAAAAGAACACAAGTATATAACATAATATATCAAGAACTCACTCTCTACACTAATATATATATATATGAGACACTATAGAACACATCTCCAATACAAAAATATGTGATTAAACATGTAATAATTCATTCATACATAACAACAATACATAGTGTGTCCAAATTTGGGATTTTCCCACATGGACACAACCACAACACAAAGGACACTCCTATGACCTCCAAATAGACACGAAATGGACACAAATGGAGATACAACCATGGGGGTCATTCCTATGGGTTCAAAATAGACATATATGCATGAGAAAATGAAAAGGAGAAGGGATTTATACCTCCCGGTAGATCGAATCGAAGAAAAGTCTTTCCGGAGCGACACCGACACGTAGAGATTCCAAAAGGACACGAACGAGCTCCGAATCCTCCCAAACTTGGGTAGCTTCCTCCTTGGCTAGAATGGAAAGGAAAGAAGAAGATTTGGTGGCAAAATGGAAGGATTTGGTGGAGAAATTGCTATGGATTGCTCTCTAGGAATTTGGGGAAGAACAAGAGAGAGAGTGTGGATGAGAATAATGAAATGAACTTGAGCCTATCCTCTCCCAAAGTGGCTGGCAATATGGACTATTTGTCCTATTATGGTAAGGTCCAAAATGCCCCCACTAACCTATTCTATGAGTATTAGGAAAGGGCTAATTGGTTGGGGCTAAATTAGTCATTCTAAAGTCTCTAATCACACTAACTTTATCCATAATAATTAGTCTAACCTCTAACTAAAATATTTCTATCATGTGGACTAAAATTAATATCATGTGGGCCATGCCTAACTAGTGTGTTGGTCTCACTAGAGTCAAACTACCCCCGGGTCCCCGTTTCAAGTCGGATTGAGTTGAAATTCGAACCCGACTCAAATAATCCCAAAAAAATATCATAAATAATAAAATAAATTTCAAAAATATTTTAAAAATAAAAAATGACAAAAATACTCCTGTTCCTGAAAACTAGGGGTGACAAATTCTTCGAAATTAAAACCAAACAATAGTAAAATGTCAAAATCACAAGTCATAATTTTAAATAGTTTAAAAATGATTAAAAATTACCAAAAATCATAATATGAAATAATTACCAATAAATAATAATTATAATTACAAAATTTTAAAATTACCCTCATCTGAAAAACTGGGTGTTACAATCCTACCCACCTTATAAAAATTTTAGCCTCGAAATTAAGATGATCGTATCCCCTTCTAGGTCAAACATAGTCAAGGGTCAATCACTAGTCAATTTCTCAACATCCAAGTACTTGGTCATCAACTGGTCAACTTCTTAGGGTTTTACCTATGTTAGCTATCTAGGTGTTGGCAACTAGAATTTAGCAAAAGAGAAACTCTATAATAGACTAGCTCTTAACTTTCCAATCCTATCAAGTCACCTATAACTAAAATATCTACAAGCTAAGCACATGAATACCAAATACCACATATATATATGCTCAAGAACAACAACCCATCACATATATCCTAGGTATATCATCTATATATATATATACATGACTGATCAACCAAGGGTTAAGGCAGACTAAACTTATAAGGGTCTAAAACAATGCTTAGAACTAGGCTAAGGATGAATGGTCTGAATCAAGGGGACATGGTATCTAGTGAAGGGTCTGCACACTGCCTATAAAGGTGATCAACACAAAGGAACTCAACACGAAGAGAACTTAACTAAAATGAAAAACTGAACCAAGTATAGGCTAAACAACATGTTTATAACCCTATACAACAATGGCCTATAGATACCAACTAACCTATATCCTATATGCCAATATCATCTGCAATCTATCTATGCAAATGGACCTCTCGGTCTTAGGTGAAACTACAACTATACTCAAAGGCAGGCTTTGGTCATGGGTGCCTCACTGGAAAAGGTAAGGGAAAGTAGTTATAACCATCAAGGCTGTAAGGCATACTAACATCCTATGTGTAACTGGTTGGTATTGTAGATAACAGGAGAATTATCTGCAATGGGTTACTATTCTAACACCAATGCTAACTATTACCTCTAGGGTACAGACACTCTACAAGTCATCATACCATTATACTATGAAGGAACTACCTATGAATAAGCTCTACAAAACTAAATATCCCTACTCCTAAGTCATTTATAACAATCAAAAGGGTATGCTGTTTAAACCTTCTCAAGATACAATCTGTTAATCATATGCGTCTGTCCAAAATCATGTTGTCCAGAGTCTTCATCATGCTAGTGAGCAAGGCTACGATAATCACAAAGTCCTTGACTAAGGTACGTACCTCTAGGTTCATGGTATTTAAAATTTTTGCACTGCCGCATGCGACGGCGAAAACCTTAAATTCCCATACCCAAGAATACATCCAAAATCTGACTACATGTCCTCACTATGCCAACTAACACGACTATCGAGGATTCTAGATTCCATGATTTAGGCGACCTAGCCCATATGATTTTCGCAGAAGAAAAAAACAAACACAACAAAAGAGTAACATGACAAAATTAATCAATCAACAAGGAACAGATGGAATCGGATTTCAAGGTAATTATAAAAGACAATTACGGGAATGGAATTGAGAAGAACGAAACTTGCAGCAAGATCTCCAACGGTCTGTGCATCCTCGACTGTCCTGACAATAGCTCGCCCTGCTAGTTTCCTCTAGCCTGATGCTGATACTGCACAAATCTCTGCTGCTGATGCTGCATGAATCGCTGCTACTGAGAGAAATCGAAAATAAAGGGAAAAGTCTCTGTACAGACGGAGGTGCACCTCCAATATAGCAGAAATGCCAACGTGAGTCGGCACAACAGAAGCTGCGGTCTCGAGGGCCTGATGAACAGGACGAGAGGTGGCCAGCCTCTCGATAGTATCCCCCGAACCGAAGCGATGAGATCGTGTCTTCATAACCATCATGAAGACAGATCAAAATAAGAAGCAATTTCTGAGAATAAAGCAAAAATTCAAAGGAGAACAATTTATATTCAAGGGAAGTCAATAAGCAACAATTTTAGACAAAAGGAATCGGATTAAGAGTTTTTTTTTCTAATGTGATTGAGTACCTCCAAAAATATCCTAATCCTACTGCTGGCTGTAGTGATACTCTAGTTCGAATACCACTACATAAACTCGACCTGCATGGGCCACCACTAAAAATGTGTCACGACCCGCACCCTAGAGTAAGGGCACGAGAAGTGGGTACGTCCAGCCTACGCCGCAGTGTCGGCGGTAGAACGCTGTCCTAGGTCAAACATCTAACAATATGAAGGTACATGTACAGTATATACACTCCGAATGGAGGTGACATAGCAAATACAGTCTCAATCACATCTAAGGTAGAGCATGATAAAAGATAGATAAAATATAAAATCCACAAAGAGATACCGCTGATAGAAGTCTAAGTGTCTAAGATACACAAACCCAGAAAACATCTCAAATCTCAAATACAGTAATCCATAAAGAAAATACAACTCAAGACAACAAAAATAACTATCTATACAATCTCTACTATGTCTCCTCTAGGCTAGCAGGCAACCTCCAAGCTATCTGTAAAATTTATCAACAGGTCCAGTCAGGACAGGAACGAGCACATCTCATCTAGAAAACCCAAGTAAATGACAGAGAACTATAAAGCGGTTATAGACAGTTGTATTAATGAATATGGCAATTTATATTCAGGTAATGGTATGGAGAGACAGATAAAGTACAAGGAAAGTAAGTAACTAAACAAGAGAAGAAATCATAGCAATAAAGACTGTAAAATAAAATCTAGCTGAACTAGAGTAATATAATGAGTTCAGATGGTACAATATAAGTTGAGTGTAATCCCAATGTGAGTCTAATATAAGATGAGTCGAATGTAATTCTAATCATTATTCTAATAAGGTGAATCGAATAAGGTGATACGAATAAGGTGATACGAATAGTGATTCACATGATGTTCTAATAATGATTCGAATAAATTCTCCAAGTGTGTTTTAAAATACTTAGTTAGACATGTAAACGGCTAAGGGTAAATCCGGCACATCACACACCTGGCCGGGTATGGAATGGCTATCGTTCAAATATATTCACAGAGGGTAGTTCGAATAGTTGGAATGTTCACATGTCTAATCAAGTATTTCCCCGCCCATCTAATACAAATGAATCCAAAATCCGACACATCAATCGAATAAAAGTCCAACCAACACATGAAGGTACGAATAGGTGCTTCGAATAGTGATTCGTATGGTGATTCGAATAATGGAGGTAAGACGAGTAAGTATGTGTGTCGTATACATGGATTCAGAAATAACAATACGTATTTGTAACAGAGAATCACATACAGCTAACTAGAACTGAAGTACAGTAATTGACAAATAAATGAGAGAACTATCAGAGAATGTACTCGCCTGCTACTCTGAGAAGAGTAGTGTAATATCAGATGCCTGCACCAGAGTCACAATGTCCTAGATAAAGCAGTACAGGTTACAATATATTTAAAATAAGATAAATGAAGTCTACGATGCAATCTACATGATTTCTAGGCCAATCTAGGTCAAAGTCAACTCTAAGTCAAACCTGGTCAACTGTCTAGGTCAAACTAGGTCAACACTCTAGTCAACTAGGTCCATTCTAGTCCAGTCAAGTCTCACTAGGCCTAACCAGTCTACCCTAGCTAGTACACACCATACAAATCCAAGGCTATACAAGCCAACATAAGTCACATATCAAGATACATCACATTCATGCATATTCAACATTATATATATATATATATATATATATATATATATATATATATATATATATATATATATATATATATATAAGAGAAAAGAACTAACATGTAAAGCTATGTGTGTGTGTGAACATGGAGGTGTACATGAAAAGAGAAATCAACACTAGTTATGAGTTTACACTACACATGGCACAAAGCTAACCCATCTACATTACATATGTATTATACTTAACATGCATGGCTACAAGTATACATCTAGATACATTAGAGTAGAGACTATTTAAGTTGTAACTAACATGCATCTATACTTTACATAAATCTATATATATTATAGCAGTCATTTAGAGAAGGGTTACATGGCATGGTGGTTGATATAGAGGGGGGTGTCTTTGTGCAGAGGGTGAAGTTCATTCTCAGTTTAGTTCCACATTTATATATAAACTAAAGTGAGCTATCCCATAAACTGGTGTAACTAACCACATAAAATGAACCATGTTATCTGAAATCTGACATTAAGCCAATATCCCATATGCATACAACTCATGTATTGGTTCTATGTCTACATATAAAATCTGATATTGTATTTATAATATTTATACATTATGCATTCGTATCTATCATTACATATATACCTTGTATTTATATCTAGCATTCATTATATACTTTCATGCATGCATTGTATATCATTCTTTCATTCATGCATTTATGCATTGCTTGCATATATTACATACTATGGAACCTACATATTCATTACAAGCCATACTTATACATGCTTACATTATATAGGATACTTACACCTCATACATCATTTATTTAACTATTTACTCATGCTTGCATTCTCTATTTAATTATATAATGTATATACATTAACATGGGTTAAAATCAAATAGAACATTATATTACACACAAGGGTGCACAAAATGCATATGTCAAATAGTAACTCCTACTAATAATCAATACTGTACCATCTCAGCATGAATTAAAATCTAGGATTAAAGTATGTTATAGATCTATGTGTTAGCTTTCTGAAACTTCAAACGGTTCGCGTTTTCGTTTCCGGAAACTCCCGGAATCGCGAAAACACCGAGAACGCGTTTGTCTTTCGTACAGCTGACACTCAAATAATTCTCCAGAAAGTTACAGAAAGAATTAGGCCTATTAATACATGTTTTTGGAAAGCTAACTTCAATACGCTTCTTTTAAAAAAATGCGAGATTAAACCGAGCTTTGAGCTAGAAGTTATGATATTTCTAAATTAGGGCTGAAATTAAAAACGTGAATAAAAATCATGACGGATTTGGGTAGTTTGAGACAAAAGAACAAAAGTATATAACATAATATATCAAGAACTCACTCTTTACACTAATATATATATATATTTTTTTTTTACACTAATATATATATATATATATATATATATATATATATATATATATATATATGAGACACTATAGAACACATCTCCAATACAAAAATATGAGATTAAACATGTAATAATTCATTCATACATAACAACAACACATAGTGTGTCCAAATTTGGGATTTTCCCACATGGACACAACCACAACACAAAGGACACTCCTATGACCTCCAAATGGACACGAAATGGACACGAATAGAGATACAACCATGGGGGTCATTCCTATGGGTTCAAAATAGACATATATGCATGAGAAAATGAAAAGGAGAAGGGATTTATACCTCTCGGTAGATCGAATCGAAGAAAAGCCTTCCCGGAGCGACACCGACACGTAGAGATTCCAAAAGGATACGAACGAGCTCCGAATCCTCCCAAACTTGGGTAGCTTCCTCCTTGGCTAGAATGGAGAAGGAAAGAAGAAGATTTGGTGGCGAAATAGAAGGATTTGGTGGAGAAATTGCTAGGAATTGCTCTCTAGGAATTTGGGGAAGAACAAGAGAGAGTGTGGATGAGAATAATGAAATAAACTTGAGCCTATCCTCTCCCAAAGTGGCTGGCCATATGGGCTATTTGTCCTATTATGGTAAGGTCCAAAATGCCCCCACTAACCTATTCTATGAGTATTAGGAAAGGGCTAATTGGTTGGGGCTAAATTAGTCATTCTAAAGTCTCTAATCACACTAACCTTATCCATAATAATTAGTCTAACCTCTAACTAAAATATTTCTATCATGTGGACTAAAATTAATATCATGTGGGCCATGCCTAACTAGTGTGTGGGTCCCACTAGAGTCAAACTACCCCCGGGTCCCCGTTTCAAGTCGGATTGAGTTGAAATTCGAACCCGACTCAAATAATCCCAAAACAATATCATAAATAATAAAATAAATTTCAAAAATATTTTAAAAATACAAAATGACAAAAATACTCCTGTTCCTGAAAACTGGGGGTGACAAATTCCTCGAAATTAAAACCAAACAATAGTAAAATATCAAAATCACAAGTCATAATTTTAAATAGTTTAAAAATGATTAAAAATCACCAAAAATCATAATATGAAATAATTACCAATAAATAATAATTATAATTACAAAATTTCAAAATTACCCTCATCTGAAAAACTGGGTGTTACACCTAGACCCTTTATTTCTTACTATATTGTCCCGATTTGTTTTCTGTATGTATTATTGCGGTTTGTTGCACTCCTAGTTATACCTGCCATGTCTAAAACCTGCCTATTGTTGCACCAGGTTGTTATCTATCCCTAACACCAATTGGCATCTCCTAACATCAACACGTACACCCTTGGGATACTCCCTAAATTGTATGTACACCCACGCCTACTATACCAAATCTGAACATTGGATTCATCTATGAGTATATGTTCATATCTGAACATTACATCCTCATGTGTTCTGTCGAAACCCTCATACTGGACAGATGTCTAACTCTAGGGTATCCTCGTATCCACGGTTGCATTGGATACGACTGCTACCAGGATACCCGATCAAACAATTTATCATTTGGTGCTGGTTTCAACCTTAGTTCTACATATTTGTGTTGCTTTGGTAGCCAATATAGTACCTGTTACGACTCACACCTTGTACACAGGTATAGACATAAGTCTTTTTACCTACACAACATATACTACACAGTGCCTATTTGGTATCCACATAGTCTACCCTGTCAACCTAGATACCCTACCAATTTTGGTTATCGTATCCAAAGGACCTCTACATAGACTCTCACCTTCACTATTCACCTATCTATTTGCATCAATTGATACACAAATAGCTATCTTAATTAGAAATTATCATGCCACCTAATGTTACAGTTTCTAGATACCCTACATAGATATCCATTGACACTCTCAAGTTTTTAGGATACACCAGGTCCCCATGTATCTAGTATCAGTTAGTGGCATACAACAAATCCTCGTTCCTACCATCAGTTGCTATCTCTGTTCTCTGTCTAACATATGCATCATAACCTACAGTCCCTACATGAATTCCCTTTTATGTACCCCAGTTTGCACAACCTGCAATGTGCAGGGGCAGCTATTGACTCTGTAATACACGCACACAGAAACTGCCGACCCCCTTCACAGAAACTGCAGACCCCCCCCATAGTTTGATACCATTACTATTATTATTACCTTCCCAACTACGAGTTAAAACCGATGCTCGCAGGGTCCCTTTGGGTATGTTATGTATCACTTGGGAGGTGCACACATCTGTTACCTATGATACTTGATTTCTGATATAGGGATACCAAGAAGTACTAATAGAACACGCATGCACACACACTAATGCCTATAGAAGTGTTCCCAGTTGTAATAGACCCATCTGTTGCTAACCTATATATGCTAATTCCTGCATCTATTGCTAGTACACCTTCGACTCATGGGTTACCTGATGCATGTAATCTCTTCCTTACAAGGCAACCACCCCTCTTCAACTATTGCTTATTTAACAACTTATTATAGATTAAACCCTTTAAGACGTAGATTCAAATAATTGGTGGGCTGGGTCTTAATTCCTATAAAATTTAGAAATTGAGGGTTTAAGTATTACCTGATTGGAGCTCTGCAATGCCAACAATGGTTTGGAATCCTTCCTCTCTGCCCCACATTCACCACTTAGTTCTTACGAAGATGAAAAGTAGAGAATTTAGGGTTTTTGAAGAATCGGTTGCTTCCCCCTTATATATCCAGTTCTTGGATATGATCGAATGCTTAAAGGATTATGAGGGATTTAAATTTGAATTAGATTCAAAATCAAAATACAGGGCAGAGGCTTTAAGTCATTGACTATGGGGAAATTTGAATTTAGGATTTGCACTAAACCCTCAACTTTTGGGTTTTTATAAAACCCCCCTTTCCTTGATATATAACTAGAGTTTAATATATACAAGCATTTAAATTTTATACAAAAAGGGAAATTTTGGTCTAAGGGTTTACACGAACGGATCGAGATAACATTATATTGGATCTCCTGGGTGCTCGACTAGTGGGAATGATCAAAGGTAGCCGTGGGAATTGTATCTGGTTTTTGATTGAGCCCTCAAAAGGGGGTGACAATGGAGTTGATAATTTAGCCCTATATCTGGTTGGAAGTGGTATCATGAGGTGTAAATAATTAGGATTGGTTCATGCCTTATATGGAAAAAAAATTCAAGGCATATGAACCCAGTCCAATATCACACCTTATGGGCCAACTCCGATTCGGATCACATCTCACATCGCATTTCCAATAAGTGCTATACAAATAACTGAACAGTTGGGATTCAGTACACACCGCATTGTTTTTGCCAACAATGTGGCTTCCAAAGCCCACAAATCTTCGCATGGTTAAGTTAACCAAGTATTGTATTTGGATGCAAGGAATAGTTTTACGTGGAAGGACTAGGACAAATTTGTTAGACGATTTTTCCATATATACTAGTACTTCTCAAAGAAGAAATTATTCAAAAATTATAGGAAGAGCAATATCTAAGCAAGTATGTTCCATCAATCTTGAAATTAAGCGACAATTATGATGGTCACTGATCATTTTTTTTTGAAAAACCAAAAAAAGTGTCGACAAAAAGTACTTTGCTGATATTTGTTCTGGCTTATCTACACTGTTTGCTGCATCTAGCGACAGTTTTCAACCACAAAAAGTTACATAGTGTTGGATACTGCCATTGCTATATTCGTATTAGAAATATATATATATATATATATATATATATATATATACACACCATTCTGTCACGTTTCGATCCCAGAAGATCGAAAACTAGCCACTGGGCGTGATGTTGTACAAGTCTAGATTGCACTTGTACAAGACAAAACCATTACAGTTCTCGATATTTCTCAGAAAACAACGACATCGCAGCAAACCAAGCAAATAAATTGAAGTTACAATAAGTTATGAATAAATTTATCTTTTTATTGATATTTGTAATATATTACAAGACTTGTAACTGAATACAGAGTTCACAACAGATTATAACGGCTCTTGAATAGCCAACTGAATTACTTGTTACTTAGGCTGACAACGAACAATGCCGACTTGGCTTACAATCTCACTGATTCAACTGAGTTACATTGTTCTATACATGATTACACTACCAAAATATGTCAAATTAGCGACGAGATTAGCGACTCTAGATAAAAATGTCACTATATTTTGTGTATTTAGCGACGTATGAGAATGACATCGCTTAACGTCACTATTAGCGACGTTTAGCGACTAATAGCGACTAAAATTATGGTTTAGAAAGAACAAGTCGCAATTTAGTCGCAAAACATCGCTGATTTATTTTATTCAGCGACATTTTGCGACATTTAATCAAGTCCGTCGCTATCCTATTAGTGAACAGTGACGTCTAGAGACGTCCCTCTCAGACTTCGCTAAAAACTTTCATATAGGGTTCTGGGAACCCGATCGATTTTATTTTATTTCACCCAAATTTTTGATCTCCTGCCTCGAGCCCCAAATCTCTCTCCCCGTCCCCCTCTCATCTCCGGCGACCCCTCCCCTCGGCGAGGCCTCCCCCAGGTGACCCCTCCCTCCGGCGACCCCCTTTCTCCTCGTCCCCTTCCCCGACGACTCCCCTCACCCCGTGGTGACCTCGTCGCCGCTCCTCCACCGCCGACCCCCTCGTCCCCTGCTCCGCTCCGGCGACCCCGACCCGACCCCGTCCAGGTATGCCTAACCCTAGCCCTATCTTCTACTGAAATAACACAGACACACTGACACACTCACTGACATGACACCGACCACTTACTGACACGATACCGACACACTCCTTCAATCTGCTACGACATGAATATGGACACGGACACAAACATTCATGCACTGAGACAAAGACACGGACACATAGACACAGACATACGCACCCAAATACGCTGACACAGAAGTATATAACATGACACACAGACAAGTGGACACGCACGACACACAGACACGTGGACACACACGGCTTACAGACACATTGACACTGTCATTGCTATATTGATGTGAATACTTGATTCATATTTGGGGTTAGGGTGAGGGTCATCAAAATGACTTGGAGTTTTTACCTAGTAGTAACATAGTTAAGGTATTATCTAGGATAGGTAATGTTAATCCTAATTTAGGTTAAGATATTGGAGATTACCTACTCTAGAGTGTATAGAGTATCCTATTACCTAGAGTGTATAGAGTATCCTAAGAAGTGCATAGAGTATCCTAGTACCTAGGGTGTATAGAGTATCCTAGTACCTATAGAGTATCCTCTAGAAGTGTATAGAGTATCCTAAGAAGTGCATAGAGTATCCTAATACCTAGAGTGTATAGAGTATCCTAGTATCTATAGAGTATCCTCTAGAGTGTATAGAGTATCCTAGTACCCAGAGTGTATAGAGTATCATAAAATATTGGGGATTACCTACTTTGAGAACCTTGCTAAGAAGTATCCTAGTACCTAGAGTGTATAGAGTATCCTAGAAGTGTAGGTATGATTGGTATACCGTTTTGAGCCCTTCTCTAGAAATTAAATTTACTTATGCCAAGCTTTTTGGCCTATCAGAGTTATAGATTTTTTCGAAAATCTAGTATAATGCTGATTGTCTCAAAAGGCTCGCATAAGTAAGAGTGTATAGAGTGAGTATACTAGTAGTATATCGTAGTATCATAAAGTGTATAGAGTGAGTATAGAGTATATAGAGTGAGCCTCCCTACTTCCTTTCTTCTCATTCGGGTCATTCAGTAGACTATTCCGTATCATATATGATATCTACCTCAACCTCACCCTAGAGAAGTATAAAAATATTAATATTAACCAAGGTTCACAATATCGGTATCAGTATCGAAATCTCTATCGGTATCATTTATGGTTGATATCATGAATCTCATAGCTTTTTCTAGAAGAGCAAAATATAAAATCAAACGTGAAGCAGAGCTTCATATTTAAAATATCAGAAGTAAAAAGTTTTCGATTGGACTACCACCAATTGAAAACTTTTTTACTTCTGATATTTTGAATATGAAGCTATGCTTCACGTTTGGCTTTACATTTTGTTTTGCTAGCGAAAGCCATGAGATTCATGATATCAACCGTAAATGATACCGATACCGATTCGGATTCCTACCGATACCAATACTGTAAACCTTGGTTAATATTAATATTTCCACACTTCTCTAGGCTGAGGTTGAGGAAGATATCCTATGATACAGAATAGGATGCTGAGAGAGTCGATGAGAAGCAGGAAAGTAGAGGGAAGTCAGAGAGGTGCCTTCTTGTTGAACATGTGACAACACTCATTTAATACTCATGTGTCTATGCATCCATTTGGAATATACTCGAATAATGTATATCTATCTTTGCAGAATCATTGTCAATTAATGGATATGAATTACTATCTGCGGTATCGTTCGTAGATGTGCAATCGTCATCCTGATGACATGTACGGTGTGCGGGATGAATTCATACAGGGGGTAGAGCAGTTCTTGCAGTTCGTTAAGGCGTTCTCTCAGTACATAGACCGTACGAAAATTAAGTATCCATGTGTGAGATGTTGCAACATGAAATATCATCCAGAAGTGGACGTGACATATCATTTGTACTCGAGAGGTTTCATGCCGAATTACTATGAGTGGACCTCACACGGAGAACTTGTGCCTTTAGCATCGAAGATGGAGCCTAATTTGTCGTATATGGATGTCCATGACCACATGGTTACGAAGAAGGGTGGGTGAATATGATTTATATGCTACAGGCCCTAGTTTCGATTCGGACAATCATGATGTGGCTGAGAAGGCACCGAATGTCGGTGCTGCAAAGTTCATGGAGTTGTTGGAGAATACAAGGGCTCCTTTGTATCCTAATTTTGAGGATCATTCACCGTTGTAGGTGGTTACAAGACTGCTGAGCATCAAGTTCGATTTCAACATGTCTCAAGAATGCTATAATCGAATCATCGAGTTGATTATAGAGATCTTGCCGAAAGGTGCAAAGTTACCTACAGACTTCTACCGGTCTAAGAGGATGGTGAGATCTCTATGGATGGGATACGAGAAAATCGATGGATGTCGCAATGGGTACATGTTGTACTACAAAGATGACAAGGATGAAGATGCGTACAGATTTTGTGGTGCTGATCGCTACAAGGCAACAAGTTCAAGTAGGACTTCCAGTGTAAGGAGTCCTACCAACTCGATGCACTACTTGCCGTTGATGCCGCGGTTGCAGAGGTTGTTTATGGTGAAGAAGACTGCAGAAAGCCTGAGTTGGCACAGACGGGAATAGATCGAATGAGTGTTGGATCACCCATCTGATGGAGAAGCATAAAAGCACTTTGATCGAGAGTATCCAGATTTTGCTTCGGATCCGCGTAATATCAGATTGGGTCTCTTCTCCGACGGTTTTACCCCATTCAAACTTTCAGGGTCCCAGTATTCGTGTTGGCCTGTGATCATCACTCCGTACAATCTATCGCCTTAGATATGCATAAAGACTCCGTATATGTTTCTCACCGTTATTATCCCGGGTCCGAATAATCCAAAGAGGAACATCGATGTGTATTTACAGCCATTGATAGATGAGTTGAATCAGCTGTGGGAAGTAGGTGCCAACACCTACGATGTTTTTAGAAAGCAGAATTTTCAGATGAGGGTCGCACTGATGTGGACCATCAACGACTTTCTAGCCTATAGAATGTTATCTGGATGGAGCACTCATGGTCGTCTCTCATGTCCTTATTGTATGGACCGCACGAAGGCTTTTCGTTTGAAACACGCAGGAAAACCATGCTTCTTCGATTGTCATCGACAGTTCCTGTCGAAGGACCATCCATTCCGGAGGAACAAGAATGTTTTTCGTATCGGCGTTGTGGAGAAGGCTAATCCAATGCCAAGGTGGACCGAAGACACGATATGGGAGGAGATTAAGTATTTTCTAAGTGCTATTGAAGAGCCTACAAAGGGATACAAGTGTGATAAATTTGGCCACACTCATAATTAGACGAAAAGAAGTATATTCTGGGACCTGCCATATTAGAGCACTAATCTGATCAGACATAACCTTGATGTCATGTATATCGAGAAGGATGTGTTTGATAACATAATTAATACTGTGATGGACGTAAAGGGAAAGACGAAAGATAGTCCCAAGACCAGGTTGGATTTGGAAGATATATGCGGACGTCCTGCATTACATTTGATAAAGGAAGGCAATGGGAAGTATAAGCAGTCTAAGGCAATTTTCTCACTAGACAGGAAGGATAAAGGGAGACTCTGTAGGTGGATTCAGGGCCTAAAATTTTCTGATGGATACGTATCGAATTTAAGAAGATGCATCGACCCGAAGGAGAACAAACTGACGGGTATGAAGAGCCACGACCATCACATATTTATGAAGAGGTTAATTTTGATCGTATTTCAGAAATTATTACCGTCGGCCATTTGGGATCCATTGACAGAGATGAGCATATTCTTCAGAGATATTTTTTCTACTAAGTTGCTTATCGATCGTCTAGAAAAGCAAGAAAAGGATATTATAGTAACACTGTTCAAGCTTGAGAGGATGTTCCCTCCTGGGTTCTTCGACTCCATGGAACATTTGCCAATTCATCTTTCCTACGAGGCACGTGTTGGTGGACCCGTCGATTATCGGTAGATGTACCCATTTGAGCGGCATTTGAACCACCTAAAAAGAAATATGAAAAATAAGGCTCGGGTCGAGGGTTCTATTTGTGAAGACTATGTTCTCGAGGAGATTACAAACTTTTGCTCGATGTATTTCAAGCCACAGCTGCTACTAATAGAACAAGATCTCCAAGAAACGACGATGGATATATTGAATCTAATGATGCAATACTGAAAGTCTTCAATGATTTCGAAAAGCCTTCAGGGAAAATGAAGAAAAGATATCTGAATGACGAGGAACTAAGGGCTACTTAGTTATATATATTACTCAACTGCGACGAGAATAAAGTGGAGAAGCTCGAGGGGTAAGTAGCTAATACGTTCATGTTTACGTTATCTATGCATGTAATAGTATCCAATATTATTATTACACTAATTACTTGATGTGTTGTTATTTTCAGCACATTTGATGATGAGGTGAGGTCGAGTAGACAGTACATAACGGATGAAGAACTAGAACAGGAAATGAGATGTCATTTTCCTTCTTAGTTGAGTGCATATGTAAGATGCTCAGTAATTACTTTTCGTATATGCACTTTACACAGTAATTAACAGAACGCTGAATTTAATTTTATCTTGTGGTATTTAGGTCGATCGTCCAGACGCAATACTAGATAATGAATCTATTAGAACTCTAGCCAAGGGGCCATTTATTCCATCAAAATCTGGCTAAGCTATTGTGTGAATGGGTTTAGGTTAAAGTAAACAAATGCTCCAATCAGAGAGAAATTTTTGGATCTTGATTCGACCAAAAATAGTTGTTTGTGTATTCGATCTACAAACTATAAAAATGTCGATCCGGGCAATAATTTCTATGGCGTCTTACGAGAGATTGTGGAGTTGACATATAACTTCGGCATAGAGCCGGCTAGGATCGTGTTGTTCAGGTGTGATTGGTTCGATCTGATCCAAGATCAAGGTTGGAAAATTGACAAGCATGGTCTTGTGGATATTAACTACCAGCGTCGATATCAAGGATATGAACCATTTGTCCTAGCAAATTAGGCTCAACTAGTTTACTTTACTACTTATCCGGGAACAACTAGGTTGGACTGGTGGGTAGTATACAAGACTAAAGCCAGAAATACATACGATGTTGATGAAATAGCTTATCAGGAGTACGAGCCACCGTTCGTAACAAATACAGTTGACGTGGACACAACGGAAGTTACATATTACACATCTAATCATGTAAAAGGGGTAAAAGTACCCGAAGAGGAAAATGAAGTAGATGAAAGCGTATATGAGGAGGAAGAGGAAGATGAGGAGGAAGAGGACGAAGAAGATGAATTTTAAGAAGATAATTAAAAATAAAATAAAATAAAAAATATGTTTAACCACTAATTAATCTTCATGCAACAATGAATCTTCCACATTATATGTCTAATACTATCAGTTTGTTTAATCCCTAATTAATCTCTATATTTCCATCAATCTATCCAGATGGCACCTATGACCCGAGCACATCGCTTGAGAGAGGCACAGATGGCTGCTGAGGACGTAGTGGTACCTCCTGCTGCTGAGGAGGTAGTGCTTCCTCCTGATGCTGAGGAGGTAGTGGTACCTAAAGCAGAGATGAAGGTCAAGGAATAACTTCCTCCTACTATTAAGAAGGAAGTAATTCCTAAAGCCGGGATAGTTGTGAAGGAGGAGGTGGCATCAAAAGGCAGTTGCACTAGGAGTTCCAGTCATCCAGCTTCTTTGGATATTAATCTTGCTGACGTGAATCCTACTTATGTGCAGTGGCTGAGGAGGGAGATCTCTCTGCGCCTGCGTAGAGGGTAGAGCAGTATGATATGACTTTTGACCGAATTTGTTTCTGGTAGACTTATTTCTGGGTTAGACTTGGATGTTTCTACAACTCTTGATGTTTCTTATTTTCTAGACATGGTTATTATCTAGACTTGGATGTTTTTGGATGCTATTATTTAGACTTGGCTATTATCTAGAAATTCAACGGAGGGTTGCTCTGGGTCTATTTTATAAACTGTGATATGTTAAATGTATAGTTATTATCTAAAAATTTAACGGAGGGTTACTCCGGATCTATTTTTATAAACTGTGATATGTTAAATACATGGTTATTAACTTGTAGATATCTATTTCTATCATGACCCGCACCCTAGAGTAAGGGCACGAAAAGTGGATACGTCCAGCCTACGCCGCAGTGTCGGCGATAGAATGCTGTCCTAGGTCAATCATCTAACAATATATATAAGGTACCTGTACAGTATATACACTCCGAATGGAGGTGACATAGCAAATACAGTCTCAATCACATTTAAGGTAGAACACGACAAAAGATAGATAAATATGAACTGAAATAAAATCCATAGAAGTACAATCCAGATAGAAGTCTAAGTGTCTAAGATATCACAATCCAGATAACATCTCAAATCTATATACAGTAATCCAGAATAAATACAATAAAAGACATCCTAGACTAAGGGAGTGTCATCCGCTGCTAAGGGGTCCTGCTGCTGGTCCAGGTCACAACAGTCCTATAGGGTAGTCCCGTAATAGGTGGAACAGAACGCCTCAGCCTCGTCCTCTGTAATATTTTTAACAGGTCCAGTCAGGACAGGAGCGAGTACAGTACATCTCAACAAATCATAACAGGTTAGGAAATATAAACATGCTAGAGAGTAAGATACATGAAACTGAAAGAACAATATAATATAAAAGATAGACTGTAAGTAAATAGCTATAATATATAAGAGAACTAACAGTACTAGTGATTCAGAGTACAAGACGGTTATGTAAACGGCACGATATTGTACACGAGTAATCTACAGAGGTTGTACACGAGTAATCTATAAGATTGAATACATAACCACTTATACTCCCCTGCCTCAATCAATACACAAGGATCTAGTCAAGTTATGTTATTACACACGAAGTATAGTTGTACACGATGATCATGTGAGCACATGAGTATACACGATTTGTACACGAATAGCACGAACACAAGGAGTACACAATGTCCATGATAAAGTACACGAACATGAAATACCCGATGTATCCGTTAAGGGGATAACATCGCACGACAAGATCCATATAGTACTAATCCGTGTTACCAACGTGTCAGCATCAAGTAAAGTAACCTAAAGCAGAAAATATAATCCTAAACAAGATATAAAATGATCAGAAAATGTACTCGTCTGGTATCCTGAATATCTGAAGAGAATCTACTGTCCGAGGAGTGGTGTCTGTCTCCTACAGAACAGTACAAGTCACTACATGTCCAAAATAGTATAATAGACTGCTACAATACATCTATATGATGTTTAGAGTCAAACTAGGCTAAAGTCAACTCTTGGTCAACTCTAGTCAACTATACTAGTCAAACTATGTCAACTAGGTCAAGCCTAACCCAAACAAGTCTAACTAAGCCTAACCAGCCTATTCTAGCAAATACACATCAAAACTAGGCTATACAAGCCAACAACACTTATTCACTGGACATTCATGCCATATACATAGGCTGTATCACATAGGGATACACCCCATAGGCAATGTGCCATGTATATAGGCTATAGGCCATATAGGCTATATCACACATATTGTATATTCTCACTTATTTCATTCATTAAATATTTATCTAATTTAATATAAATAACATACATCCACTTATAGGCCACATTAATATATATATCACATATAAAGAGATAGGGATACATGTATATGTGTGTCAATGTGGCAATATGTAATCATGTATGCGTAGTAAAATCTGTAAGATGTGAGTGTGTGAGGGTGTGAGGGTGTGTGAAACTACATAAGTGTGTGTCCATGTATATTCAGGATTAGGCCTAGGGAGTGTGTGTGATAGGTTTTAGTGTGTTAACAGGAAATGACTTAGGAATTTCAGTACAAAGGGCAGTTGGTAAATCAGTGCATAATTTAATGTTCTTAGGTTAGCATGGTACATATGACAGTTAACCAGTATAATGTGAGTGTGTAATATCTCAGATTTAAGTGATGTGTATATGGGGCATGTGTGCATAGAGTTGAGTGTGTCAAGTGACAGAAACAGTAGTGAATAACAGTGAGTGCATAAGTGTCAATAGGACAGTTTGGTTTAGAGAACAGTAGAGTGTAATAGGATATCAGGAATGTGTGTGTTTTAGAGAATGAAATCAGGAAATAGTGTGGGATACACTAATCAGGAAATGACAGTAAACAGAATAACTTAGGGGAGTTCAATACAATGACAGTTCATATTTCAGCCTACACATTACTCAGTCCAACCCAAATCGAGATTCCCATTCTCACACCAATCACTAACTAATGATTAACAGTAACTAACACACATGTATATGAATTAAACATGGTAATTAAACATCAAATTTAGTTTAAAAATAGAAATCGAATTCAGGAAAATTAAGCTAATAGTGTAAAATCAGGAAGTATCAGTCAAATAGGGAATTTGAAAGTGAACTATAAAAACTTATTAATATACAAATTAAATGGTTGGTAAACAACTACCCACATGTGCACGTGTCAACCAATGTGTACGTGTCCCACCAAGTGGACACAATCGTGTCCAAGACACTGAAACACACACGATTCACTGTGACTGGACACAGCATCGTGCACGCGTGCACGCGTGTCCAGCGCACGACACAGGCCACATAGGGACACGTGGCCGTGCACACACGTATGTCAGGGGTAGGGCTACCCCTCTGACACCCTGACTGTGTCCTAGACACGTGTCGTGTCATTGCCAGCCGCGTGTCAGTGAAGAAATACGCACGGTTCAGACTGCTCGTACGTCCAGTGCGGGGAGGAGAACTCCTCGCACACTCCACCATCTGGGCTCAAATTTTAGGAGACCCATGTCAGTCAATGCCCTGACATCCTCCCAAAATTTGGCATGTCCTCATGTCCTATACAGGGAGAAATTGACCCCGAGATGCAGGACACTGTGCACGGGTCAGCCATAGCGTGTTCGTGTCCTCGTGTGGACACGACACGACACCAAAATTAGTGAGCTAGGAGACGAATCATTAAGCAAGCCCTAGATCTAGGATTCCATTCAAAAACATTTCAAAAATTAGAACAAAACGATGGTTGTGGCATTTCCACAAACACCTAGCCTATGGGTTTGATACGTGTCCGATACGGACACGAAACCTAATGCAAATGGCACCAAACTACCACTATAGATAGGGGACACCTAGATCTAGGCTACCATGCAACAAAATCAGAATAAAAGTAGAATTGGAGGGGTTTACCTATATGTTGCAAGGATAAAAAAAAAGCCCCAAATCAAACAGTTCTCGTTGCTAGCCAACTCCTCCCAATTGCTCTAAAACTGAGATTGCTCCTCAAAATCAGCAAGTAGAGGTTGGTTAGAATTATATGCAAAAGATTTGGGTCAAAAAGGATTAAAAATGGAATTTCTATAAATTTTGGAAGATGGAATTTTACCTTTCCTTCAAAAACTTGGATGAGCACAAAAGAGACAAGAACAAGTCATTAGGACATTAAATAGGGGGTTCCTCTTATGGCCGGCCACTAGGGTTTAGTTACGGTTAGTGCTTCATGCTATAGGCCATGGGCTTAAGTCATAAGTCATGAAGTGATTAAATCACAAGTCATGAATTAAAATCATAAATCATGAAATGATTTCACTTAATCTAATTCTCCTATTTCAAAAATAGTTTCTAGTGACTAAAAATAGGTTAACTTATGTTAGACTAGGGTTACAATAGCTAGGATTAGCTTCTAGGCTAGTTTACTAATTTTCAATAAGTCAAAGTCAAAGATAGGAATCACCAATTCAATAAATTAATAAAAATTCAAAAATTCACCAAATGAACAAAATACCCTCAAACTAAAATTTGGTAGTGACAATTTCTATCAGGTATGGTAGGACGCAGAGGATCGTACCACCTTAGCGGTAGAGGAGTTTTTCGTGGAGGTAGAGGTTCCACTGGTGGACGGAGCGGTACTCCTTTAGTGGATGACGGTGCCGGTCCCTTGTCTCCTAGTACTCCAGTGTACCAGCCGCTCAAATCTCAGTCTACATTGACGGTACGTGGTAGTGCTCCTGGGATGGACAGTTCTAGGCCAGAACCTATCCCGTCCAGCAGCCTTCCTCATGCAGACAGTACTATGGAGACGGAGGAGTGGATGGAGGAGGTCACACCTACGTCGTCTCCAAATGATTCGAACGATCCCCCGTGCGCCCCTCCGGACGAGACGAGGATGGAGATTTGGTCCGACGGGCCTACAAAGTAAGTTAATTAGTTAACATTTATATATTCATGAATTTAATTATCGTTGTGCAGATATCGTCCCCCATCAGTTCAGAGGGCATTGGGGCTATTTCTGAGGTCGAACTATGGGGGCCCTTGGATCAACTACTCGGATGTCTCGGACGAGAGGAAGGCATTCTGGATTACCCACTTTAAGGTAACTAAAGTATATTGCTTTTAGTACAAATCATCTTTTATGCATATTATATAACTAACTAATTTAATTCTTGTAGAAAATATATTTTTATCCACCACACCGGACTGAGACGATCGAGAAGCAATTCTCTGTCGTTGCCGCCAAGTTGATCCGGGATGCGATTGATGACCAGAAGGCTCGAGACCGCTCCGAAAAACTGATCCAAGGTTGAATCACGTCCGAGCAGTGGACTACCATGAAGGCTAGATTCGACGCTCCTAGGTACAAGGAACGGTCGAAGAAGGCGAAGGCGGCTAGGACGAGGACAGGAAAGTGGTATGGTGGCTCGATTCTTATGACAAAACATTTTCGTCGCCTAGTATGTGTTTTACTGTAATATATTATTTTCATAAAAGTAGGAAATAAAATATTTAATTTTAATAAAAAATAAATTATTATAACAGATAAAGAGGGGTGAGGACGCTAACACGGTGACTGTCTTCCTGGCCACCATCGGAAGGACGGAAAGCTCATCGATGATCAGACCACGCATAGCTATAGTAAGTATTACTTTACGTAGGCATTAACTTTAGTATAACTTAAGAAATATGCAATATACATCCATAGACGTGAAACAACTAGGTTGGTAGTAAATATTATGCTTATCGAGATGCGCACTTTTCTAGAAAGAGTATCGAAGGCTAGAGCGTGAGATGACTACTGCATCTACGGAGGGAGAGGTTGGTACTTCCTCGCAGCCCCCTCCAGCTCGGACGTTGGACGAGCTCTGGATGACCGTCCGTTGGTGGTCTTCAGAGGAGGTACGTACTACGGTACGGGATCCTATGGTGCCCTTGTGGCAACGCAATCATCCAGGGCCCCCTCTGCCAGTGTGCATTCCCCACAGCCCTCACAGGAGTCGGTCTGAGTGGAGGAACTCCATCACCAGCTTACTGAGCTGCGTGATGAGCTATTGCGGAGGATTACGGAGGATTACGGAGCATCAGACGGATGATGCGGACCTCACCGCACGATTTGATATGCTCGAGCGCACCATTAAGGAGACGGGCGAGAGGATGGATCGTGTCATTCAGGCAGTACAGAAGAGGGCGGATCTTGCCGTTCACGCATTGCACGGGTCGCAAGTGGCCATTGGAGAGCAAGTTTCGAGGCTAGCGGCTGTTATGGATTCCACCATCTCCAAACTGCTAGCCATGGAGCATATACTTTATGTCCATGCGTTGGCATCCATACCGACTGTAACGGTTCCACTGTCTCCTCTTCCTTCTACTGATGAGTCGTCACCGGTGATGCTGACCCTGGCACAGTATAGGTTAATGATGTACCAGATACCGGGATTGCCTACTCCTCCTCCTTATTCTGACAAGGCATAGCAGTCCTTTATTGGACTTATTCATTTGTTGTGTTGGTGACCCATTGTTGGGTCTTTATGTATTTATTTTATACACTTACTTACAATTTGTGTTATGTTATGTTGAATATTATCGGACACACTTTTTATAGCCGTTTGGTAGTAAATTTCATTCCATCCGACAATTTTCTATTTTTGATCGTTAGATTATATTTATTTGATTATTGGTAGTTCATTTTTATCATTTGTCTCTATATTGGTTTACTGGTGTTGAGTGTTCCACCGAAGGGGTCGACGAACCTAGAAAATTCTACGGAGGGTTGCTCCGAGTTTATTATTTGTAAACTATCACTCTAAATGCAGGTACAATGCTTTATAATGTAACTGTCATTTATATAAAAAGCATACAACATTTTATTTTTTAACATTTTTTGGAGTTAGCGACGTTTAGCGACGCAAGCATACGTTGCTAAGGTGTACCGAAATGCTGCAAACCTGAGAATCAAAATGTCATAGAACGTCGCAAAAACGCTGACGTAGACAATATTACAGGTTAGCAACTTTAGTCAGGCAACGTCGCTATCATCGTTTCTAAGTCCGTATCAATACATCACTATACAAGTATCGTAACGTCACTGGATGTCGCCAAACGTCACTAAAATGGTGACATGGCAATCCCAAATTGCCAGATATGGAGTCACTAAACTTTACAGTTTACGTCGCTAAAAGTTGAAATGTCAGCGATAATTAGCAACGAATTTGTATGTCGCAGATTAGCAACAAATGTCGGTAAATGTCGCTATTTGTGAAAAAACCTAGCGACGAGCTGCGTCACAGACTTACGTCGCTATAGCGATGAACAACGACGTTTCTCTAGCTAGCGACAATGTTTTACGCGACATTGTCAAAATGTCGTTAATTTTGTCGTCGATTTATTTTAGCAACGTATTTTTATGTTTAGTATTATTAATAAATAATAAAACATTGTTACTCTGATTTCTTCTTTAAAGTACAAGGTCCGAAGAAAATTATTATAGTAATTCAACAAATATGGCATGACGCATGGGAATTGGATAGCCGTCCGACTCTTTAATTTCAAAGAAAAAACTAGTCTTCTCCATTGCTTCAGATTTTTTTTTGCATTTCAGAGAAAAAAAGTTCTTCACGTCGCTTCCGATTCCAGACGACCAACAATAAGTTTCTTTTTTGAATTGTTTATTTTAATTCTCTTCATTCTCTCTTTTGCTTATAATTGAAACACAAAATTTCTAATTTTTTTCAATTTCTTCTTCTATAATCCTTCATAAGGATTCCGCGATGTAAGACTACGCGAATAAGGCCACGGCGACAAACAAGCTTACGGAACTCTCTCTCTCTCTCTCTCTCAACCCTAGTGTCTGCTTGAGCCTTGACCCGAAGAGGAGACGAAAAGGTGAGAGAGAGAGAGGTATCAATGTGAACATGATATTTTAGCAAGATTTTATTTGAGAATTGAAATATTTTGTAACTTTTGTTCCTCGTGATATTGGCTTTATTATGTTTTATGAGTTCTCTCTGTTGTTAATGATTGAGGACAATATCTCTTTGCCCCCGTCTTTTCAATGAGGGGTTCTATTGATGTAGTTTATTTTTCGAAAGTTCCAAGTTATATTTACATATAATCTATTTTGCATAGACACGAGCACAGACTAGAAATTTTGCATCTTTTAAAAATTAGGATAAATATTGTTTGTATTAGATCTTCGATCTTCCTTCGTAATCTTTCTATTTATGCACATTTTTATAGTAACTAAGTTTCAATAAGCTTCTGTAGTATATTTAGCTCACCACGTGTTGTGAGATATAATTGATATCACGTTGGTGTTGAATACCGACGAGACGATGGCGATGAGTCTTTTTATTTTTCGTTGCACTTAAGATTTCACACTTAAAATTATATGTTGTTCCTAGTGTTGAATATATTTTCATAATCTTTACACTTAAGATTTCACAATATTTGGTTTTCAAACTGAAATGTTTTGTAACTTTTATTCCTCTTGTAACTTTTGTGTTCTCCTAATTTTGGCTTTTTTATGTTTCTTGAGTTTCTTTGTTGTTGATAAATTAGGCAAAAAAGCTCATATATCTTAATTCTAGTACTGAAAAAAACATAAACAAGAAATGTTAAATAACATATTACATCGGAGTTTTTTTTTAAACTACAAAAGTAGTATTGTCATTTGCCATGATATATTCTTGATGCAAAATTTAAGGTTAGCTGGCATGTATCAGGCCCCAGTTTAAAAGGGTTCACTTTGGTTTATTGTATCATGCAAAATTTTCTTGATACTTTATTTCCATTTTTTTTAAAGGGACATCATTTTGTATTTCGTCCTGGGCATAAAAATGTTCCGGACCGGCCCTGCCCTGTACATACTGGAGCAGTTGACAACGATCACTAGAGAAATTATTGCGGGAGATGAAGTATATATATAATCGTTTTCGAAGGAATAATATTTGCATGATTAGCCTCACGCGCAGCCCTCATGCTTAATATGATTATTTCCTAAAGTTTCAATTATATATATAGAGAGAGAGAGAGAGAATAAGGGAGGTGAGGTGACACCCTATGGGTGCATGATGATAGCATGTGGGGGGGGGGGGGGGAGGGGTGACAAGTAGACACCCCTCCCATGAGGTGGCACCCTACCTGCTCCCTTATCCTCTCTCTCTCTCTCTCTCTCTCTCTCTCTCTCTCTCTCTCTCTCTCTATATATATATATATATATATATATATATATATATATATATATATATACACACACACACGGAAATCTCCACTAACTCCGTCGACACAACCTAGCCGGGTTAGCCCCATACACACACAGACACGGAAATCTCCACTAACTCCGTCGACACAACCTAGCCGGGTTACCCCCCTCCCCCCCCCCCCCCCCCCCCCCCCCCCCCCCCCCCCTTTCATTTGCACTACGTGTGTGTATATTTGTGTGTGTGTGTGTATATATATATATATATATATATATATATATATATATATATATATATATATATATATATAGACACCAAAATAAAATGTAAGCAGACTTATGTTACACGAAACCATAGCTAAACCACCTAAAACGGAGAAAAATAAGACTAATGAAAAGGTTTTAAAGCAAAGTGTATTATGTCTTTATTGTATAAATGACGGCTATGATATTAATCACATGAATGCCTGCCAGCCATGAAAAATATTGGACATGGCAATGGAAGCCTAATTAAGCTATTACTTAGTACTTCCCACAAGACAATCATCAGCCATGCACGACACATCTTTCCTTCCTCCAACCCCGCTCCGACTAGAACAGCGGTGGTTGATCTTATACGTACTTCGAATCAACCTGCCATCGCAGCTACAAGTGCGTCGAACCGGAAAAGAGATACTGGTCCTCCTGTTGCAATGGGAAGAGCCGTGTCCGCCGTTCCGAAAATCGTGTAGCGCGCACTTGCAGTTCCGGTGGTACGGCCTCCGCTCAACCTCGAGGTCGGAGGCGGCGATGCACGCCTCGAACACGCACCGGAGTAACTCTCCTGCTACTCCGGCGGCCATGTGTATATATATATACTGTGCAAAGCCTCGACCGCAGCCGCCTCCGATTCTGACCTGCGTTGGTAGCTTGAGCTATGGGTTTATTTATAGTTGTCCAACGTGAGTTTTTTGACAGAGGAAAGGCCAAGGGAAGGATCATTGTTGCTTGGGAGTGTCCGCCCATGATGCTTGCTATGAGGAAATAGGAAATGCCAAACAAGGCTCGGAAGGTGACTCCGGAATCCCATAGTAGGTAGAAATGGAATCTTGTCCTGGCTAGTAAAATTATCTAGGTATTGTCAAGGAATCCTTTGCCTTGTTTGAACGGACGCAAGTCTAATATTAGACGGTATGTTAAATTTGATAAATTCTCGGTTAACAAAAAAATCAGTACAATTTTCATGTTAGTAAAATCTACTGCCACATCCGTGTTGTAAATTTTTATGCTAAATTACCAAAGGATACCCTCAACTATCTATGAACTGCAATTCTGATCAACTAGTGTGGAAACACACTAGTGATGGTATCCTTACCACTAAATCGGCTTATAGAGTTATCCATGAGAAACTCTCTAGAGGTGATCAGTGTACCAACAATGATGGTTTCATGCAATGGCGCAAACTCTGGGCTTTAAAACATATAAGTCCCAGAGTCCTCATGTTTATCTGGAGGCTCATGTCCAATTCCCTTCCAACAAATACAAATATCAATAGACGACTTCCTCAAATGAATGCAAATTGCCCTCTCTGTCAGGTATATCCCGAAACCCTTGATCATCTAACTCTCCATTGTCCAATTACAGGTACATCATGGCAATTTCAATCTTCAATTATTCATCAAATCACTAGTTCAACATCAGTGATATCATTTATTACTGATCTGTTGACTGAGGGAGATCAAGACAAAATCTCGTCTGCTTTTTATCATTTATGGATCATTTGGAAGGTTAGGAACAAATCCTTATTCGAACAAAAGCAAATTTGTGTCGAAAGCATTTATAATGAAGCTGTCAGTATGAAGGATAAATTTGAAGCTTTTAACTCAAAGAACTCTTTTTCTGGCAATACTATGGAGGAATCTAATCATACAACACACTGGAGCAAGCCTGCTCTTAATACAGGGAAGATTAATTTTGACGGAGCATTCGTGGATGGGAAAATGGCGGCATCGGCTATCCTTCGTGATGCGAATGGCTGTTTTCTGAAAGCTTATTCAAATATAGAAGTTGGTGGTAGTCCAATTGAAGCGGAGGCCATGGGATTACGGTTAGCATTGTTCCTTTCATCCAGTGCTGAGTTTAACCATGTGATTATTGAAGATGATTGCAAACCTCTGATTGATGCAATTAATTACAATTGGACAACAATTCCTTGGTGAGTCAGACATACTGTCGAAGATGCTAGGAAAGTTCTCCAATCCTCTGGTGTTATCTCATTCGGCTTCATCAATAGATCTTCAAATACCTGCGCGCATTATTTGGCTGTCAACACTCTTCATCAAATTTCAGATATTTCCTCTTTTAGAGAATCAAATCATCTAGTATCTTATGATGATATTCCTGAATGTATATCATATCATGTTCTTAATGATATGAATAATATACTCCTTTAATGTTAATACAATTTTCTGTTTTCAAAAAAAAAAATATCCTCAACTTTGATAAATACTAACTTGATACCCTCGTCATAAACAATGTTAATCGAGTTAGAAAATGATAAAAATATCATTCCCAAAACCTCCCTCTCTCAGGCAACCGGAGGGGGGGTGCACAGCCGCAGCAGCAGCGGTCGGCGAGAAGGAGTAGCAGTCGCCGGCAGGGTGCGCACAGGCATCGCACGTTGAAGGCGCGAGTGTACGACGCGGGGCACGGCAGCAGGGCGCAGGCGGCGGCGGTGGAGCACAAGGAGGAGGGGGTGTTGCTGCTGGTGGCGGTAGGGCGCACGCACGTTGGGTGGTGGCGGCGGTGGCCGGGTGGGGTGGCGTGTGGGGGGGAGGGGTTTGGCCGATAAGGGGTGCTGCGCGCAGCGGTGGGGAGCTTGCACGTTGGGTGGCGACAACGGTGGTCGGTGGGAGGTTGGCATGCGGTGGGGGAGGGTGAGGTGGTGTCATGGGTGGGGAGGGGTGGGCATTGATATGGCTGTAGGGGGAGGGATAGTTTAAGAATTGTTATTATTTATTATTTTTATTTTTTAACGTTAAAACTGACGGTTAGGGTGATAGATGTCACGTCCGGACCCGAAATCACTCGAATCATCGTCCTCGCATGGGGCATGATGCCGCACGAGCCTGGAGTTGCGCTCGTACAAGACAAGATGACAAGTTCTCAAATGGTTATCTTTGAGTTGACATTAACAACGAAAGGAAAACAAGTATACGAAACAATTTCCTTTATTGATATTCGAACTGAGATTACGAAGGCTTTCGATAGCCCAACAATATATGTCAGATTGGCTACAACACTCAGGTTCTCTCTTGCCCATAAAAGATTTTACCGTTCCATACATCATGCCGTCTATATCTCGGCCACATCAATCCTGTTGCAAGTCCGAGCATCAATACGGTCGCATGCCTCAATACGCTTCGGCATTCCAAGCCTCAACGCGTTCAAGCGAGAAGCTCCGTTGCGAGCAATCCATTTCCTGCACCCTGCATAAAAGCTGGTGGGGGATCAGTACGTTCATCCTCGTATGTACTGATGCAAAGACCTTCTTTCTAAACCGATATTATAGTATTTATGTTGAATTATGCAACTTAGCTTATAATCTTGCTATATTCTCCTTAGGGTCGATTTCATAGCATATTCGAAAGCAGTAAAGCATGTTATTATGACAAGCATGTTATTCGAATTGAATAGTTAAGCAGGCAAGCAATCTCGTGTTTGTTTTATGGCGCGACTTCTTACCAACATAGACGCACTTATCCTTACACCGACGCAAGGTGAATACGCTTTATTCCTTCCCTGTCATGTTATAAGTGCTCTCTATGCAGGATCTATGTGCGGGACACATATGTGCCTGCACTTTCAACCCATCGTTCCTTAACTATATGAAATGGTCGTTGGCGTATCCGCGCCAAAATGGACTAAAGGCGTTTCTCTTTATCTTCTCTCTTTCTTTTCTTTCTTTCTTTTCTTTCTCGAATTTGGGTAGCCCGGCATTTCACGGGTTGGGTTGCTATCCCAACAACCGAAATATACCGCATGCCTACCATTATTTGCGACTTTTCACATCTATAAACGGGTGCTAATCGTCTTTAGAGATGAGCGTCCATCAAACATTATATCCCTCCTAGGTCGAACGATCCCGATACCCTGGCGCACCCGTTCGGAGGGAACGTTCTGTGCACGAAAGATTATCACGATTATCTCAAGTCCATTCGACCATACAACGCCCTATTATCCAACACACCCAAACATAGTCTTGAGTCCGAGACTCAGACTTTATCAAACAACCAAACATAGTATTGAGTCTGAGACTCAGACTTATCATCTCGTATTTTTTTCATTAACTTTCTATGTTCTTACATTTCATACTTCATTTCAATGTTCAATGACATCATGCCTCAACTCAATGTTCATCAAGCCAACGACCCGAAGGTCCCGAACACCTTTCGAGGTATCATGTCATATCTAACAGTTCTGCCACATTCATGCCACAACTGTATTCTTTCTCAACGAAGCCATCTTTTATGATCTCGTGTACGTAGGCACATTTTGACACATTTATCATCTTTTCTCTCGCGTTGTGCACTTGCTGCACACATCGAAGCCGTATTTCTATGTTCTATGACTTAGTGTTCAATGTTCGTGGCTTGCACGCTAGGGTGCTCTGTTGGCCCAATAATTGTATCATATTTTTGAATATGGTTAATATGTTAAGTTTAGCATTTCTTTATCACTAATCTTCATACAATCGCTATAGCATTTCTACTTATACTTATATCTTTGGTGATATGTGCCCATTGGTTTACATCTTAGTGATATGAGCCTATCTATCTTAAATTTAATTGGGTTGCCAAAATTAAAACTATGTTTTTGATTGTGGTCATTCAATTAAGTTTAATTATTATGATATCACTAACATTTATGCCATCACCTTAGCACTTATACTTAAACTTTGCATAGTCCTAATGTGCTTTAACTTATCATACTTGCTACTATGTATATTGCTTTGTTCGTCTAACATGTACATGCAGAAAAGCAATAAACAAGATCAATGTAGACATATGCAATAAAGAAATCATGATGGGCCAAAGACGATGGATCCCACAAGATTTCTCTGAACCACCCGACGACATCTCTGGAGCCACGCACCGTGGGTTCCGCTGCCCGGTCAGCGGACGGGGGTCGAGGGGGCAGCGTCCCTCGTCGGGGGTTCGGGGGTGAAGCCCCTGAAAGGTATTCAGTTTTCACAAACTGGATATCTTTGGACAGCTGCCGCCAAGGAAAAAAGCTAGCACCTATCAAAGGAAGAAGCCAAGCCATGCCATCATCATTTCAAGACTCTGAAGAAGCCTGCACCTGCCTAAGTTTATCTGGAGTCTGTAATGAGTCTTAGAAATTATTGTAAACACAAGAAATGGATGGCAAAATCGAAAGCTAGGGCAGAAATAAGCCCAGGATCATTTTTGGTGGAAAATGGCATACCGACGGTATACCGGTGTATACCGACGGTATACCGGGTTTTGTTCACAGAAAGTTTCTGTTTACAAAACCGGCATACCGATGGCATACCGGTCCATACCGACGGTATACCGCTTCCGAAACGTTGAAATTCCAACGGTCGGATTTCCAGCCATTAATGATCCTAACGGCTATATTTCTAGCCGTTGCAATCCCAGACCGGTATACCGCCGGTATGCCGGATCATACCGGCGGTATGCCGGTTCGTGGACTGAAAAGTTGTCTTGAGCTCTTTTCAATGCTTTGGTTATAAATAGCCTTGAACCCCTTCATTCAAGGTTGATACTTTAAGCCTAAAAATTTCTAAACCACCAAAGCCTATCCACAAACAACTCTACAAAGCTTTCATTTGCCATCCACAACTTGTGTTAGAGTTATTGAGTTAAAAAGTGAGATCTTCATCTTATTGTATAAGGAGATCAAAACCTATTGTGAAAGGTTGAAGTTGGAGAGTCTTCGTATCCAAACTCTCGGTTGAAGTTGGGGAGTCTTCGTATCCAAACTCTCGGTTGAAGTCGGAGAGCCCTTCGGATTAAAGCTCTTGTGTAAGAAGTTGGCGAGTTCTTCGGATCCAAACTCGTGTGTAACTATTTGCTTAAATAGTGGATTAAAGCCGGAGAGAGTTCCGGGACTGGACTGCCTCTTAGGAGGATACCAGGATATATCGGGTGTCGGTATTGTGTTTGCTTCTTCTCTTGCACTTATATTTTTAAATTGCCAATTAGCTTGTGCTAAGTGCTTGTTTAGTTAGCTTGACCCTATTCACCCCCCTCTAGGGTTCCTACATGCTCGCCTATTGTCTTTCAATGTGCTAGCCTTTCTAACTCGTGCCCGAAGGCACGGAATGGCTCGTGCACGAAGGCACTTGTCGAATACAGTTATCTCATGTTCTTGCGACTTGTGCACTGAGGCGCTCGCCATTGCGATATCCAATGTTCTATAGCAACTCGTGTATTTGATGCACGTTTCATTTTAATTGTTCTAACTAGTGTTTGACACACACTACGATTTATCTTCTGATCGGACCACGCCCGTGGTATTAATAGGTTAACTTAGCATACAATGATATATTCTGACTTAGGCATGAAGGAGTAAAAAGAAGATTCAATCCTCCCACCTTGAGCCGATACACCTTATCGTTTTGCCGAGCTGATGCGGCTTGATTTCATAACTTCGTTGCACGGCCAACTCTCCTGACTTAGCCATTCAAGTACTTCATACTTTTCTGTGCCAACGACTTGGCTTACCGTGCCAACGACTCAGTCCATCGCAAGGCGACGATTGGTTTCGCGAACCCCTTTCTGAATAAGGCAAAATATCGACCTCTAATATTTCAGCGTAAACGTATAGCCTGCACATGAAACCAACTAAAATCAATACTTGCATCGATTCAAACTTGCGCCTTGGTCGATTCGATTTCTTAGAATCATCGAGCTGATTCAACCCACTTATCCTTCGGAGAAATACGGCGCTTCGCATCGGTTCAACTCGATGCATTCCTTTGGGACAATACAACTCTTCGTATTGACTTAGTTCGATGCATTACTCGGGACAACATAACTCTCGTATTGATTCGCATCGATACATTTCATGCGGTCAACGCGACTCCTTGAGTCAATATCTCAGCGTAATACGCCGTGCGGAGTGGAGCATTACAGAATATACCACTCGAAACAAGGTTCATCCTTGAACCAAAACCAACACTCCGATTAAATATTTTATAGATCGTTTCACGATCTCGTCCCACTAATGTTGTTCAGTTTCACACTATCTTACAAGCTTTTCATTAACATTCCAAGTCTTTCCTGCATCTCGATTTAAATTTTGTATACAACTCGATTTAGATCCGTACCTATGTTCAAGGCGTCCCGAAGATATATGTAAATATTTCGACCAAGTTCAGTGGTAGCAAATTGGAACAAAGCTGACAGGTAAATTTCAATCCTATGCTTGCCATCTCGTACTCCCTATCGAACTTATCTTTAGCAACTGTTCTCGAAATTTTATCGCATACGTATATTCGATACATACGTGATTCTTTCAATAAAGTTACTCACACGATGCGATTTAAAAATCGCATTTCTCGTTTCATATGTTTCGTATGGACTATCAATCTTATACGTTGCATCGAGTCGTCGTACATCCGATCACAATGATCCTCCGCAATGTCTTGCGTTCGAATTTGCCATCCAACTATTTTCGAAGTCTGGTTATGCAACTTATCTCGATACGATCTTCTTTGTTGACTTGCAAATGCATCAACATTCAGGGCTACGTCCGCTAGGTTACTTACCTAGACACCGTACTTAGCTTCTCCCGATGCAACTTTAAATTGACATTGTACAAAGGCCATAATCTATCCGACACAAAAGTTTATATCAAGGCGATGGTGCTCAAGGTAACAATCACTTTGACTCAAAGTCTCTACGATGCATCTTACATCCGATTTTCTAACGAGTAGGAATTCACTAACCAAATTTCTAACTTATCTGTCTCGCAACATCGAATATAAGTTTGATTCACGCAAGCTCAACTATAAGATGAATCCAAATCTAACGACATATTACGTAAGTCATTCTCTTATCACTTGCGCTTGTGCATAGTATGATTTCTCAAAATCGTCTAGACTTATCATCAACATGCACCACATGATATTTGTTATCGATGTAATTTTGTACACGATATCGCATGGGTCATCTTACGATCTGCAACATTCAATTTGATTTGGCGGTCAAGTCTTCTAGGGTCAGCTGTCCCGAAGCTACGCTCGATAATTATGGATCATCACCGAAGGACAGTTACTATGAACCATGCTATATCTTATTTCAGAGCCAAATCACGTTCCGATGATTTCTATACGACTATCCAAGTTCGGACAAAACCACTTCTATCAGCGCAACTGATGCGCAACTATACTCCAAGTAAAGTCATGCACCACCGTCGATGATTCTGCTATTCATGAAGCAGCTCCTCGTATTGAGTTCGAGTCTATCTTATCTGTGGTCGGCACACGAGATGCTATACGCATCGAACAATTGTCGATGACTTATAGTCTCATCTTGATCAATCATAAAGTTTATGATCAACCAGCTCGTTCATTCTCGTATTGTTATTTACAAAATTTTGATAGCGCGAGGCACACTCCATTTTTGTATTCTCACATCATGCTTATATTTTCTTACGTATCGATCTCGATACGTCTTATCAATTTCGATAATGTAAGGGTCAACTTTGATTTTGTTTCAACGTAAAAAACTTGCATTGCATATGTCTATGTTCTCCACAAAGATTTCTGTACGTCTCGAGTCTTTTCTCGATTCGTTGCATTCCGTTATGCTTTGATCGCGTAACCGAGTCACGATTATCCAACATCGACCCTCTAAGTTTCATTGACTTTGTCATGCTCACGGTGAGTCTCATCTCGACATAACCAACTATCTTTCTTAGGCGCAGCTATCCAAATCAACCAATGTTTTCATTAAAATTGTAAGTCATGCGATTCGATTATACTTTGTATCGGCTAACATTTCTATTGAGATCACAAGTCGTACGATTCGATTACCATTCGCATATTCTAACATTTTGTCGAGATTGCAAGTAGTGCAATTCGATTATAATTTGTATCGTCCAACATTTTCATCGAGATCGTAAGTCGTGTGACTCGTTTATAACTTTAAGTTTTTTCTTTTCCATCGATCTGATTATTGCTTCAAGGCATAATCATTCTGCTAGTCTCGATCGTTCGATCGACTTATAAAAAAATTTCGACGTATCATTCATTAATACAAGTCTCGCCTTTTCGTTCCAACCCATTTTCGAAGAACACTTGCATCAACATACCGTCATACAAATTTTCAATCGAGTCTCGGTACTCTCCCGTCCGTTACGGACAAACCTTCCACAATTCTCACAATGCATCGATGCAATTCATCGCACAAGTGGTATATTATATACCATTCAGAATCGAGTCATTCATCGCATACGTGGTATGGCACATACCACTCGGAAATCAAGTCATTTCCCTCGTATTATACTCGGTGTGAACCAACAATCTTTTTTGACTCACGATTTCTGCAGTGATCGTGCTTGATCACAACCGTAACTTTGATTAATCAAAATTTGACACAATTCGGCCAATGTTTTTATTTGCCAACATAAGTTCGGTACGCAATCGAACAATTCATTCTATCGATTTATGATTTCAGTTCCTTTCGTTGCATCTCGTACAATAATTTATCTCGATATCTGTTGCACTCCGTGTAGCGATTTTAGTTTGACATGCATTGCACCATGTACAATAATTTACTTCCGATACGCATTGCACATCGTACAATGACTTATTTCCGATATTCATTGCACCTTGTACAATAATTTATTTTCGACATCTGTTGCACCTCGTGCAACAATTTATTCCCGACTTTCAAAGTCAATGATCAAATCCGTTCAATACATTCAATATTGACTTATTACTTTCATTTTAATGCACATTCACAATCAACTCGTTGTACTTCCTGCAACACATTATTTAGGTTTCCGCATTGGTGCAACCAATATTCACAACCCATTGTACTTCGTACATTATTTTATTTCTCATTCAACATGTTACATTACAACAACATCTCAAATCGCATTTCATAATTTGTTGCACTTGCAGCAACTAACATTTTCACGGCTCATTGCATTCAATGCAATGAAATGTTTCACGACTTCCTCCGCAACATCATGTAAATTCGAAGTACTTGCGACAATGTTACCGAACTTTGTATTAGACTTATTATATGGAACATCCAGTGCGGCATCGAGTAGAATCAAGAGTGATTTGATTTGTGGTGGACAACTCTTTCGAAATTGAAACAAAGCAAACCTCCTAAGAAAATTGAGCCTAGAGCTTTGATACCAATTTGTCACGCCCCGACCCAGAATCATCCGAATCATCGTCCTCGCAGGAGGCATGATGCCGCACGAGCCTGGAGTTGCGATCGTGCAGGACAAGATGATAAGTTCTCAAATGGTTATCTTTGAGTTGACATTAACAATGAAAGGAAAACAGAGTATACAAAACAATTCTTTTTATTGATATTCGAACTGAGATTACAATGGCTTTCGATAGCCCAACAATATATGCCAGATTGGCTACAACACTCAGGTTCTTTCTTGCCCATAAAGGATTTCACCATTCCATACATCACGCCTTCTATATCTCGGTGCATCAATCTTGTTGCAAGTCCAAGCGTTAATACGGTCACATGCCTCAATACGCTTTGGCATTCCAAGCCTCAACGCGTTCAAGCGAAGCTCCGCACGAGCAATCCATTTTCTGCACCCTGCATAAAAGCTGGTGGGAGATCAGTACGTTCGTCCTCGCATGTACTGATGCAAAGACCTTCTTTAAAACCGATATTGTAGTATTTATGTTGAATCATGCAACTTAGCTTATGATCTTGCTATATTCTCCTTAGGGTCAATTTCATGGCATATTCGAAAGCAGTAAAGCATGTTATCATGGCAAGCATGTTATTCGAATTGAATAGGCAAGCAGGCAAGCAATCTCGTATTTGTTTCGTGGCGCGACTTCTTACCAACATAGACGTACTCTCCCTTGCATCGACGCAAGGTGAATACGCCCCATTCCTTCTGTGTCATGTTATAAGTGCTCTCTATGCAGGATTTATGTGCGGGACACATACGTGCCTGCACTTTTAACCCATCGTTCCTTAACTATATGAAATGATCGTTGGCATATTCGCGTCAAAATGGACTAAAAGCGTTTCTCTTTATCTTCTCTCTTTCTTTTTTTTCTTTCTTTTCTTTCTCGAATTTGGGTAGCCCGACGTTTCACGGGTTGGGTTGCTATCCCAACAACCGAAATATACCACGTGTCTACCATCATTTGTGACTTTTTACATCTATAATCGGGTGCTAATCGTCTTTACAGATGAGCGCCCATCGAAGATTATATCCCTCCTAGGCCGAACGGTCCCGGTGCACCCGTTCGGAGGAAACGTTCCGTGCACGGAAGATTATCACAATTATCTCAAGTCCATTCGACAATGCAACGCCCTATTATCCAACACACCTAAACATAGTCTTGAGTCCGAGACTCAGACTTTATCAAACAATCAAACATAGTCTTAAGTCCGAGACTCAGACTTTATCATCTTGTATTTCTTCCATTAACTTTCTATGTTCTTACATTTTATACTTCGTTTCAATATTCAATGGCATCATGCCTCAACTCAATGTTCGTCAATCCAACGACCCGAAAGTCCCGAACACCTTTTGAGGCATCATGTCATATCCAACAGTTCTGCCACATTCATGCCCCAACTGTATTCTTTCTCAACGAAGCCATCTTTTATGATCTCGTACACGTAGGCACATTTTGACACATTTATCATCTTTTCCCTCTCGTCGTGCACTTGCTGCAAGCATCAAAGCCGTATTTTCATGTTCTATGACTTAGTATTCAATGTTCGTGGCTTGCACGCTAGGGCGCTCACCTATTGTCTTTCAATGTGCTAGACTTTCTAACTCGTGCGCAAAGGCACGGAATGGCTCGTGCACGAAGGCACTCGCCGAATACAGTTATCCCATGTTTTTACGGCTTACACATCGAGGCGCTCGCCTTTACGATATCCAATGTTCCATAGCGACTCGTGCATTTTATGCACGTTTTATTTCAATTGTTCTAACTAGTGTTCGACACACATTACGATTTATCTTCCGATCGGACCATGCCCGTGGCGTCGATAGGTTAACTTAGTATACAATGATATATTCTGACTTAGACATGAAGGAGTAAAAAGAAGAGTCAATCCTCCCACCTTGAGCCGATACGCCTTATCGTTTCGTCGAGCCGATGCGGCTCGATTTCATAACTTTGTTGCACGGCCAACTCTCCTGACTTAGCCATTCGAGTACTTCGTACTTCATTGAATTATACGTCCGATTTGGCTTATCGTGCCAACGACTCAGTCCATCGCAAGGCGACGATTGGTTTCATGGACCCCTTTCTGAATAAGGCAAAATGTCGACCTCTAATATTTCAGCGTAAACGTATAGCCTGCACATGAAACCAACTAAAATCAATACTTGCATCGATTCAGACTTGTGCCTTGGTCGATTCGATTTCTTAGAATCTTCGAGCCAATTCAACGCACTTATCCTTCGGGGCAATGCGGCGCTTCGCATCGATTCAACTCGATGCATTCCTTCAGGACAATGTAACTCTTCGCATCGACTTAGTTCAATGCATTGCTCGGGACAACATAACTCTCGTATCAATTTGTATCGATACATTTCATTCGGTCAACGCAACTCCTTGTGTCAACGTCTCAGCGTAATGCGTCATGCGGAGCGGAACATTATAATAGAGGGTACCAAGTTAAAAATATTAGTAGAGAGAGTATTAAATTAGTATCTACCAAAGTTGAGGGTAGTAAGTTGAAAAAGATGAATAGTTAAGAGTATTAAGTTGTAATTTAGCTTAAATTCTTATTTTGAAAACTCCCAAAAGTGAACAACTTATTCCTTTGAGAAAAGTTTTTGACTCCACGTGAAATTTTTATAGTCTAAAATGTCCTTCTCTCATATTGTGGATTGATATATACTTGTGTCGAACGTTCCCACTGGGAATCGATCTCCTGACCACTTGCGCATCATACCTCACCACTACCAATAGGCTAGGAGTCATTGGATATATATATATATATATATATATATATATATATATATATATATATATATATATATATATATATATATATATAACTTACACACCTATCTATTAACATATTAGCTAATCGCTAATAATTACAAGCTTCCAACTACAATAAATGATCACCATCTCAAACATATATTTATTTTAAAAATTATAATATGTTAAAGTAGGTTATCATGCAAGTATACATTTAAAAATGAGGAAAACACAGACAAAAGCACGTGTTCGACTACTAGTATTATTTTGTAATAGAAAATTTTGAAATGATTCACCGTAAAATTTTCTAGAATGCCCTTGGCTTAACTTACATTATTTAGTTAGTTTGAAAATATAATTAATGGTGTAATCATAATTAACTACAATACAATCATCATTAATACCTACTACCAAAATAAATTCTTACTATCCATTATCATGTATATTTTCATCATTATTTTTATTTTATAAAAATATAATAGTATAAATAAAAATTATGGAAAAATATTTTACTTTCTCACAAAAAAAGAAAAAAATAAAAACTTTTCACAAAAACTAATTTCATTGCGAATATTTTACTTTTAAAAAAAGAAAAAAATAGCATAATAAAAGCTGGTAAAATGTAAAATATTTTATCCAAATAATTATAAGTAACTTATTACACAATATTTCCTAAAAAAACTATTATACAATAAATTAGCATAAAATATACATGTAGAACATGTGCACGACTTCTAGTTCATAGTTAATTGGATAATGGCACATCATTCAAATGGTGCTTATGCGTCTTGAAAATAGGAGATTAGCTGGATATGCTTTCTGATAATAGCATGAAAATATTGTTGGTTAATTGATACCTCATATTTCCAAGACTCGTGAGAATAAACTTTATTCTATAGTAATTTTTCCATGATTTAATTTACTGTTTTGACACTGTTTAAAAATAGTAAACCAGAACTCATTTTCAATGTACACTTGTATTCTGATTTTTAATAAATACTTAAACTGGATTATAAATTTCAGAAAATTTATATTAAATTACTATAATTAACAAGGATCAATTTGATATATTATTTCATATAAAATAGTACTGTATAACTATCTTAATAATTATTGGAACATAATGTACAGTCTGATTAATTAATTAATTAATATTGACTTGTGTGTTTTTGTGTATTTTGGGGTATTTTAGTATCGGGACCTTACCCTACCTTAGTATAGAGACCTACTTCTTAGTCTAGATGTTGTAACATCTCACTTTGGACTACTAGAGCTTCACATAGCTAGTATCCTATTAGGAGCCGTGCCACAATATTAGTGTAATCTTAATCATAACTTAGAGACTGAGTTGTATATCATTTTGACATGACACCGAACATCTGTACCTTTATATTCTTATTCTTGCTTTGCTCAAAGGCAAGTACCTCTACAAACTTATTTACTGCATATGCCAATAAACTGTGAATAAATCATGTTAGACTACTGCTTTCTGGATAACTGCAAGTTATATCTTCACATGCTTCTTACTGGTTCTCAGTACATGACATGCTTTATAGTATCACTCACATGTTATAAAATGGGTTATGGAAAAACTATTAGTAGAGTACGTGATCATGTCCCCCTTCTCCGTATGTATTTATCGAGCACTGTTATATTCTATATATAACTTTGTCGTATGTCTGATCTCGCGTTTGTGTATGTATATACACCGATGCCGTTAAGTGTACGTATGTGCACTTCAGAAATTGATACGTACCACAGTACATTCTACTACCTATTGACCGATCACGTACAAACTACAATTTTAAAACTTTAAAACAAAATATATATTGCCATGAGAAATTGTATCTAAAACTGGATAAATCAAGTTATGCCATGATTATGTTATTTCTTTTCTTTCCATCATATGATCAGTAATATATGTTTGTAGTACAAGTACTTGCTCCCGTCATGACAGGATAACGTTGTAGGTGTACTTTTTGTAAGCCTGCTTCCCAGATATATCTTTCTTCTAATGTTAGCTAATTAATTTACAGTAAAGTATTTTTGTATATATAAGTTTAAGTCTTGATCACATTATGGTAATATACATTTTTCCAGCCCATCATTTTTTTAAAATCTCATTTAGGCCCATCATTTAAGTCAGCCCATTCAATTCCAGCCCACTCCTTTTTTTCCATTGAATAGCAATGTACATACTTGTACATATTCATTAGGGAAGAGGAGTACTCTGTACTCGAAATTCAAATTTCTCTCTAAAACAACTTTCTCACCAAACAACTTTTCTCCCTAACGGTTTTGTCAGAGGGAGGGGTGGTTTCGCGCCAAGGGATAGCCTCATTCCTACGCTACTCACCCAGCCAACCCTATTTAATCTTCCTTGCTCCATTCTAATCCTCATCCCATCCTCTCCATTCTTCTAAATCCAACCAATTCCTGTGAAGAGCAGCACTGGCAGCAATGGCGAGACTTCTTCCCGTTCCAGCAGCAATAGGAGGCGCATCCGCGTGACGACGAGGATCATTGCGAGTTCAAACCAATCAATTGGTGAGTAACCATTGTGACTGAATTCGTAAATCAATTCTCTATCAAACCTTCTTTTTGATCTGTTCCCTTGTTATTGGAACGTTGTGTAGAACCTTGTGATTGATCGATCTACCTAGAAAATTCGAGCAAGTAAAACTCTGTAGGTTGATCTGGTGGATCTGTTTGGAAATTGTACGTCTCATTGATGAGTCCTTCCATCTGTATCGAATTTATTTCCTCTATTAAATTGAATAATCGATCCATGATTTCTGCTCAAATCCAAGTTCATGTGATTTGTGGAAATTTGGTTGAGATCTGTTCTAGGAACCTTCCATATTTTCTCGAGAGTTGTTGTAGCAAATTGTCTTCAATTCCTTAACTTGTCCTTCATCTGTTTGTTGCAATGTATCATAGTATAACTGGTCAAACACGAGGAGTGGTATCAGGAACTCGAGCTGCGCCTGCACTTTGGGGTGAATTCTTTTCTCTTCAGGTATGACACGAACCCTGGTAACCTAATATTTATCACTGGTCTCATTAAAATTTTAGTAGTATCCTGATCTGGTCAATGCCTACATATTATAATGAATTCTAAATACTCTATTCTTGAGGAAGGAAATTAGTGTTGGGAGTTGTATTGGGTAGCAAGCTTACTGATATGAGGCTGGAGGAGTTTTGGGTTCTTAATACTTGGTAGAGTTCTGTGTTGGCCTTGAATCGAATTGAAACACCATTTTTCCCACACTCAACTGCTATCTCAGTTTGGTATAGGACTGGACTGAACTTGTTCAATCACCTAGTATAGGACTGGTAGCTAAATTTGAGATGGGATTTTGTGTCTTTACAGATGAACACATGATATGTAACCTGAGAACTAAATGGTTGTTTAGCCTAAAACAGGACAGGACTGTAGGAATGGTAAGCTGAAAGCCAAGGTCCAAATCGAACTAGGATTTCCATTTGGGGACTATTTTGTTTTAGACACTTGATAGTCTTGTTTAGAGATGGAGTTAGTTAATATGCAGGTTAGGATTGTTCTCCAACTGAGAATTATATCATTTCCTGGACTGATATTTAATTTCTGGACTGTGTTATTCAGTCCTGAATCAACTGAATGTACTGGGTTAGTTACCAGTCCTGGCAAGACTGGCCAATATCAGGAGAGTTGAAGTTTCAGGAATCAGTAACCTGAGAACGTGTTTGGCAGATTAGTTAACATGGTAATTGGGTGTACCAGTCATAGAAGGACTGCTTTGTCCGGACAGTGGCACCAGTGTTAGGATTGGACTGGATTTTGAATCCTGTTGAGACGGATAGGTAAGCTCTATGTGAGAACATGAACTTTGAGTGATATTTCAGATGAGCAATTCAGAATGAGAGTGAGATGGTTTAGGGTAATTCCTGTATAGCCTAATATGGTTTAACCATCTTTTATGAGATTAGAGTTCAGGTTTAACTTGAACACTACCTCAAGTTCTTTGTAAACAACCCAGGCTTCACTGTGAAGTTATATTAGCATTGGACTGGTTGTTCAGTCCCAACTGAACTAAATCACACCAGAGATATATCTTGTACTAGGATAGTTCCCTAATGATTTTGAAATTAGGAAGTGTACTACAGTTTGGTGAACCCACAGAACATTTTGGAGTTGTCTTGCAAAAACAGAGAAGAGAGTAGGTTCTGTGAGAAGAAGCGTGGGGAGATGACAAGGATGTGTGTGCATTTGTGACTGCACATAGAAGGAAATCTGAGACTCTTAAGAAATGTGTGTCTCAGGAAATCTAAGACTCTGGAATCTGAGATTTGGAGTTCAGTTCAGTCTCAGTGATATTTGGGGAATGACTTATGAAGTTCCAGTATAGGATTGTTTGTTCCCATATTGTAATTAGGACTGATACTTGATTATTCTAGACTGACTTAGGATTGTACTGAATGCATATGGGGCATTACTGAAAGTACATGTGAGACTGAACCTGTGAATTAGCCCTGTGATTGGTGGAGCATTGGTTAGATTGGGATCATTGTAAGTCAAATATTAGGTTCATTGAAGTTTCTTTAGTTCAGATCAAACCTGGAACTGTACTGGTTGGATTACCAGTTTCACAAATGAAACTGTATCTAGGAATTTGAGCACAGTGAACTGAACCCTTGTTCAGTTATCTGCGAGTGTTCAACCTTTTAGATTAGGACTGGTATAGGTTCAATCCTATTCTAGAGTGATTTTAAGTGTTCTGTTTCAATGTAACATTATAATTCATGTTGCAATTTCAACTGTAGGTGCCATTTAGAGTATCTTAAGCACATCAAGTTGAAATGACAAGATAGGAGACTACTCATTTCAGTAAATTAGTCTTTTAGCTTGCCTTTGAGAGATTGATTTGGATTGGGTGATACCAACACCTAGAAACCCTATAATTATAAGCAATCTTGGTTTTGAGTTAACCAGTAGGGTGATATCTAGAGTTTATAAATTCCCTAGATATCCACCTCATTTGTTTTAGTGGAAATGCCTTAGTTTAGGAAGAAGTGTTTATAGAGAAGGGTTATTGTTTATATATATGATTAGTTAATATCTTGTTCATAGTCTAATTATATTATAAATCATTAATTACAGGAGGACATCCAGTTTCTTTGGTACTTGTACTTTCCTGGAGCAAGGCAAGTACACTCTACGGTTTTGTACTTTACATTATCTTTCCTGTACTTCCTTGAGTGACACAATTGCAACACGACATGTTCTTTCTGGTGCTCTTGTTCTCTTGTGCTTATTACTTGTATCTGGGGAGGGGAAATATACTATCTATGTGACCAATCCCAAGTAACAACTCAGGTGTGTTTTAGCTTAGACCCCGCATCGTGCACGCGGGTCCTAAGTCACCATTCATGTACTTTCAGGTGCTTTCAGGTGCTTACCCTAGCCGGTCACATATTTAGTTATATTTTAAATGCATTACACACATGTTCAGGAGATTACCTTGTACTTATTTCCTGTAGTTCTATGATATCATGTTCTTTCAGGTGCTTACATATCATGTTCTTACATTCATGTTCTTTCATGTACTTTACCCTGTTCTTCATGTACTTATTCACCTGTATTTTCCTGTACTTTCCATGTTCCCTTGTACTTCATTTCATGATGTCTTGTTCATTACCTAGAATTGTACTTGCTCCGCTCCTGACTGGATATGTTATGATAGGTGAGATGGAGGCTTTGTGTGACACATACTATGGACAGGATACTGCCTTCCCTCCTGAGCCAGCTGGAGCTGCTTGTGACCTAGAGGCCTGCAGAAGGCCTAGTACTTCATTAGTTTCCATTTATCTTTCCATGTATTGAGACTAGCAGACTATTATAGTTGAATTGTAATAAATTCAGATATTGTATCTCTTTTCTGGTTGGGACACTATTATATAGATTGCTGTGATTCTATACTTTCATGATTATCTGGTTAGTTTCCCTAGCTTGGTACAGCTTACTTCATTGTGTCTAACAATGAAGGCTGGGCGTGTCCGACTCGTATCCGATTATTCGGGAGCGGGTCGTGACATGTTTTTAGTGGTGGCCCATGCAGGTCCATCCTAATGGTACCTAGGACTTAGCGTACTATTGGGGGACTTGATTACACTAGGGAAACTTGATCACAGCATAGGAAAATCGGGAAATAAGGGTATATCAGGTATATCAGGTGTATCAGGTATTTTGATATTCTATAAACACTTGTTGTATGTAGGTCTAGGTTATTTTAACAGTTTTCTGTTTTGCAGATAGTTCAAAAGCATGCGACATCAGAACTGTCAATTCACCTGCACTTGACGTTTTCGAAGCTTCCACTACCTTCTATCACTCTACTATCCCCATGGGTAGTACGTAGTTGACGGAGACAGTCTGAAGGGTCCCTTGACAACCAGAGGAAGCAGGCCACCCTTTCCAAGTCAGACTTGTGGATACACTCTCCGAGTCAGGAAGGACTTCTGATTTCCAGACGCTCAGACACTTGGACTTTTCCGACACCAAGCGCATATCTTGCACCAGAGAGCTGATCGAGAACCTGAAGCCGCCACTGAAGATCATCTCAGCATGTGAGGAATCCGACTTCTCTGAAGATTAGAGCCACCAGCCTGGAGATTCAGAATGTAACGCAGACAATGGAACAAAACCGGAAGCTGAAGCTCATGAAAGACATGAAGATTTATGACAAAGACAACAACTACCCTGGACCCGCAAAGCGTCACAACACTCAGTCAGCGTTTCTTCGGTCACACCACCAGTCGCATCATCAGGAGCAGATCTCAGCAGCCAGCACGCTAGCAGCCATATATTCCTGCCAGAGCCCTGCACTTCAGCCCCAGCAGGAGATCCAGATTCAGATCCAGCCGACAATCATTTACAATTTTTGCCACCTCTCAGGATGCCACTATGAAGAGTGCCGTAAAAGACGGAGGCTATACTACGGATCGCCTGTCCCACCAAGTCAAGACTGCTGGAAAACGTTGATCACACTGCCCGAGAACAAGCGCGAGGAGCATCAGACTACTGCAAAAGGGAACCACCTTCTCAGAATCAGCAAACATATGGAGCACTGCCGCAAGGATCAGCCTATATCAGGACAGCTGAAGAATTGAAGTGATTCCAGTCCCGGAGAAACACTGAAGATAGATTGAAGACAGAAGATTTCTTTTGCATGGTTGGAAAAACCATGTATCTTGATTAATAATCCAGTTTTCCCTTAAATTCCTCCTAACACATTGACCATTTCTTGGAACTTCTTGTTTTCTATTTTGGAATCTTGGTTGGTATTCGAAACTTAACTCGAGATATTGTTTCCTATTCGTTGATTGATACGCCTCCATCCATTCTTCGTAACCTTGCTCTTTTCGAGATTCTACTCAGGAATTTTGTTTCCTATTCCGGACTGGTTACAATTTGTAAATTTTGTTTTCTTTTCGAAGTTCAGTTTTTTATTTGGGGCTTGTCGGAATTTGATTTTTATACTTGTCTCTATTCACCATTCAAGACATCGTTTGAAAATCTTCGGTTTCGACCTATTCCCTATGTGAGATTTCGTTTCCTACATGGCTTGTTTTCTACTTGGAAATTGTTCCGTTCACAACTTTGCTTCAATCTTGTTCCCTATTTGAGGTATCGCTTGTTTCATGGATATTGTTTTACTCACCCATTGATTCTTTTTCCCACTCGTAACTTGATTCCATTCGAGATTTTAAGATCCTGTTTCTTATTTCGAGACTTTGTTTTGTTCGTGATTTTGTCTCCTATCCAAGATTTTTTCAGACTTTGAAACTTCAGTTTCTACTCGTGACTCGATGAGCCTTGTTCCCTATTTGATATCTTGTTTCCTCGTCAAGATTTTCTATTCGAGATTTTATTTCCTAATCACGACCTTGTTGATACTTGATACCTTATTGGAAAAAAAATTCATTCAATTCAAGCTTTGCTTGAGATTTCATTTTGTTCGAGATTGTATTGAAACTTGTTTCTAGTGCGGAATTTTATTTCTTATTTTGAAACTTGTCTTCTATCTGATACTTTGCCTCAGTTCGTCCTTCGAGACTCTGTTATCCTTTCGGGATAACGTTCCATATGTGGAATCTTGTTACCATTCCAGATATCAGTTGATATTCCGTCATAATTTGAAACTTCGTCCTGTCTGAAATTTTAAAATCTCTGGCTGCCCTTTTGTACTCACTGATCGGATCCCTTGTCATTTTTAGTACATAATAAACTCATGTATTCTAACAGTCAGGTAATTTCACCATTTCCGTGACTTGGACTATTGAAATTCATTTTGAATTCCTTGAAACTCTTTTGAAATTCCTAGGGATAAAGTCGAGAGACTATTCGATGACCTACTATGACATGACAGTTGTGCGCTGCAGCCATTAGCTGGATTATGGAGACTGAGGGTTCACTGCAGCCAGTAGCGCACTGGCGAGGCAGGAACTCTAAGTTAAAGTGATTTCAGACACCCATAGGTTTTCGAGGATTGTCGAGACTTGTCATATTCTTCATATCTTGATCTCTTGGGTTGTTTCGTCAATGATTGTTGGAAAATGGATAAGGTTGATAGAGTATTTGGAGACATATTGTTATTTGAGTCACGGAGCCGAAAGTCCACTGCAGTCAGATACATACTGGCGGGGTAGAGATTCTAAGCAAAGTGATTTCAGATACCAATATGTTCTTGGATATTCTGGAGACTATAATCCCTTTTTCATATGATTATTGGTTTTCGAGAATCACAAATCCTTGCATGTTCACCCTGATTTGATACTGTATCTCCTGAGTATTTCGTACGTCCCTCAAATCAACCCTTGCTAATTACCTTCTAGTATTGTATCGTTAGATCATTGATTTTCTCAAATTATACATTGGCAGATTTTGATTCCATACTTCGTTTGTGTCTTGTCTAAACTTCGATCTTAAATCATGACTATCTGACCATGATTTTCCTATCTTGTCCTAGTCCATTTGTGTTAAAATATTATTATTATTTTTTTTTTCATGCATAATAGTGTGTCTTCATGATTTTGCTCCTCTAAGTTGTAATTAAAACTTCATTCTATCTCGTGCCTATTTGATTCTTGATCATTGATCGTATTATTCCAACTTCTTGTGTGTACTTGGTCTCAAGGCTCAGAGCGTCATGGATCGACAGAAGCACTAGGCGGACAACATCAGATGGCCACCAGAGTTCGCATTTGGAAGCAGAATGTTCCTGAAGAATCTCGCCGACCAGAGGCACCATTCATTTTGACAGAGGCAGGAAGCTCAGTCCGAGATTCATCAGACCTTTCGACGTGACGGTGCGGATTTGGCGAGGTGGAATATCGACTAGCACTTCCAGCTAGCTTGGAGGAAGTGCACGATGTTTTCTACGTGTCTCGGCTCCTGATATTACATTCCAGACCCGAGCCATGTGGTGGACTATTCCGAGCTGGAGGTGGGCCGAGTTTGACCTACGAGGAGCAGCCAGTGGAGATCCTGGACCGAAGAGAGAAGCGACTGCGGAACCAGACCATTCCTCTTGTCCGCGTCATGTGGAGACACCACTCTCCGGGAGAGTCCACATGGGTGCAAGAGGATGAGATACGAGAGCGCTACCCGAGATTGTTTACCTGATTGTATTCTGTATTCTGAATTTCCAAATTTCAATAAATGATCGATGTTTGATTCTCCTTGAGATTTTGCTTGAGATTGTCTTGTTGTTTCTCGAATTTCGAGGACGAAATTTTTTTTTAGGGGGGAAGATTTGTAAGCCTGCTTCCCAGATATATCTTTCTTCTAATGTTAGCTAATTAATTTACAGTAAAGTATTTTTGTATATATAAGTTTAAGTCTTGATCACATTATGGTAATATACATTTTTCCAGCCCATCATTTTTTTAAAATCTCATTTAGGCCCATCATTTAAGTCAGCCCATTCAATTCCAGCCCACTCCTTTTTTTCCATTGAATAGCAATGTACATACTTGTACATATTCATTAGGGAAGAGGAGTACTCTGTACTCGAAATTCAAATTTCTCTCTAAAACAACTTTCTCTCCAAACAACTTTCTCTCAACTTCTCCCTAACGGTTTTGTCAGAGGGAGGGGTGGTTTCGCTGCCAAGGGATAGCCTCATTCCTACGCTACTCACCCAGCCAACCCTATTTAATCTTCCTTGCTCCATTCTAATCCTCATCCCATCCTCTCCATTCTTCTAAATCCAACCAATTCCTGTGAAGAGCAGCACTGGCAGCAATGGCGAGACTTCTTCCCGTTCCAGCAGCAATAGGAGGCGCATCCGCGTGACGACGAGGATTATTGCGAGTTCAAACCAATCAATTGGTGAGTAACCATTGTGACTGAATTCGTAAATCAATTCTCTATCAAACCTTCTTTTTGATCTGTTCCCTTGTTATTGGAACGTTGTGTAGAACCTTGTGATTGATCGATCTACCTAGAAAATTCGAGCAAGTAAAACTCTGTAGGTTGATCTGGTGGATCTGTTTGGAAATTGTACGTCTCATTGATGAGTCCTTCCATCTGTATCGAATTTATTTCCTCTATTAAATTGAATAATCGATCCTTGATTTCTGCTCAAATCCAAGTTCCTGTGATTTGTGGAAATTTGGTTGAGATCTGTTCTAGGAACCTTCCATATTTTCTCGAGAGTTGTTGTAGCAAATTGTCTTCAATTCCTTAACTTGTCCTTCATCTGTTTGTTGCAATGTATCATAGTATAACTGGTCAAACACGAGGAGTGGTATCAGGAACTCGAGCTGCGCCTGCACTTTGGGGTGAATTCTTTTCTCTTCAGGTATGACACGAACCCTGGTAACCTAATATTTATCACTGGTCTCATTAAAATTTTAGTAGTATCCTGATCTGGTCAATGCCTACATATTATAATGAATTCTAAATACTCTATTCTTGAGGAAGGAAATTAGTGTTGGGAGTTGTATTGGGTAGCAAGCTTACTGATATGAGGCTGGAGGAGTTTTGGGTTCTTAATACTTGGTAGAGTTCTGTGTTGGCCTTGAATCGAATTGAAACACCATTTTTCCCACACTCAACTGCTATCTCAGTTTGGTATAGGACTGGACTGAACTTGTTCAATCACCTAGTATAGGACTGGTAGCTAAATTTGAGATAGGATTTTGTGTCTTTACAGATGAACACATGATATGTAACCTGAGAACTAAATGGTTGTTTAGCCTAAAACAGGACAGGACTGTAGGAATGGTAAGCTGAAAGCCAAGGTCCAAATCGAACTAGGATTTCCATTTGGGGACTATTTTGTTTTAGACACTTGATAGTCTTGTTTAGAGATGGAGTTAGTTAATATGTAGGTTAGGATTGTTCTCCAACTGAGAATTATATCATTTCCTGGACTGATATTTAATTTCTGGACTGTGTTATTCAGTCCTGAATCAACTGAATGTACTGGGTTAGTTACCAGTCCTGGCAAGACTGGCCAATATCAGGAGAGTTGAAGTTTCAGGAATCAGTAACCTGAGAACGTGTTTGGCAGATTAATTAACATGGTAATTGGGTGTACCAGTCATAGAAGGACTGCTTTGTTCGGACAGTGGCACCAGTGTTAGGATTGGACTGGATTTTGAATCCTGTTGAGACGGATAGGTAAGCTCTATGTGAGAACATGAACTTTGAGTGATATTTCAGATGAGCAATTCAGAATGAGAGTGAGATGGTTTGGGTAATTCCTGTATAGCCTAATATGGTTTAACCATCTTTTATGAGATTAGAGTTCAGGTTTAACTTGAACACTACCTCAAGTTCTTTGTAAACAACCCAGGCTTCACTGTGAAGTTATATTAGCATTGGACTGGTTGTTCAGTCCCAACTGAACTAAATCACACCAGAGATATATCTTGTACTAGGATAGTTCCCTAATTATTTTGAAATTAGGAAGTGTACTACAGTTTGGTGAACCCACAGAACATTTTGGAGTTGTCTTGCAAAAACAGAGAAGAGAGTAGGTTCTGTGAGAAGAAGCGTGGGGAGATGACAAGGATGTGTGTGCATTTGTGACTGCACATAGAAGGAAATCTGAGACTCTTAAGAAATGTGTGTCTCAGGAAATCTAAGACTCTGGAATCTGAGATTTGGAGTTCAGTTCAGTCTCAGTGATATTTGGGGAATGACTTATGAAGTTCCAGTATAGGATTGTTTGTTCCCATATTGTAATTAGGACTGATACTTGATTATTCTAGACTGACTTAGGATTGTACTGAATGCATATGGGGCATTACTGAAAGTACATGTGAGACTGAACCTGTGAATTAGCCCTGTGATTGGTGGAGCATTGGTTAGATTGGGATCATTGTAAGTCAAATATTAGGTTCATTGAAGTTTCTTTAGTTCAGATCAAACCTGGAACTGTACTGGTTGGATTACCAGTTTCACAAATGAAACTGTATCTGGAATTTGAGCACAGTGAACTGAACCCTTGTTCAGTTATCTGCGAGTGTTCAACCTTTTAGATTAGGATTGGTATAGGTTCAATCCTATTCTAGAGTGATTTTAAGTGTTCTGTTTCAATGTAACATTATAATTCATGTTGCAATTTCAACTGTAGGTGCCATTTAGAGTATCTTAAGCACATCAAGTTGAAATGACAAGATAGGAGACTACTCATTTCAGTAAATTAGTCTTTTAGCTTGCCTTTGAGAGATTGATTTGGATTGGGTGATACCAACACCTAGAAACCCTATAATTATAAGCAATCTTGGTTTTGAGTTAACCAGTAGGGTGATATCTAGAGTTTATAAATTCCCTAGATATCCACCTCATTTGTTTTAGTGGAAATGCCTTAGTTTAGGAAGAAGTGTTTATAGAGAAGGGTTATTGTTTATATATATGATTAGTTAATATCTTGTTCATAGTCTAATTATATTATAAATCATTAATTACAGGAGGACATCCAGTTTCTTTGGTACTTGTACTTTCCTGGAGCAAGGCAAGTACACTCTACGGTTTTGTACTTTACATTATCTTTCCTGTACTTCCTTGAGTGACACAATTGCAACACGACATGTTCTTTCTGGTGCTCTTGTTCTCTTGTGCTTATTACTTGTATCTGGGGAGGGGAAATATACTATCTATGTGACCAATTCCAAGTAACAACTCAGGTGTGTTTTAGCTTAGACCCCGCATCGTGCACGCGGGTCCTAAGTCACCATTCATGTGCTTTCAGGTGCTTTCAGGTGCTTACCCTAGCCGGTCACATATTTAGTTATATTTTAAATGCATTACACACATGTTCAGGAGATTACCTTGTACTTATTTCCTGTAGTTCTATGATATCATGTTCTTTCAGGTGCTTACATATCATGTTCTTACATTCATGTTCTTTCATGTACTTTACCCTGTTCTTCATGTACTTATTCACCTGTATTTTCCTGTACTTTCCATGTTCCCTTGTACTTCATTTCATGATGTCTTGTTCATTACCTAGAATTGTACTTGCTCCGCTCCTGACTGGATATGTTATGATAGGTGAGATGGAGGCTTTGTGTGACACATACTATGGACAAGATACTGCCTTCCCTCCTGAGCCAGCTGGAGCTGCTTGTGACCTAGAGGCCGCAGAGGCCTAGTACTTCATTTAGTTTCCATTTATCTTTCCATGTATTGAGACTAGCAGACTCTTATAGTTGAATTGTAATAAATTCAGATATTGTATCTCTTTTCTGGTTGGGACATATTATATAGATGCTGTGATTCTATACTTTCATGTTATCTGTTAGTTTCCCTAGTTTGGTACAGCTTACTTCATTGTGTCTAACAATGAAGGCTGGGCGTGTCCGACTCGTATCCGATTATTCGGGAGCGGGTCGTGACACTTTTCGAGGAGAAAATGCTTTGCGATACTTTTTATGGAGCTGCTTTTGAGGATCTGGCATTTACTCCAGAAGAGGCCCCAGCGGGGAACGTTGCTTAGACTTGCCAGTCGACTTTAGACTTAGAGTTAGTACAACTTTTATTTAGTTACTGGACCTTGTCTCCAGTTATTACTTTGGAAGTGTATTAAACTTTAAAACATATTTGCTTTCGTCTATAAATGTTGTGTTGTGACGAACATCTTAAAATGCTTTAAATATAATCATTAGCACACTTAGTACTATCATGACTATCTTTTAGAACAGCTTACTACGCTTTTACCAAGCGTAGGCTGGACATGGCTCGGCCCGGCCCAACAATTTGGGTAGCGTGTCATGACATGTTTTTAGTGGTGGCCCATGCAGGTCTAGACTAAAGTTGTTTGGTTACGTCATTGTACCAAACTTGCCTGCAATTAGGAACTTAAGATAACTAGATAACGACAAGAATAACATGTAGAACACCTAGAGGATTACTAGAATTACAACATAGGAAAACTCATCACAACATAGGACCGTTAAATATAATTAGTCTTTTATTTATAATTAAGTTGGTCAATTTAGACCAAGATAGTACCCTTAGGATGACCCATGAGGATCTCACTTTAAATCTTACCTCGAAATCTATTTCCAACTTGTTTCCATTTACTTTTTTATGATTTGTTGATTGAATTTTATTTCTGCTGTTCGTTGTTGATTTTGAATTCATATCTAGATAAATTTTATGGATTAAATTAAGTATATTATGATAACATATTTGATGAGAACATCGAGAAAGGAAAATGCCTGCTTTAGTTATGGAGTTTAGAATTTATTGCAGCCATATTAGCTAGTATGACAAAAACATAGAGCCTAATTTGGGATATACTTGTCTTAATTATGGATCCGAGGGTTTCTCGCAACCATACCGGTTGGCGTGGCGAGAATCCTAGAAACATGATTATAGGATATTACCTTGGTTATGGACTCTATCGTTTATTGCAGCTATGCTTACTGGCGCGACAAAAATTCTGGCAACATAAGTTTAGAAAGACATGTATGGTTATCAGATCATATCTTAAATTGGTTCACTTCTTTACGACCAAAGGAGCAAGATTAATTTTTTCTTATTCCTTCATCTTACCATTATTTCATCGTCTTACCATTATTTCATCGTCTCAGTTAACTCTGTCCTGATTACATTAATCAACTACCTCGTATCTACTTCTGTCAACTACACTTTGAAATCTTTCTAAATTCTCTTGTCTCTTTACTTTGGTAAGGTTGAAGAAGTATCTTAGTCATCTAGCTTAATAGAGAACAAAATTTGCTATCATGTAACAATCTTGATGGAAATATAAAATGTTGGATATTAATACAAAATATTGGGATAAAAATATGACTGAGTTTGGGAATGAGATCATGATGCCGATATTATCAATTTAAAAATAATTACACCTAGATAAGTATTTTGAGTATGAGTTATTTTCAGAGGAACGTAGGAAGATTTCGAGCAAGAAGGACAGTAAGACGAATACAAAATGGTTAGAATGATGATAATTCGTAAATGCATTTTTTGAAATGATAAGGATATTTGAGGTCGACTTGGTTTTTGAGAATCGAAATATTTGATGTTATTGATTCTTGAGATATTCCAAATTTGAATTAAGAATAACATACCAAATTTAAGAATTTAATTAATGGATAGGTAATTTTTAACCGTATGCAGTGATGATACGAAATCGAACAAAGATTGGTATGAAAATGACTAGGAACAGTTAGAACATAATGTTTTGACTTAGAGGAAACTCTTAGAGATTTTGTGAGGATTCTAAGTGTGATGAGAAAATGTTTGAAGATGTAATATTGAAAGAATTGTGAAGGCTGGTTTTTATAATAAAGAATAAATTTTATTTGGTAGTAGTAACATTAGACTTGAGTAATGCAAGAGTACCCATTTGGAAGAATGATTAAGGATTTGTAATCCTTGATTCATGAATTTCGAATCTAGATTAAAGACAAAACGAAGGAATTTGAGCTTCAGAATGACTAAGTGGTTGACGAACTATAAATTAAGGAGGGTGGAAATTTTGAGGAGATCTAACAAGGATATGCTCCACGGGTTCGTAGCCTTGGAATAAAGGCTAAACCTAAAAGTGTTATAGTAGGATTCAACCTTCATAACTGGAAATTATGATTTTGATAGTAGTCATATAAGGATTTGATTCTCATGATTGAAGATTATGTTTTGACTTGTACGATAAAGATAAAACTGGCAATGTTGACCAGATAATCTAGCCGTTGTCAAAGTGAAGTGAGATGGCTTAACTTCTTCTGCAATCCTATCTTGATTTTTTTTCTATTCTAGTAGAAGGGATTGATTTCTCTAATCCTTAAACCATTCCTTAGATTTAATATCGCTAGAATTTTGATCCTCCTGGTCCTGACCAACCCGATTTTGGCCAACTTTCTTATCATGCCAAGTTCTTGACTACCGACAATACTCAAGTGACCTTAAAGCATACCGAGATCTCGATTTCAATCTTTTACTGCTCATACCTAGACTTTGATTATATTTTCCTTTTTGTATCAAAGTATTGTTTGGATCGAGTTAGACTAAACTTATCCTTGATCGCGACCAAATTTCCATTTTGATCATGTCGGAATAAACTTCTATCGTGTCCAAGTTTTGATTCACTAGTCACCAGCTCCGACTTCATTTCTGATCATGACTAGGTTTAAAATTTTCGTTGCTCTGTTCTAAATCATGCTTGTACGACTTAAGTCTGATTTTCATCAAGCCTAACCTCTACTAACTGCCCGATACTTGAATCTTGAATTCTCTCTCCGTTCCTACTAGCCATGACTATGATAGTGCCTAAACTGATTCAAATCCGTTTCTAAAATCGTGCCTAAAACAATATTTGGTCATATTACAATTTTATCATATCAGAATCACAAATTGTGCCTATGTCAATTTGAAATTTATTTTCTTTATTATGCCAAGTCATCGTCCTTTGATCGTGCCTAAGGCACTGCTAAAACCGTCTATCTTGTTCCGAACCCTCCGTCAATTTTAATTTTGAGGACAAAATTTATTTAAGGAGGGTAGATTTGTAACCTCTATTAACCGATTTCTGGAAATTTTTCAAAATTTTGTATCCAAAACTCTAATTTTTTTTTAATCTTGAAAAATGTGTAATTCTAATATTGAGAAAACAATTTTGACCGTAATTTCTATCGGTCCTTGTTGGTCTTTGGTTTTGTAAAAACTATTTGTGCGATTTTATACTATTGTAATTTTTCTATCCATTTACTTGAATCAATAAGTTATAAATATTATTTTATATAAATAAAACATTATCGAGTTATGAATTTCAAAATATATTTGTTCCTAAATAAATGGTTGTTATATATATATATATATATATATATATATATATATATTAATTAGTCAAGAAACTAGTATTATTTAAGTAATTGGAAATTTTAGCTAAATTGCAATTAGCTGGATTTTTATTAATTGACTAATTAAATTAATAACAATTATGTTAGTGGTTAGCAAATAAGTTAGTTGTTAGTTTTCCAATAAGTTTCCCTAGTCATATTACATATACATTTTTGGATTTTTCTCCCACTCCCCTATAAATAGGCACACATTCCCAAATCCAAAAACACACAAATTGTTGGGCCGTATGTTGTCATGCGGTTGGTTATGTGTACCACGTAAGCATTATAGACATAGTAGGGAATCCAAGAAAATTTAGTTAATTTCTCCAAATTAAATTTGTGATAGATTCTATTGAAAAATGATAATGGATGGGCGCACTGGGATAGCTTTATACCAAAATTAAAAGCATTTGGGACCAAATATTTGATATAATTTACCATGTGTTCAATTTCTATAATTTATAGACATAATTTTGGGGTATTACTACAAAAAAAAAATATGGGTTGGTTTTTTTTTTTCTCTACCTCAGTTATGTGCATAATTTTGACTATTTATCCATCCATCCATGCTAATGTAGCAACAATATGTTCTTAATTTAGAGATTGTCCATGCTTCATGGCCCACAATAAAGCTAAATGGAAGGGGGAAAATTCAGATAGTCAACCAAAAAAATTGAGGTCAAAGATGTTATTATGGTTGGTATCAACAAAGTAATATGTTACGTAACCGTAGTACTTTTTGCATTTTGTCGATTTTACCACTTTTTCTAGTGGAAATTATTCTATTGCTTTGTAAACGAGTCATAGACCACTTATAAACCACTAATGAGAGTAATTCCATATCCTAGAGTGTTAAGATCGAATCTTGGCTTATCATTACTTGGTTACGGGCTTAGGAATGTCATCCCAATATCCCCGAAGAACAGTAATTACCCTTTTTTATTATAATTAGTTAATATTTTAATTAGGTTCTTCCGAAAGTGAATACTGTAGAGTCTTCTTCAGTTATTTTGAGAGTAGAGGTTGTTGAGGAGGTGTAGTTACCTAATATAGTTAGTGATTTTCTCGACGTATTTCCAGTGGACCTTCCAGGTATTCCACGAGTTCTAGAGATTGAGTTGTGTATTAATTTGATTCCATAAGCAACTCCAATGTCAGAGAGGGTCTATAGGATGTGCTCACCAGAGTTGGAAAAGTTATACTAATTGATAGAGAGATTGAAGTCCAAGGGATTCATTCGACCCAGTAGATCGCCTTGGGGATCCCTGATGATTATTATGAAGAAGAAGGATGTCACATAACATTTATATATTTACTATTGTCAACTAAATATGGTGACCATCAAGAACAAGTATCCATTGCCTAGAATAAATGACTTATTTGATCGACTCGGTTGGGCAACTATATTTTCAAAGACAGATCTGCGATCTAGTACCATCAAGTCAGAGTCAGAGAACAAAATATACCCAAGCATGTATTTAGATATAGAACCATTGGGAGTATTTGGTAATACCTTTTGGGGTGACTAATACACCAACCATATTCATAATTTTAATGAATCACATATTTATGCCTCACATAGACCAATTTGTGATAGTGTTCTTTGATGATATCATGGTCTACATCCTGGACGAGGCAGAGCACGAGCAACATCTTTGTGCAATTATTTAGATGTTTTAGGGAGTATTAGTTATATGCGAACAACATCAAGTATAATGTATGGGATTGGGATTTTATATACTTTTTGGGAGATGTTATTGTTGGAGGTGGAGTAGAGGTAGACCATAAGAAGGTAGAGGCCATTGAGAGATGGTTCATACCGAGTATAGTTACAGATGTCCGTAGTTTTCTAAGATTGGTAGGGTATTGCAGATGGTTCATCTCAGATTTTTCTAGGATCTCAATACCCTGATGCGACAAGCATGTAAGAGAAAATAGACTATAAGAGAAAGCGAGAAAGCCAACCAAAGCGCAATCAGAGTTCTCCGCGAGGTGGAGCACTAAGAAAGAGAAATCGTTATCGCTATACGATACGAAATGAAGCAGCAGCTAGCACGCTAAGATGAACCACTTGGAAAACCTTTCTTTTTCAGTCGTCTGTCTTAATTAATATTGCTAATCCAAAATCATCTACTCGATTGACAAGCATAACTTTTATAGCTGCTTTATCTGCCTGAAGTCGTGTGAACCAGAAATGAATTAACAAATATGAAGCAAGACCTATTCCCTCCCATCCCAGGAATAATTGAAGAAAGTTATCTCCAGTCACCAACTTTAGCATAAAAAAGTATAAATAGATAAATAACACATAAATTGAGTCGTTTGAGTGGTCAGATGATTGCCATGCTTCTCTTTCGAGAAGATGAAGAGGTATTTGATTCTGGCTCCGATTCTGACACTCCCGGTAGGACCACGTGGGTTCACTATTTATTGTGAGTATATCCTTATGCACCATGGCAGAATTTTAGCTTATGTTTCTCAGCAATTTTAAGACCATTAAAGGAGTCATTTGATACATGATCTGGAGTTGGTCATAGTTGCATTTTCCCTCAAGCTCTTGACACATTATTTGTATAGGAATCGGGTGAAGATTTTTACTGTTCGCAAGAGCTTGAGGTATGTGTTCACAGATAGAGATCTCAACACGCGACAGAGGAGATAGCTAGAGTTACTAAATGATTATGATATGAACTCTTGTATCATCTAGATAAGGCCAACATCATGGCAGACCCATTGAGAATAAGAGCAGAAGCATACATCTTGACAATGCAAAGGCAGATCTGGCAGAGTCTTCAAGAGATGGGAATAGAAATAACACTACCTCGGGACACAAGTTTTATAGAACATTTGCAGACTCAATCTACCTTAAGTTAAGAGGATCCGAGCAACATAGTCAAGACATGCAAGGCTTTAGTGACTCGTGCCAGAATGTTAGGCATGACCCGGAGTAGAGTTGAGTGTTTATGAATACGGGACACTCTAGTTTGGCAGACGTCTTTTTGTTTTAAGTGGAGATATCCGACATGATATCATGTTAGAAGCTTATAGTTCTTAATATTATGTTCAACCATGAGGCACAAAGATGTATGAAGACATTCGTCAACATTTCTGGTAGAATGGAATGAAGAGGTAGATAGCAAGTTTTATCTTGAGGTACGTAGTTTATCGATATGTTGAGGCTGAGCATCAGACCATCTCAGCTTCTACAGCCATTATCGATTTCATAGTAGAAGTGAGAGCATTTTATCATAGATTTTGTGTCAAGTTTACCAATATTCCCAAATAGTAGAGATCTAATATGGGTAATAATAGATCGACTCACAAAGTTTGCTCACTTTCTACCTTTTGGAGTAGGTCAGACTAAAGAGTAGTTAGCCAAAATTTACATGAGTTATATAGTCAGAATGCATGGGGTGCCAGTCAGTATAATGTCATATAAAGACTCCATATTCACGTCACACTTCTGACAGGTTTTTCAAAACAGCTTGGGCACCTGTTTGAGATTTAGTTCATCTTGCCACACACAAACAGATAGGTAGTCGGAGTGCACGATATAGACCGTAGAGAATATTCTACGATCATGCACTCTCCTCTTTGGTAGATCTTGGTATGATCACATGTACTTAGTAGAGTTCTCCAACAACAACAACAACTTCTAGGCTAGCATTCATATGACATCGTTCTAGGCGGTGTATAGGAGAAGATGCAGGTCCCATTGACATGGGATGATATTGAAGAAAGGCAGATGCTAGGACCTGAGATGATTCCACAGATAAGTGAGGTGGTTCGGCATAATAGAGAGCACCTTAGAGTACTGTCTAGGATCGACAACATCATTTTCAATCGTGTATTATGTGTAAGAATTAATCTTGTATGTTGTCTCTTCGATGATTTGGACTTATCGAAAGATTTGATCATTGGATCTACGATTTACTTCTTCCATTGCACTCCAAGTATGTTTCTTCATATCCTTGAAAAATTTATAGCGATATGATGCCATTAGATAGATCAAACCACCTCATCTTTAGTTATTTACTTAGTTTGTATCGGCTTGATATCTCAAAACCTGTCGTTAAAAGTGAAATTTGTCAATTCCAGTGATCACATATCGCTAAAATTAATAAGGTGGTCGTACATATCATCAAAATAAGATCATTAACTTTACAATTTACTATCGTATCTCGATTTGTATGGCGTAGGTCCCATTATACGAATTATAAGATACAAACTCGATAATTTAAACTTAAACATGTCGACTAATTAAAATTTTATTTGAATAATTATAGATGATATTGACTAGAATAACCTAGATTAAGTTGACTTGGCTAATAAACAACCTAGACGAAACTTACTTACTTTTATAGAAACCTATCTAATTTGTCTTGATTATGTGATTTTGATTATTTGTGAGTTTCAATGGATTTATGTGGATCATAGCCCTTGGGTAGTTCATGGATAGCATTGGTTCGTTTATAGTCAAACTTGACGATTTCCTTTCCACCTGAAGGTTCATGCAATTCTACCCTTCAGTTCTTGTTATTATATATGTTACGGTATGTTTTTTTATTACCTTTTTAGTTTATGATTTCGTGATATTTGACTTGTGCATGAGATATAGCTTTTATAGTATATTTAGTTTCATGCTCAAGTATATTCATGATTGTTTCCTTTGTTATCGTGTTTACCCTGTTTACTTGTTCAGCGTGTAACTGTCGTGATTATGAACGTGTACTTAAGAGAGGTCGTGACCCATGTACCTCAGAATTTAACCAATAAAGGTTTTTTTTTTCCCTAAATAATATGTTTCTTAGTTCAAATTTCATAAAAACTTTTTAAACAAAAACTTAAATTTCATAACAAATTATTTAATAAAACATTATGGAGGCAATCAACTAAATGACAATTAAGTATCAATGGGATTCCTTGGCCCCAAGTCAAGAAAACTTCTAGAAATAATTTAATTATAACAACCTTAACTAATTTATAACTAACCCTCCAATTAAACATATTTATATTAAAACTGTAAATAAAATAATTAATTTTGTAATTTAAAAAATGTTTACAAAACTCTATAAAATTCCATTTTCCCTTCATAGATTATTCAATCGTTTCTCAACCAAATTCAATGTTCTCTCTCACTTTAAGATCTCCTCCCTTGTAACTGAATTAGATTACCTCTTCATTTCTTCCTCCCCTTTCCACCATACCCAAATCCTAATTGTTTTATGAAAAAAGTTGAAGAAAATTTTGTATTTAAACAAACGAGACAGTACAAAAAAAAAATCCTAAATAGGAACTCTAAGTACAAAATTTTGATTCTGAGAAAGTGCGACGGTGGAGATCGAATGTTGTATTGGTTCTTTTACTCCGTTGACGATCTGCCGACGGGAGAAAATTGCAAGTATTCTACTCAGCGGCAAGGTAGACAGTAATTCGGCTCTATGAAGTTTGCTCTGATTCTCTGGATGTCTGACCGTTGAAATGAAGGAAGACTCCTTATATTTAGGTATTTTGTGGAATGATCCACTAATGCGCGTAGGAACGCTTATGCGCATGATCTGTTGGGCACAGGGGCGCTGCGTGTGAAGGCTGTTATAACTGCACTGTTTGGCTGCGAATGAGCTGACACGTGGTAGTTAGGGTGAGCATTCGGTTAATTCGGTTTAAACCGAACCGAATAACCCAAAACCGAATTGGACCGAAACCGAATAAGCAAAACCGAAACCGAACCGAATTTACCTAAAACTGAATCAAACTGAACCGAATTAAATTTTTTCGGTTTTCAGATTATTCAATTTATTCATTTTTTAATATTTTTTTGCACTTTTTTGTTAATATATATAGTAACTAAATATATCTAGACATATTTAGTATATACCTATAGTACATACATATATAGTGTTTTGGACCGAAACCAAAATCAAATAAGAAAATTTAATATTTTCAAAATCGAAATCGAATTTTTTTTAAACCGAACCGAACCTCTTATTCGGTTCCGTTCGATTTGGTTTTCGGTCCAAAGCCGAATAATGCTCACCCCTAGTGGCAGTTGTTTAGATTCATCTATTGCTGAGATCTGGGTATTTGGCACCCGTTCATGAACATGGCTGAGTCAATGACACGTGATGCGTGTACATCGCTCAAAGATCTCGAATTGTTGTAACAGAATAGATCGCTACGCCACGGAAGAGCGTATGTTGGACGTATTGAATTTTGGACGTATGGTGAGTCCCTACACCTCAATTATCTTTGGCTTGTCTTGTCATCCAATAAATTTTATTTTATTTATTATTAGTTTTTAGGAATTTTTGATTTACGACACACTTATTAATATGATTTTGTACTTCCGAATTTTTTGTGTTTATTATGTTGGAGTCCAGTCTGAATTTGGTAACAACATATTGTGGAATCTAAATCTAATTAAATATTTGATTAGATTAGATTTGGATGTCCATAATTAGTGTTGGGCTATTTTAGATATAATATGATTCTTATTTTAGAAAATCCTATTATGATCTAAATTAGAATAATTGATGGGCTATTTTAGGTGTAACATGATTCTTATTTGAGGGCTTCCTATTTAAGAAATTATATTATGACCTAAAATAGGATTTTATCATCCTATATATATGCGGTGAGAGTGGAGGCACAAAGAATAAGCATAAGCACAAAGCGGAGATACGGGATGCTCGTCCACAAAGGAAATCTAAGATAAAATTCGTACTTTGCTCTTAGGACTTCGTCATCCAAGACAAAATGAAGAAGAATATCTAATCGAGGAGTCATCAACTTCGGTTAGGGAGATTGCTACGAGTTGGTGAGTGATCTCAATTGTAATATTATGTTTTTCTTTTGAGAGTGGTGAGGGGGTTAAACCTATTAAGGCAAAGGGTTCAACATTAGTTTTTGTCAATCTTGTAATTTCATCCGAGTTATAAATATTGGGATTTGTCCATGTGACGTAAGTCACCGCCATATACTTGTCTTCATCTTGTGCTTGGTGTCCGTTAGACGGGAGTTGGTTTTGATCAGGTGGGTTGGCAAATACTTACGCACGCGCCCAACAATTGGTATTAGAGCCATGTTCGATCCGTTCTGGTCTGCTACCCAACAATTGGTATCAAAGCTTTGGAGGCTCTGGCAACCATGTCTACAAAGCAGATGAACACTCGTATGATTACCCTCATAGGAGAACTGGGCGATTTGGAAGCCAAGGATGGATGATTTACTATGGTACAAGGACTTGCATGGTCCGTTGGAGGGCGACAGTGCAAAGCCAATGGACAAAGCTGCTGAAGACTGAAAACAACTGGATCGAAAGGCTGTTGGATTCATCCGCTAATGGTTGGATGATTCGGTATTTCACCACGTGTCCATGGAGAGTTCGGCAAAAGCATTGTGGGAGAAGCTGCATTCGTTATATGAAAGGAAGTCGGCTGACAACAAGGCGTTTCTTATTCGCCAACTTGTCAACTCGATGTACACAGAGTATGCCTCGGTGGCACAACATCTGAAAGAGGTTCAGGGCATCATCAATCAACTGTCTGTGATGAATATGGTGATTGGTGATGAGCTTCAGGTCCTACTACTCTTGAGTTCTCTGCCAGAAAGCTGGGAGACGTTGGTGGTGTCGGTGAGCAACTATGTGCCTGATGGAGTTGTCATGATGGAAGCAGTCAAAAGTAGCTTGTTGAATAAGGAGGTCCGACGTAAGCAAGTGAAATCGTCGTAGGAGTCCGCGCTGGTGGCTTCCTACGGGAAGGAAAGACCTAAGTCATAGGCAAGAACATGGGGAGTTCTCGGGATCTTGCGATTGTGGACCGCAAGGAGGGCTGCTATCACTTTGATGAAAGGGGTCATATCAAGAGAAACTGCATGAAGCTCAAAGTTGAGAAGGCCAAAGGAAAGGACGGTCAGGAAGATCTCATGGCGTTTGGAGATATCATTATCGTAGCGACCGACGCAGAGGAACCTTGTGGCATATGTCATGATGGCAACTGGGTCATGGACACATGGGTGTCGTATTATGCCACTCCACATAGGAGGATCTTCACGTCATACCGCGACGGCAGGTTTGGACGTGTAAAGATGGGCGACAAGGGGGCGACTACATTTGTAGGCATTAGTGATGTGCACTTGACGACATAGTTTGGTGGGAAGCTTGTCCTCAAGAGTGTGCGATATGTACTGAGTTTGCGCTACAACTTGGTTTTGATAGGGAGGCTAGCAGATGATGGCTATCGCATTCTATTTGGGAGCAAAGATTGGATGCTTGCGAAGGGTTCCCAACAGCTGGCTCGGAGAGATTTGCGTTGTGACATGTACAGGCTCAAAATGTTAAGCTGTACAGGCAGACCACAGACACCGGATGGAGACTCGAGGGGTGTTCGATAGAAGGTGGATCGTCGAAAACTTACTGAGGAAGGGATTCTAGATGCTTTGAAAGATACGAAGGAATCGGTTCATGGAGGCAAAGCGACGGATGGTGATGAGTCAAAGATTGAGGGTCAGTTTGTCGGTCCCAAGATAGCTGGTCGGTCTCCCAGTGGGGGTTGTTCTATGGATCCAGTTTTGCGATATGTGGTTTGCCAAAGCTTCAGGGAGCGACATCGATTTTAACAGTTCGAAGCTAGGAAGGAGATCAAGGTTTGCTGCAAATTCAATCTGAGGCGGGAGCATCTTCATTCACACAATCAAAGGGAGTTATGGGTCATCGACGACATGCACAGTACGTAATGTTTTGTTCGAGGACGCATGTGTATGGGGGAGCTTCAAGTTCGAACACAAAAGTGGGCAGGTTCAAGAGTTCGAATCTCGAGAGAACCGCACCATCTGTTTGGTTGGGCCAACCAAGGGTGAAAAAGCTCGTCGGAAAGTTAACACATTCCGATGGAAGACAGAAGTCGGGGATAGGCAACCGAGACTTACGGTGAGGCTGATCGTCAGGGACTTCGGTCTTGGTCGTGTCATTGATATCGGCAGGATCCTAGTGGTGCAAGAGGTGCTATGCATGGCAGCTAGCGTCAACGTGACGTTCGAGGAGCTGGAGACAAAGGAAGATACAAAGCAGCCCGGGGGATCGGAGATCAGTGGCATGGGAGAGCAAGTATTCTGTCGTGAGACGACATGAATGGAGTCCAGTTGAGGACCCATGAGATAAATACCCTATCATCAGACTGGAGGGGAGATTATGGAGTCCAATCTGGATTTGGTAACAACATATTGTTGAACCCAAATCTAATTAAATATTTGATTTGATTAGATTTGGATGTCCATAATTGTGTTGTGCTATTTTAGATATAATATGATTCTTATTTTAGGAAATCCTATTATGATCTAAAATATGATAATAGATGGGCTACTTTAGGTGTAATATGATTCTTATTTGAGGGCTTTATATTTAAGAAATCATATTATGACATAAAATAAGATTTTCTCATCCTATATATATGGGGTGAGGGTGGAGGCACAAAGAATAAGCACAAGCACAAAGTAGAGATTCAGGGTGCTCGTCCATAAAGAAAATCTAAGAGAAAATCTGTATTTTGCTCTTAGGACTTCGCCATCCAAGACAAAAAGGAAGAAGAATATCTAATCGAGGAGTCGTCAACTTCGGTTAGGGAGATTGCTACGGGTTGGTGAGTGATCTCAATTGTAATATTTTGTTTTTCTTCTTGAGAGTTGTGAGGGGGTTAAACCTATTAGGGCAAATGGTTCAACATTAGTTTTTGTCAATCTTGTAATTTTATCTGAGTTATAAATGTTGAGATTTATTTAGGTGACCTAAGTCACCGCCATATACTTGTCTTCATCTTGTGCTTGGTGTCCGTTAGACGAAAATTGGTTTTGATCAGGTGGGTTGACAAATGCTTGCGCACACGTCCAATATATTAGACTTGTATCAATTTTTTTGTTACGAAAAATATTAGTTATGTCATTAAAAAATTCGTGACAGAAAAAAGAAAAAGAATATAAGTCTAATAAACATAAAAGGCGAGATGTAAGTACAAATCGTATTATTAAGTGTAGGGGTGCAACTTGGGCGGGCTAAACCTGAGCCCGATCGGGTAAACCCGTTAATGGGTTGGGTTAGGGTTGAAGATATTCAGATTCGGGCTCGGATTTGGGTTCAAATATTTGAACCCGATCATAAATTGAGTTGGGCTCGGGTTCATATGCCGGGTTACCCGAAGAACCCGAAACCCGATATATATATATATATATATATATATATATATATATATATATATATATATATATATATATATATTCTACTATATAATGGGAAAACTTGATGACGTAACTTTTGAATTCCAAAAATACCCTTACATGTTTATACAAATAAAAAATGGTTCATTAATTTTAATAAGGACAACTTAATAATTATGAAGACTACCCCTTGATGTTCCTAAAGAATTTTCCTTAATTAACTAAAAAAATATTAAAATACGTGCAAGACACGTGCACATATGCTAGTATATATATATATATATATATATATATATATATATATATATATATATATATATATATATATATATATATATATATATACTTCTTAAATAAAAAGTTTAAATTCTAAACTTCTTCACCCAAACTCTTCAACTTCTTATCCTAAATCTTATTTCAATTTGTATTTTGTAATGATCAAGACTTGATTGCTATTTAATTATGTGTTTAATATTACTTTTGTTTAAAATTGTTTCAATTAGTATATATATTAGAGCCCGATAAACCCGATGAATCCGATCCAACCCGAGTTCAACCCGAGCCAAACCCGATCCTCCGGGCTTGGTCTTGGGCTTTATATGTTGAACCCGAGGTCGGGCTGGGCTTGTGCTCGAATTAGGCTTATGATTCATCGGGTTGGGCTCGAGTTGACCTCAAGTCCGACCCAACCCGTCCGAGTTGCACCCCTAATTAAGTGGGAGAAAAATAAAAAAATCCTTTTTTTTTTAATTCTTTTAACAACGTTTTCTCAAATGTCCCTTCTCTCCCTTTCAAAACCCTAGCAGACACCCACTCCCACCACCCTACGCCCTTCTTCCACCCCCACCCATCCGACATGGCTCTCCATCTCCAGCTCAAACCCAAAACCCTAACCCTAACTCCGATCCGCCCCCTCTCTTCATCAATCCCCCCATCCCCACCTCCTCCTCCACCAGACGACTCCAATGGCGACGGACAGCCCAAACCCCCGTCCCCTCCTTCCTTCTCCGCCATCTTCAGCGACATCAAGCAGAGTCTCAAGACCCCTCCTTCACCTCTCCGCCGCATCCCCACCGAACCTTCCCCCCCTTATCCTCCCTTCCCCCCCTCCCCCAACCCCCCCGTCTCCTCCATCGACGACATCCGCCGGAAACTCGCCGAGCTCCGACTAAAATCCCCAAACTCCAACCCTAGCCCTAACCCTAACCCTAACCCTAACCCTAACCACACCATGTCCTTCCAGGAGCTCTTCAATAAAAGCGACGCCGCCAACAAGACCGGCCCCAACCCCTCCGGGAAGCCCGATGGAGGTGGCGGCAGCTTGTCCTACGAATCCATCCGCGAGAGCTTGCGCCAGTTCCGCTCCTCCCCAAGGGAGAACACCGGCACCAGGTCGTCCTTCCATAACTCCTTAAATCTCAAGTCCTTGCAGGAGAGCCTCTGGAGCCCCTCCATCTCCGCCGCCAGGCTCCCTGAGTCGATCTTCGGGCGTGAGCTAAGGGAGAAGAATAAAGGGGACGCACCGGTGGAGGAGGCGGCGGCAGCGGAGGGGGAGACGAAGGCGCTCAAAACGGAGTTTGTCAAGATGTACACCCCCGAGGAGCTCGGGGAGAAGCTGAGGAGGTTGCGGCCTGCAGCGGCCGGGAAGGCAGGGAAGAACTGGTTCTCCTTGAAGGAGCTCAACGGACGGCTGGCGAAGCTGAGGAAGCAGGAGGAGGGGGAGATCCAGGACAGGATTGGCGGGGTCTTGTTTGTCGACCTTAAGGAGACATTGGAAAAGCTCAAGGAAGCTGATGCCAATAAGAATGTCAATAGTACGTACTTTTTTTGTTATTTCCTTTCTTACTCCAGTTATTCAGAGTTCTAATCCATTTGTTGATTAAGTTCATTAGCATTTCTTTGGGTTTGAGCAGTGCGAAGGCTGTCTATCTTGACGAATCTCGGTACGAATGCGACACCGCCTTTTATGCTCAAGCCTCCACAGGAGCAACTGGTGGAAAATGTAATTATTTGGTGGTTGCTTTATGTCTTGATGGTGGGTTAGAGATGTTAATGTTGGATGTTTTTTGCTTGCTTGTCGCAGTACTTCCATCCTGACCACTTGTCATCTGCGGAGAAGATGAAGATGGAGCTCCAGAAGGTTAGGGATGAATTTAAGATGTCGGAGTCGGATTGTGGTTCTTCTCGAGTTCAAAGTAAGGAACTTGTTAGTAAGCACAGTTAGTTTACATTTCATACAAATGAGTTTTGATTCTTTTTGTTTGGGCTTTTAGAAGTAATTTAGTTCTTATAACCAGATTGCTAATTGGACTAGATGTTGATGCATGATAGTAATGTTCCATGTTTTAATATCTTATTTAAACATATAATTTGTTGTATAATCATGTAACTGTTTATGAAAGCTTTTCTTGTATGTAAATTCATTAGTCTGTTAGGAAACTCATCAATAGAAAAGAGGATTGGAACCTGAAAAACATAGAAGGGAGTAAATATGATTTAGACGAAATATATGAATGCGCAGTCTATGTGCTTAATCAGCATATAATTATTAAATCTACATTCTTAGTTCCTAACCAGTCTACATGGATTGCACTTATTTGAATAGCAGTCACATTCTAACTTGCGTAAGCACAAGTACCAAGAGTTGGATTTGTGAGATATGTTAACAAGAGTACTTAGGGTAAGAAGAGTACTTCCAGATGACGTACAAGGTTTTTGGGTTTATTGTGGTTATGACTTTAAAGAACATATCAACGCTTTTATGATTAGTGGTAGAGTAGGTCAATAATCAATAAACAATATTCTTTGCTTGAATAACTATGTATAATCTTCTCATGGCTAATCCCAGCTCCTTTATATGATTGAAAGTTTGAAATGAGGCCGCTCTAGATGAAAATTGGATGGTGCCTCTTTCCATTGAATTTAAAAGCGCGCCTAGGCGCAGCGATGTGCAGGGACAACACCTAGGAACAAGCCAGGCGCACCACCTTAAAAAAGCGCGCGCCTAGTGTAGAAAGGTGCAGCCTCCAGGCGCTCAACAAGGCGCGCCTAAGGCGTAAAGTTACTTTAATATATATATATATATATATATATATATATATATATATATATATATATATAGTTTATGGGCTTTATTGGAAAGTATAGAAATTATTGTCATTGATATTATTGTGTATTTTAGATTGTTTTCTAAATTAGAATGTACTTCTATATTTAAAGGCTTATGTATATGTGGTTTGTATATTATATGTATATAGTTTGGGTTATTTATATCTAGTGGGCTTTTAGATTGTTATATATATATATATATATATATATATATATATATATATAAAGAATAATTTTGTGCCTATAATTAGTGATATTTTCAAGGAATTTGGACTTCTATGTAGCTAAGTTTTTAAATGTAGATATTTTTTTACATATAAAGAAAAAAAAAGTGCGCCTAGCTTTCAAATGGCGCGCCTTGAGCCTTGCGCCTAGCGCCTCAGGCTCCAGGAACCTTTGTGCCTTTCGCCTTTTAAAACTATGCCTCTTTCTGATTTTTCCTTTCCAAGAAGTTCATAAAGGTGGGATTTCAGCATTGGAGGCTTGATTTTCTTCCATAAGAAAATAAATGGTCACTTGGAGGGTCTTTCTATAACATAGAAAAATCCATTTTATGTTCCTTCTTTCGTTATAATGGCAATCCTATTTGCATTTCAAGTTTGATAATATTACGAGTACTGTGCTCTGTAGCTTTATTTAATGCATTTCTATTTGATTTACTGCACTTTGTGTGACTTGTATGATGGATACAGAACCCCCTCACATACTCATCCACTACACACATGTACAGTTATTGTAAAGGTATTTTTCTTGTTGTGTGTTCTTCGTACTGGCCGGGCATTCCATCTATCTAAAGTTTGGTATTATTCAATGGTTCTTGGTTCTATACATTTATGCTTATAGAATTTATTATAAGTTCCCTAATTTCTGGCTTGTGCTGTATGGAAAAGCAAAGCCAATGAATATAGAAGGATATTTAGTTATATATAAAAAGAGGAAAAATCAAATGGAAGAACTGAATGTTCAACACTAGTGTAGATGGTGACTCTGAGGAATGCCCATAGTTACCTGGGTCACGGTTTGTTTTTATACGCATTACTACGGGCACGGGATACACTACTTCCCATGGTACACAATATGAGAGAGGTAGACTTAAATGGTTATGTGATGCTTAGCTTACCAGGACAGAATTAATAATGGATAGTACACATGCTTAATTTTGACAATTTTTTTACCATTTCATTGGTATCTTTGTTGAACTTCATGTTGTATGATCGAGATCGCTTGGGTGGCCATTTTGGTTATCTGGGTCGCTTACCTGCCAAATATACGGTTGCGGGATCCAAATGCAGTTCCTAGAGGGTGGGGGAACACTGTAACTAGGGAATGCCTCTCCTAGGTAGAAAGGTTGATGCCATATCACGTCTCACAGCTACGAGATTAGTTGAAGATAGTTTAGTATGGATAAAAAGAGAAGTGGAATGGAAGGAAAAGACCATCCACTGAATGTTCCTCGGGAGAATGGTAGGTTGACATGCTTCTCTTGGTGCTGGTGTTTTGCATGCCTCCGCTGATGGCATGATTCATTGGACTTAATGGTGCGTGGATGCCATCAAGGTTGCTTCTGCTAGATGCATCGTTTTCCTGGGATGATATTAATGACGTGCATACTATGATCTCAAGAAACTGAGTTCAAACCTCTTGGATGGTACAACGTTTTTGTTGTGTTATGGGTGTCGGTGGTACTATCATTGTTCTGAAAATGCTGTTCAGGTGTGAGGCTCATCCTTCAACATCTAAATATATTTAGGGTCAGCATCTTTTTATGATGCACACGCCTCGCTACGCCAGTTAGCAAGGCTCAAGCACGTCTGAATTGAATTGTGCTTCATACATATTCTATTTATCTGTTATTTTGTTTACTTACTAGTGGATTTTTTTGTCGTAGAAATTACTTTTATTTTTCTTTTAATGTCTCCTTTGTAAGAGAGTTTAATATCCCCTTCATTAGAAAAAGATAAGAAAAATAAAAAGATCTAAAATTTCTATTAAATGATAAGAAAAAACCCTGAAGTCCTTTCTGTCTTCTCTTTGTTATGACTTGTGAGTCGCACCTTAGTACCAGTACAAACTCAATTGAGTGTCCCCCTTCCATCCTTTTACTTATGATTGTTGATTCCACTATTTATGTTTTAGTATGCTATTGCCTATATTTCTATCTATTTTAATATCAGACATTTTTTTTTCTTTTTGGTACGTGAATCGCACGTGAACATTTCTAGTTTATATAAAAACAACATAACATCAGGAGATGAAGAGAAAGGGCTGCAAGGGCATGATTCCCTACTCCAGAAAATTGTATGTTACTGATATGACACTCTGGATTTAGCTTAATGGCCTTAATTTTTTTATATATTTGGAGAAGAAATGTCATTATTTTATTTCTGGACTTCTAGCAATGTGTTCACAATGTCTTTCTTGCAACTTTACCTTACTACTTGTAGATTTTTTGGGATCCAAACCTGAACCATCTTTCCAAATCACCAATTTGGAGGATTTTAATTTCTTTTTGTGTGTTTTCAGTTTGGTCTGTGTGTTTTCAATTTGATTTTGTGTTCATTGTATGAATGCATTTACCGGGTACATATTACTCTTTTGGTCAATTAGTAGTTCTTTAAATTGCAGATTTTCTTTTTGTTTAGGTTAATTTATCAAATTGAAGTTCATAGGTCCGTTTTTCAATATTTGGTTTGAGTAATCATCAAATTCAAGCCTTAAAACTTGTTTACATTCTGCTATATTTTTGGGATCCCACTTCTATGATGAGGCAAAATGCCCTTAATACCCTCTTTAGTAACCTCCTTAATGGGTGGCGGAAGTTTATATTTGATGTTTTAGTTCATGTTCGGGCGCATCTACTTGATTTTTCTGCTCCGTCTTCCAGGTCTCTTGTGAATTGTGTTGTTTTTGTTAGTTTTCTTTGGAACTTAATTTCTCTAGTCTTGCGAACCATAGTATTTTCTCCAACGGTGCTCCCTTTCGATGTTTTATCAGTTAATTGGGAACGTATTGAAAACATTGCAACAAATCTTTTTTTACTTATATTTTCATTCAGAAGTAAGAGGAAAAATAGTTTTAGTTTCTAAAATATTCTCGAGAGAAACTTGGAGTCTACAATATTTATAATTGGTAAGACAAGCAGATTATACAAATGAAGCTTTAGCAAACATATCAAAAGAAATGAAGGATGTGTCTAAAGGAGAAGATACATCTGAAAGTTTAAATGTTCTGAAAAGCTTTGAAATTTAAAGGAAGTAAATTAGAAGGCCATAGATAATGTATATGAAATATAGTTTTATGTAAAAGTTCAATTAAGAGACTCTGATACCTTGAAGTGACCATTTTTGTTATCCATGATTGATTACTTTTCATGATAACAGAAACAAGCTAGATGGTAGGTGGATGCTTTCAGTGCTTTGAAGATGTAGAATATTCAAAATTGAAAGGAGAAAAATCATAAGACCTGCTATACTCTTTAGGGGTGAGTGTTGAAAATGAGAAGCTAGAGGTCCAAAAAATGAGATTAGCTTAAAGAAAATGTTGGGACGGATGAATGCAACAGAGTATAATAAAGATATGAGCATCATGGAATATTCAATTGAGGATATAAGAGGAATTGATTTTTATGGAGGGGACATTGCAATGGAGTTCTACAGATGCTCATCGCTTGAGAGTGATACGTCCCCAGTCAAAACGAGCTATAACTAGGAATAGGAAAATAAATGAAGATGTATTGAGCCATTGAGGTAGTAGATAAGGATATTATAGTTGTTATACGGGCCTTAGTATACCCGAAGGCTGAAAAGAACTTATGCGGTATGATAGTGGGACAACCATCGTTTTCAAGTATTTCACCATCTGCCTACATCTTCCTTTTAGATCCCCTTATTTTTTTGTTCCATAAACCCTCAGTTCCTTAACATGGCTGTGTTGTAACTTATCCAGTAAAGTTTGCTGCATTATGCAAGCAACCCTGAGGGAAGGGTGGTAGTTTCAACCCTACATTAGGGAATTGAATTGTTCCATAAAGGACTTGCAAAGCTACAACTAATGTTAATCAATAAGGAATATACATAGTGAATCATAGCCATAGGTGAAGAAAGATAAACAAGGATTTTTACAAAAGATTTCTAAGGATTGTAGTACCTATTTTCTTTTTAAACAGACCCTGGCATAGAAAATTGAAGATTGAAATTGTATAATTTATGTTTTAGTATTAACCACCAATCTCAACTAAATAAACTGCCAAGAAATCACCGACACACAGGCAACAACAATGCGATCATGAAGGTGATATTATCACTGTGAAACAAGAAACTCAGGTGAAATGGGATCCAAGTTCAGTGTAAATGATAGTTTTAAAGAGAACTTGATCACAAGTTGTGCAACTTATCATGTCTTGTTTTGTCTTAAAACCAGGGTAATAATCAATTGATACCAATACTTTTTTTAGAAATCTTCTGTCATTTCTGAGCATAACCGGTCATATATGGGGCTTGAGCAATGGTAACGTTTTGGTATGGAGGTTGTTTGAGTCGCGGTAACAAACAACAAATAGGGACAAGACTGCATGTCTTGATCCTGACGGTAACCACCTCCCAACAAATAGGAAAAAAACTGCATGTCTTGATCCTCCCTGGACACTGCATTAGTTGGAGCCTTGTGCTTGGGGCTACTTTTATTGTGCGTGAATGTTTTCGAACTCCATGTTATAATGGGGATTTTAAGTCAGAGAGCTGGGATTTTAGGTCAGAGAGCTGGCATCGGCCCATTCTTTATTGTTTTGGCCAAAATTTATTGAAACTTCCTAAAGCATATTGAAAATGTTTGATGCCATAGCAAACTTAAACTAGAAAGGAGAAAATTGTTTGATCTGGACCATCCGGTAATTGCAGCATTCCAGGTGGAATCACATTATTAAAGCTATAGCGAATATCCCATTAAAGGATAAGGCCCCGTTTGGATCCGATTTAAAACTCAGCTTTTTGAGTTTTAAATCAAAATGTGGAGAAAAAGTTGTTTGGCACCCAAATACTCGGAATGTGCACTCCCGAACTTTTTTACAAAAACTGCCGCTTAAACGTTACTTTATGAGAGCAACTAAAACCTGCTTTCTGAAAAAAATTTCCACACTCAGAGCGGGCCCCACGCCTCACCCTCCCTCTCTCTCTCCTCACTCACACACAGACACCTCTCGTTCTCTCCCTCTCTCCATCCCTCCACTGAAGGAGACCATCTCCATCTCTCCACCGCCGGGACAGTCGACGACCCAGACCGTGCGGAGGAGCTCGACGACCTTGGACGGGGACGACGAGCTCGACCGCCTTGTACTCGACCTCGACCTCCTCGTCGCCGACCTTGACCGCTTCGAGCTCCTCCGTAGCTAGCTCGTGGGGTCTCGTCGACTCCGGCGTGAGCTCCTCCGGCGCGAGCTCCTCCGGCGCGAGCTCGTGGGCCTCCGCCCCTAGCTCGTGGGGTCTCGTCGACTCCACCACGAGCTCGCCAGATCTGGACGCCACCGTCGCGGCCTTAACCCCCCCTCGAGCGGCGGCGACCTCATGAACGCCTGGCCGCGTGTCCTCCTGGCCGCGTGTCTCGGCGAGCGTGTCTCGGCGAGCGGTCGAGACGCTGCAGACACTTGCCAGATCTGGACGCCACCGCCGCGTGTCTCGACGAGCGGTCGAGAAAACACTTGTGATGAGTAACCCAGGAGACGAGTCGACGTCGCGTGTCCGTGTGATGCTCAAGAACAGTAGATACAGCGATGGACTCAGGGACACGAACTCTGCATGTGCAGTAGACACAGCTGGACACAAGTAGTGGACACGATGAAGAGGTCATCCAGTTGGACACGAACAGTAGATACAGCTGTAATTTCTATAAAAAAATTTACCACACATTTTTCAACTTTTATATTTTAAAATTATTTTTCAGATGAAAGTAACCAAAAACAAACTCAAAAAATTTATACTCAGAAAACAACTTTATAACTTACTTTCAGAAAACTGTTTTCAGAAAGAAATTTCAGAAAGCATATCCAAACGGACCCTAAGCATTTTTAGGTATATATCCAGCTACTCATACCAAAATTCTGTAGATTCCATTGTTCCCATTACTTTGTTAGCACATGCTCACATATAAAACTATCGAATCAGAAGCTCTAGTTTGCAATTTCATAAGGTAGTCAAAGGCGTACTTGAGACGCAAATGATCCATATCACCCGAGACGCAAGACACACTTAAGACGTGCGTCCGGACAAAACGAGGTGCAAAATAAAAATAAAAAAATAATATACATAAATAAACAAATAAAATTAGTAATGCAAAAAATAAAACCAAATAACATATTAAAACCAACAAAAATATGTTAAAATATAACCAAGTGAACTAGCATAACAGCAGTAGCAATAACAGTCAACAAAACTAACAAGAGTTTGTATTCTTCATACCACACTTTTAGTAATTTGTTTAGTAAATAAACAAATAAAATTAGTAATGCAAAAAATAAAACCAAATAACATATTAAAACCAACAAAAATATGTTAAAATATAACCAAGTGAACTAGCATAGCAGCAGTAGCAATAACAATTAACAAAACTAACAAGAGTTTTGTATTCTTCATACCACACTTTTAGTAATTTGTTTAGTAAATAAACAAATAAAATTAGTAATGCAAAAAATAAAACCAAATAACATATTAAAACCAACAAAAATATGTTAAAATATAACCAAATGAACTAGCATAGTCGATTCGCGAGGACTGAATAAATTGGAGATTAGTCTAATAATATATGTGCAATATATGCTATATGTCATCAAAGTATTAACTTAAATACCCAAAAATAATAATATATATGCAATATATGTCTTTGGTATGCACATTTTCTTTCTCCTCTTCTTTCTCCTTTCTCCTTCTCTGTCGATTGCTTTTAAGTTTTTAAAAAACTGAATTTTGGATGAAATTTTGATCTTTTTAATCCTTTTTTTTGTGAACCGAGACCTAATCGGCTATATAGTCCCCTAGTCGAGTCGGCGAAGCTGACTATCGACTAGTCAGATTTTTACAACAGTGAGTAATTTTAATTTTTTAAGTTCGATTGTAACAAACTTTGGCATCTGTGGAAATTGTTACCTCCCTCTCACTTGTATGAGATAAGGGTCATCTCCCTGCCTCAATTATATATATATATATATATATATATATATATATATATATATATATATATATAGAAGAACAAAAGAAACGTAAGACGTGCTTTTTCTTGGTCGCGTCTTGCTGAAAGGTGCACCTTAGGCGCGCCCGAAAAAAAACGTCTCGTCTAGTGAGGTGCGAGGCGTAACTGCTGCGCCTTTCTAGGAGGCGTGCCTTTGACACTTTTGAACACCCAACATTAGGTTGTTCAAAAGTAATCTGGTGAGAACCATGTGGTATACTCATCTCACAATCTCTTGCATTGACACTTTTGAACTCCCAACGTTAGGGCAAGTGGTCTGATTTGAACCTCCATGACATCACTGGTGATCGAAGATGATTGCTTTGGTTGGAGACGAACCCCTTTTCCTTTTTCCTGAGGTGATAGATATTCAGGTTTGCATTTGTTCCAAGCTAGTGACATGGAAAAACTCTGTTGGGAGTCTTCGTGACTAGGTTCTAGGGCAATAATAATCAAGGAGATGGCCCAATGTGATTCATTTAGTATACATTTATTTTCTCATGTATGTGCTGTCCGTTTAATGACTCCTTGACAATGAGGTTGTTAATATTACGGAGATGGACCATCCTCTTCAGATGTCTTATTGATTCCATCACCCTAGTATTTGACTCAAATGGGACAAGTGTGATTTTTTTTTATTCCAAAGGGACAACAGGATAAAATTGAGTTTATGGGTAGTGTATTCTAGTGTGTTCTTAGGTGAGATGTTTCTCAAGACGTAGTTTGCTTAACTCGTATAAGTTTGGCTAGATAGTAATCGACGGGTTTGACATGAAGTCTAGCCATAGACTTGGGTGTGGACAGACCTAGGTTTGATCAAGCTTGGAATTTTTACAAATCTACTTATATGTATTTGACACTATTTGTAATAGCTGATTTAGTAAATCTTTATCATTCACGTGAGTATCAATTATCCAGAGTTGCATCATAATATATACTTAAATTTCACATATCATGATACAATTCTTATAGGAACTTATTTATATTGGCTGATTTTTTAAACCTTACTCATTCGCATTGGTATCAAGGTTGTTTCCTTCATAATGCATAACTTAAGTTTCATATATCATGCTAAAGTTCTTTTAGGAAAGCCTTAAGGTTGAAACTTTAATTATCAACACCAACCCCTGAATGATTATTATTTTCTCGTTGAGTTTGAATGGCAATTATTTTATGCTTTTGAGTGATTTATAATTTGATATACTGATACTTTGTTTTATCCTAACTGCAACTTACTGTTTAGTTGCAATGACAGTGGTTTGAAATTAGATATAGTGATGCCAATATTTGATTTGTTTTTAATCTAAAGTTACTGACACAAACATAACTGCCTGACACTATATGAAAACCACAGCAATTTTACCTTGACAGCACAAACTCATCAGCGTTTCTAATTTGAAATAAGCATCATGTATCACATGTTTTTTCATGTCTTCTGGATTCATGTCATGTTGGACACATACATTGCAATGATTTTGGAGTGCCTGTGCTTCCTAGCCTTTTAGCATTGTCACTATGTTGTTGTTTTACTCGTAACTCGGTCTTGAATCAAGCATAGTTTGCAGCATCGGCCGATACTGATACGATACCGGCTATACTGATACAATTTGACATGTCTTTATCCGATATCGACCCCTACAGATACCGACATTGTGGGTCTCTTTTTCATTCAATTCGGCAGAGAAAATGGAACAAAAAAGACCAATCAATAAAGGTGTAAAAGTATAGTAAGCTTGTAAAATTATGTAAACGAAGAAAACTTATCTATCATAGGTAAACCAATCAACAAGAGTGACTATTATTTCATTCAATTTCAAAACTAAGAAACAACACAAAAAATATTTAATATTATGCTTAAATAAAATATTTTTTCCTAACTTTTAATAGTTTATTAATAATTATTTGTTTTGTACCAAAAAAAAGCCGATCCGTATACTCATAGGAAGGATCCAATACTGATTCCGAGTGAACTTTGGAATCAATTGCTTATCGTGACTTCCTTTCATTCACCCCTTCCCTTTCCTGAGGTTTCTTTTATTAGTGGAAATATAAGAGAATACTAAAATTTGTCATAGAATTTCTCAATTCTGACACAGTGTACCCTGTACATATTAGATCGAATCAAATGATATTTTAATCTATCCAGAATAATGCTCCAACCAATTTATGATTCTTTCATTGAGTTGGAGGCAATGTTGTCAGCATCGGAGTATCGTAGGATTGCAAAGGGTCTCAATCGGATTCATATTGTCAATCTTAAGATCCACGATTACATCCTTAAAAAATTTAATGGAAAAATATTGACAATTCATATCTATGTTATATTATGCATATTTGAGGTATAGAAAATCAAAGCAAGTAGGTTAGCACACTATATCACAAATTGTACTCAATTTTTCCTAAATGATAATCATTTATTTATTTTGTCGTTCTCCAAAGAGTAGCAAATAACAAAATAGACAAAAAAATAACATTCAATTAAACTTCATTAATCAGTATCATTTTCACTTAACTAGATCTTTGTTGGAATCGTCCATATAAGAAATATTGGTCCTCTCTTCTTCATCCTCAACCAAAGTTGCAATCTTTTCCTCATCATCTAATTGTTTAACTTATTTTCTTGCTCTTCTTGTTGTGGAGAGATCCCTTGGTCCTAGGAAAACATAAAACAATAACTCAAAACTATGCACATTCAAATTATATAAATTAACTTGTAAGTTATAACTCATAAATATATAACTAAGCTCATTACCTCTTTTCTTCTTCCTAGTGCTAGGAACATCGTACCTTTAAAGCAAGCAGGCGGTCGTGTCTTCGAAAAGAGTTTGAGGCTCCATCTCCATTATCAACTCATCATCTGACTCTGTCCGATAAATATATCGAATCATTGTTCCATTTAGACCTCATCTTCTCGTGCCTAGCACGAACTACAAGGTTGTACTTCACAAATACAAGTGCATCCATCTTTTTTTGCTCCAATTTGTTTCTCTTTTTGGAATGCACCTAAGCGAAAGAAATATTATATTAATAATATATCACTTAAATACTCTTCTAAGTTATCATTATAGCGGCACATTCAAAATAGAAATATTTCTTACCAATTCAGGAGTGCTCAAATTGTGTTTGCAACCGGATACACTACACGTGAGAATTAAGATTCTCACTCCCAACCTTTGAACAATGTTCTAAATGGCGGTTGAGGCGGCGCTTAGGCGGTAGGCGGTCTCTCTCCACACTGCTTTTGCGGTAGGAAGCGGAGTAGGCGGCCAATATAGGTATGCGGCGTAGGCGGACGCCTAGACGGAGCAATACCTAACAAGATATTTTGGCTAAAAGTTTTGCAAGCATTATGCGCCTATGGTTCATTTTTACAGAACTAAAACTTCATAAATCTTCATTCTACAACTTAGTTATGCATGTAACATCCTTAAAATATGTATATTATGCAAAAAAAGTGGTAAAATAGTAAAAACTGTCCAAAATGTATCACCTGCCTAGGCGGTAGGCGGACTCTCTCTGTTGCACACCCGCCTACCACCGTTTAGAACCTTGCCTTTGAAGCTCCTTACAATGGCTTCCATGGGCCTCCCACCATAGATTTAAATCCACAAAAGCATTCATGAATCATGCGTACAATAAATAATCAAAGAACTCAAGAAGGGATGTCTTACCGGGTCTCTGTCTTTCTTGTTTCCAATGTGCAACTCCTTCCAAAACCTCCTTGCTTTGCATTAAACAAATCTATTTGGGAAGTAATCATAACCGTCTCTCTTGTGGTTGGTATCATCCTCACACAGTGATCACACTTAGAAGTGTTTTTATAGTGAAGGAATATGTTTAGGAAATACCTGCCGCATGCAAAGGCCTATGCAAGTGCAAGTGCAAGTCCCATCTTGCATCATATAACGTCCCAAATAGGCTTTTACTTGCTTTCAATATTCTTCAAGTTCTTTGCAATTGTTTCTTTGGTCCGGTCCATCTCATAAATATAACCCATCGGTGGCTTCTTTTCTCTATCAAGCACACACAACACACAGAAAATAGAGGGGTACTTGACACCTGATCAAAAGTGTACATCCGACAAAGTAATATACTCCGCCGTCTTTAAATCCTCTTTCTTAACTATGGATTTTGTATCAAACATTTGTTGCAACTCTCCCTTCAACATACGTGGTCTTTGAGAGTTAGGACTTTGGTAGCAAACCTTGTGAGGCGTATCAAGTTAACTCCCTTTTTGAATTTTCTTCATCAAGTCCAAGACCCAGATATGATAATAAATATAGTTGGTAATAGTTTTATAGCTTTATCATTAGTAAAAGCTTGTGCATCCAATTATCAAACATCCTTCAACATAAAGGTTCAACAAGTGTTCGACGCAAGGAGACCAAAACAATCTAGCACACTTTGCCATCAACAACCCCCCCCACCTTGACATAAGAAGGGATGCTATTGGTGACTGCTTGAACGTCATTCTCTTCTCTGGTCTCTTTCACAACCGAATCAAGGAGAGCAAATAGTTCGTCCGCATTCTTAAAAATGTCGGAAGAGTCAACCAATCAGAGGATGAAAGTTCCACTTGGACTATTAACCAAGAAGTTGGTTATTGACCTATTGGCGCCATTCGTCCAGCCATCCAAAGTAACGATACAACCTTTCTTTGCCCACTCTTTCTTAAACTTGCTGACATATGTTTCAACATTTTCCACCTTGTTTTTTTAGGAATTTATATCTCATGATATGTAGGAGGTTTAAATCCAATCCCACAATGGGCAATGCCCACCAACAAAGCAACAAAGTTCATACTCCTCACAAGATGGAAAGGAAGAGCATGCACGTAGAAGCATCGAGCAATCACTTGACATACAACATCACTATCACACTCTTCCAAATTCGATTAAAGTAGCTTGTTTCTTCTTCGTTGGTGTGTGACTTTTGTCTCCAACATCAACGATCTTCCTCTTCCCCTTGTCAGGTACATTAGTTCCGCCGTAACTTGAACGAGGAGCATCACGATTTTCCTATATCATCTGTCTCTTCCAATCTTTGTTGTTTTTCATCTTCATTGGTAGAACGCACACTTTTGAAGTGCACATTCGTGCAAGATGATGTTTCATTTAAAAGACCACACCCCGAATTTGTGATGACAATAGTTGCACATCAAGTGCTTCTTGTCAGTATCCACCACCTTAAAGTTACAATGGTCCTATGTCAAATCCTTCTACTTATCGTTATCCATCTATTAGAATTCACAACAAATTTTAAAAAATGTAAATAATTTCATATTTTTATATACCAAATTATCCATTACCAAAAAAAAATCATTGATATAGCTTAGAGAATATAGATCTTACATTGGTTCGAGGAGAGGCCCTCAAATTATGTGCTTCTCCCTCGCCTTGGTTGTAGAAGTCTAACATAGCAAATGGAAATTAATTCAAGTAAATGGAGAGGAGAGATCTAAATTTCTCTATTACGAAAGTGGGGAAAGAGAAGTTTAGAGCTGAGAAAGAGGGGAGAGGAGAATGGCTTAATAATAGAAAGGGTCCCACAACTTACTAATTTCCAAAGAAAACCAAAATCTGACTAATCTGCCTAGCTCTAGATCACATGATCTGTGTCGGATTGCGATCCACGGCCTGGATTGTACAATCCTGGGCTGATCAACATGATCCATTGGCCAGGGCGATCAGGTAGTCGAAGGCGAGCCTCGCAGCAAGGCGTAGCATCTGCGTCTTGCACCTCACTGGACGAGGCGTCTTTCTTCGGGCGCACCCAAGGTGCAAAAAAGAAGAAGCGTGCCTTATGTGTTTTTTGTTTCTTACAAAATTTTTGAGGTGGAGAGATAGCCCTTACCTTATACAAGTGGGAGGAAGATAGCTCTTTCCACGATTGCCAAAGTTGGCTACATTTGAACTTGAAAAACTAAATTTACTAAAAGTATGATAGAGAGTACAAATTCTTGTTAGTTCTGTTGAGTGTTATTGTTGTATGCTAGTTCACTTGGTTACGTTTTAATAAGTTTTGTTGGTTTTAATATGTTATTTGGTTTTATTTCTTACATTACTGATTTATTTATTTATTTATTTATGTATATTTTATTATTTTTATTTTGTTCCTCGCTTCGCTTGGACACACGCCTTAAGTGCGCCTTGCGCCTTACGATATGCGATATCGTGCTATCATGACAACATGTCACGATCCGATCTCAAATAATTGGGTCGAACCGGATCATGTCCAGCCTGCACCGTTGTGAGACGACGGCAGTAAGCTGTTCTATATGCAGGTGTTCACAACAACATCTATACATTTGTCACAACTCAATATACGAAAATTTTAAAACTTTATTCAACATTTGAAAAGTACAACTGGAATTAAAAGAACTGAAATAAAATGCTGAATTCAAATTTAACCAAAATTCCAAAAAAATGAAACTAGAAACTGGAAATAACTAGCTAAGCGGTCGGCTCGTCGGCCTCAGGTCCTGCGTCCTCCAAGGGGGACTCTGGCAACACCACAGGGTACAAAACCGGATCATAATAGCTATTGTACAATAGTTCAGCATCCTCAATATCACCTAAAAATGTTGTCTCCAGTCAGGAGGGAGCAAGTACGAATATGTATCTCATATTTCAAGTAATAATGGAAAAGTGCAGGCTAAACAGTTTAAACAATATTTTCCAGCATTCTACAATTGAAAACAATGTGATTTGAATGTGTAATCGTCTATGACCGGCTTGGGTTATACAATAGCGTCCTAGCGACGCGACACGACTTATCCCCGTGTGTAAGAGGGGTAAGCTCGCACAATATGCAATATGAGGGGTATTGGCTATAAACGTTATACTATTCCCCCAATTTCCACAATCAATCAATCAATATCTGAATCCGTGTAGCAATGTGGTTTAAACATGCAACTAGACAATTACTAAATAAAATACAAGAAAAACATAACCGTAACTTGCCTTTGTTTATGACTGGATCGGTAAAGTCGGTTTCGAGAAGGATGTCAGGTTCGTCTCCGAGATCCTACATTTGAGAACCTTGGCTTATAACCAATATGAAACCACTCTAGGTGTGCTAGTTACAATCTCTGGAAGTAGACCCTAGTCAGGTTTTAAGTTTATTAATTATTCTACCGGAAATCGTCTAACGTCGCAATTCTACTTTCGTTGTTATTTAATTAAAATGAGCCGATTATTGATTTAATTGGAAAGATGGCAATTACCGGTTAATTTGGCAAAATTTTGTATTTTGTAATATTGTATACAAAACTAATATTTTTCTTTAAATGAGAAGAACATGAATTTGTTTAAACAATACAAACTTGTAATTTTACTAATTATTTAATGTGAGAAAAAAATGTTATAGTTTTCTATATCCAAAATAATATCTTTTTAATATTTTACGAGTCTATCGACAAACCAACATTCCAAAAAATAAATAAAATATATTCTATGCAATACAGGGTCACAGCAAAAAAAATAGAAAACTGGGCTTATGTCCTTACAATTATTTACATAAATGAAATTAAGAATAATAATAAAACTCAGGTGAATCCTGAACGCCGGGAAGCGGTCCATTCAGCAGGCTGAAGTCCTGCACCAAAAATACTAACAGTAGTACCTGCTCTAAAAATAATTGTAAAAATATAAATATTATTTTAAAGAGTCTCAGATTGGTCCAATAATCATTCTTAGCTATTGCCTCAACGTCCAGAATGACTGGTTTCGTTTGCATTTCGCTAGGGCCCATTGACCGGTACGGTCGTCACCCAAAAATCCATTTAATAACCCTTTTGGAAAACCAGTTTTGAAAATCATATATATATATAGTTTTACGAAAAATTGGACATCATTTCCTCTATATCTGGGATAACCCAATACTGGAAAATTGTGCCAACCACACAAATAATATCCCAAACCAGGGAAATAACCCACAAATTTATTTCCACCATTAATATTAAAACCCGAAAAATAATATCCACATCATGTTTCCAGTATTCGGAAAACCGAAGTTACTCAGAACCCGAAAATATCATAAAACCAATCTACAGAATATATCCGAACTTAACTCGGAATTTCCGAGAAGCCATAGGAACAAAAACCACAGAAACCCAATAGTTCGGAAATTCCGAAACAGAAGATCAAAAACCAACCACAGCATACACTTAACCAGCATACACTTAACCAAAGAGGACTTCGGAACTTTCCGAAATCGAATTCGTCTAAATCCGAATCCCGCAACGGGATCGGGGACCAATATCATCATCGACAACTGGGAAGGGACACGGGGACACGAGATATACCTTGGGTTGCTCGGCTAGAGCTCTCAGATACAATAATAGAGATAGAAACCACGTTTCCGCGGACTCGGGAAAATCCCAACTCGCGGATAGCAGCGGGAAACCACTGAAACAACGCTGGACATCGCTGTTGGAGCAGCGGGGCGCACGCGGGCTGAGCCGGGCGCGGACAGCGGGGTCTGGCCGAGATCGCCGGAGAAAACGGCGGGTACCGGGCTAAGGCACGGCGGGAACGGAAGAGGGCGGCGTCAGGGTTGCTGGAGAGGGCCGAGAGGCGGCCTGGGCGGACGCACGGGCGGGGGACACGGCGGATGGCCGCCAAGGTCGTGGCCTAGGGCGCGTGCGGGAGGGCGGAGCCGCGGGTCGGTGGCGAGGGCGGACGGCGGGGAGCTGGACGTGGCCGAGGGCGGCGAGGTCGCCGGGCCGGAGGTGGCGCGGCTGGACGCGGGGAGCGGGGTCGGGCGGAGTTGGCCAGGCGCGAGTGGCGACGGAAGGGGGTCGGGTGGCTTCTGGAGGGAGATAAGAGGGTGAGAGGGAGAGGAGAAAGTGATGGGGGTTGGTTTCAAATGAAGGGAGTGGTGGTGGTTTATGTGCTGGTGGTGGGAGTGGGTTTAATATGGGAGAGTGTGGAGAAGTGGAGTGTGTACGTGAGGAAAAGGAGGAGTTGGAGAATAGGGGTGCTGGAGAATAGGGAAGGGGGGGGTGCTGGCTTGGTTGTGGGAGACCAAGCCAGTTGATATATTATTATTATTATTATTATTATTATTTATTTTAATAATAGTTAATAATAGATATTTAACTAGGATTTCAAAAGAAGGAATTGGATCGGGATTGGGTTTCAGGAAATCGAACCGGGTTCGAACTCGGGTTCGGAGTCCGGACTCGGGATCGGGGCGGGCCACAATCAAAAATCAACGATAATTTTTAAAATAATATTTTTTTCCTAAATCCGACTAAATAATAATATATAATAATAGTATATAGTAATAATAATAATAATAATAATAACTAAACTAATTATCGCTAACCGGCAAAATCCAATAAATTGAAAATCAGGGTTTCACACAACATGGGTTAAAATGGCACTTTTCTTCCTTTCTAAGCGTCTTTCTTCTATTATTCACTCAATACACTTTTTTTTTATTATCCTTAGAAGTAACTTTTCAGTGTGCCACAGGAGTAGATGAATGATGCTGTCTGGTAAAGGAAATTAAGTATGATTTATGTAAGCAATTTATATTCTTTAGATGCCAACATTTGTTTTTCTGGACTTGAATACTGACATGGATGCATGACTTGATATGGACATGACTATGTCAGACATTGCAACAATTTTGACCTTGAACTTATATCCACATGCGCCCGCACATATAATTTCTGGTGTCTGCAGATTTATCACATAGTGATGCCCGATATGGCATGGAGTTTGGATTGTCTGTGCTTTTTTGCTCCTAATCAATTCTATTTTTGTCGCCCTTTGGCCTCAAGACAAGTGCAGTATTTCCAAAGTTTGAGTGGGCTCATGAGCTGCTCAATACGAGCTCGAGCGTCCAATAAGAGTGTGTTGTATTGTGCACCAGACGAGAGAGAAACAAAACACACTAACATGTTGATTTTTAGAAGAAAGTAGTTGGCAGAGGCAAACATATCCATTCATGGATTACAGTAAAAGAGGTTTAGTAACAGATACAAGGAAACGTGGATCACTAGCACCAAGGGCTGTCATCAAAATTATATTTAGTTTTTATATTGCTTGTTTTAACTGCAATCTCTCTTATTTGACAAGGAAACAATTTTGTGCTGCAGTTGCCCAGCTCACGACTAAAATCAAACATTTGTCATCTGTTCTGCACAAGAAGGTATGATTAATCACTTCGTTGCAGATGCATTTGTTTCTTTTTTCTTCTTCCATTCATTTCTGTAATTCTTTCTTGGTGTTCTGTTTCTCTACAGGACAAGCATTCAAGGAAGGGCCTGCATGAGATGGTCCAGAGGAGAAAGAAGCTCCTCAAGTATCTCCGGAGGACCGACTGGGACTCCTACTGTCTTGTCCTGTCGAAGCTTGGCCTGAGAGACGTCCCGGAGTACAAGGCTCCAAACTACAAGGCCTAGTATCTTCTCCTTCCAGGTCAGAATTCATGTCTTATAGGCTTTTAGCAACAGATGGCTGTGGCATTACAATGTGAAAGAATGCCTTCTACAATCACAGAGCTGATCCTGCATGTAAACCGAGCCATCTGTTATCGACTGCTTTCGTTATAATAATCGGTTTTCACTTTTATTTACACTAGTGACTGAGGCAACTTCTCTCTTTTTTCATAGACTGAAGATCTCAGCCCTTTTGTTGGAAAGGGAAAGGATATTTATTTTGTTATAGATGTCCAAAATTGTAAAACATCAATTCAGTGGTTTGTAGCCTCGTGTTCAATGGCAAGTCCGTCACTGGTTACTGTTGTGTGGTTTTCTCTTTGAAAAATGTACTTCTGAATTATTCTCCGTTAAACTGAAGAAGTTCTGAGTTGCAGAATGCCAGAATTTTCTTATGATATATTAGGACATAAATTGCAAATTATCTACAATTTTGTTGGATCCATTTCAGCAACTCCAACATCACAACAGACGTGACTGCAAGCACAAATGTGTCCTACACATATTTTAATGCACATTTCTGCTAAAAAAAGGTGAAAATGTTGAATTAAGACAAAAAATATAACTCTCATCTCAAACTACCAATCTAGTTGTTTGATGCAGCTGTGGAGAATTTAACATCGTATTATGGCACTTCGGTTCCATCTCTTTGGCGTGCATTAACCTTTATAATAGATGAGAATAGATCTTCGACCTCCAGAACGTGCTGAAAATATTTAAACCTTCACCAAATTTTTTTTACCATCCCTCTTTTTGATAGCTGGGGTGGGCTCACTCTTTTTTTTTCTTATGTTTTTTTATTTTTGATTTTTTTATATGAGCTCACCCAAAAATAAATTTTACTATTTTTTTCTTATGTTTTTTATTTTTAATTTTTTTTATATGAGTCAGGCTACCTCTCGTTGTTCCGAATATGCAATTTGGCATGACTGATTGATATTAGCGTTCTAGTGACGATAATGATTACATCAATCTCCAAGTTTATAGCATCTTCAGTGCTATTGTGACTTGGAAAAAAAAAAGTTTATCATTTCTTCCTATGTGGCACAGATTGGAGAAAGGACTTTTTTTTGAAAAAAATATTTTTCTGAAGTCACATTAGCATTGGAGATTTACTTTACCGGTCCATATAGAACCTTTTGTTTACTGGTCGTTGTCTCAGGGTCATGTTCATATGAGGATTTTTGGGACGACAAATGATTAATTACATGTCCAAGTTTGCAGCCAATTACAGTCTGTCTTTTTTCCTGTTAAACTATTTCTTCGTTATGCCGTATAGATTATGCCAAAGTATTTTGTATAAAGGGCATCAAATGGCAACTGACAATCTCATTTTTTGTAAGCTAAATTAATTATTACCTACTTCTATGAATTATTAGTTATATCAAACAACAAAATAAAATTCTAAAATTCAACTATGTTAAAGTTCATCATATCAGATTTCAAAAAAAAAATAAAATAAAAAAAAATAAACGTTTTCATTTTTTGGAACTCTTGAAATTCGCAAAAATACCGAATAATATTCGTTTACAGATACCAGATACTATAAAAATTCTACATAATTTTATCCTTGTTGTGATTTGGATAAACCCAAATATGGATGCCCTTATCCATACCCATAAATAACCTCTATCACATTCCCCTATATATGTTATCAATGAGAAAAACTCTTCTCTTTTTTTCACAACACGTTATCATCACGACTCTAACCAAGAAGAAAAGACTGAAAGGAGTCCGATGACGAAAGATGTTCCAAGCCAACATGGAGAGTAATGTTGTCACCACCGAATCAAAGATCAGAAAAATGGATTGAACAATCCAACCAGATTCATAGATTATATATTTTCTTTTGATAAGAAATTTGTGCTATGATCTAAAATCCAAAACTAATGTCAGAAATTATATCGTTATTGTTCTCTGGTATGCATGTATAAGATGTTGTCTTGTATAGAATCTTGTATAGAATTCTCATGCATATTCAACAAGATTAAGCAAATAATAAGATGTAGACTGCCCCTTTAGAATTATTTTTAGTCAATCTAATGGTCATAAAATTTTATCTTGTAATCTGCTTCCATGCGTGCTTTAAGAAAATTTGATGATCTTGTGCAATTTGTTAACATTTGATAAATCTTAATGAATGGAAACCATGTTTTTTTTTATGTCAATTTGAAATATGAATTTTATATTTCTCTATCCATGTGTTAGACGTCTTTAGACATTAAATGCAATTTTGTTACATATTAGATACTTAAAATCTGTTTGTGGTATTGCTTGCGCTGAAACACTTTATTCCTCACATACTAATGTTGTATCCAGAACCTATGGAAGACGTCAAAAGTCTGTCCGAAACGACCCAGTATGGCTCATATGAGTTCATCTTTTACTCGTTTGTTTATTTTATAAATTTGGCAGCATATACAAATAGGATGACTGTGTCGTTTTATTTTGTGCACATTGAGCACAACCTCACATATTTGACTTGAAATGCTACATACTTATAAAGGAATATTTTTTTTTATAAAGTAACTTTTGGATTGAATTCTTATTTACTGCAGATAGATCTTTTGGCTAGATTAGAGGCAGTGAGCTACTTGATAATTGAAAAGTATACACATGAACACATTTGTATATGTATTAGATCCTTGTTAAACATCTATTGTTATGCATGTTTCGGATGGTAACTGATTTCCAAAGTAATATAGAAGAGGACCTACAATAAGAAATGGCGGGCAGTTTCTTATATCTCGATTATGTTTTGTGCAAGCGTAAGGACCATAGCTAAATCACATTCAGTTATGTTTTCCCTTAGCAGCATAGACATGGGTAGACTATTTCCAACAAAAGTCTTCATGTAGTGCCATATCAGATATATGTTGGACGGGAATACAAACACGAATGTGATCCTCTAAATTAGTAGCCATATATGCAGCGTACTACCATTCCCTTGTATATAGAGAGCACGCCTGTAACGACCCGCACCCTGATTAGGGGAACGAGTACGTGGTTACGTCCAGCCTACGCCGCAGCATCGGCGGTAGAACGCTGTCTAGGTCATCTATAAATACTACAACTAAACAGATAAAGGTACCTGTACAGTATATACACTCCGAATGGAGGTGACATAGCAATACAGTCTCAATCACAAGGCAAACTAGGATAGATAGCATGAAAGAAAATATGATAGATGAAAGCAGAAAATAAGTTCGAGATCCACACAAGCCCAAAGCTATACACAACACCACAGAGTCACAGAATATAATATGAAATACTACTGTCTGAAAAGTACTAGCTGGCTCGCAGGCCAGGCAATCCTAACTAAGCTACTCTACTCAGGGTGAGCAAAGTCTAGTGGCTCTACTAACAAGCCATGGTCCAGGTCTACTCCATCAGACTCGACCCCATAATAGGTCGGGCAATCTGCCTCAGAATTATCTGTAATATATCAACGGTATCCTGTCAGGAAAATGAGCAAGTACAAACACTAACAGCAGTTCCATGTAAATTTTGACAAATTCTATAAGAGACAGTATAATGAAATACAAGACAAAGATATAGGAAGACTTGGGAGCCATTCGGAAGCTGAGTTACAACCCATAAACCAAACAAGGACCGGGATTGTAACCCTTCTCCCGAACAGAACTTAGCCTCCAATCAAGGTATAACATAAGGACATGTAGAACATGTGAGTAAATGAATATCATAGCATGGTGAGAAAAGTACTGAATGTAGAACTGAGCAGGATATAAGATATGATAAAATAAATATAAAATGTGTCTTGAATTATTAGAGCGTTATGTGATCGGCTTGGGAAACATGATCAGGCTTTCCATCCGACCGGCTATGAACAATATGTACAATAGAACGGTAAGGCCGGTCACCATGGAAAGCTATGAACGATGTAGGGTAAGGCTTTACCCGTCGTGAGGCGAAGGTATAGCTATGAACAATGTGTACAATAGAAGAATGTGGAAATTTGATTACACAACCACTAATAACTCCCCATCCCCCGAATAGTATAAAGGATCCGGACATAACACGTCATGGCACGGGATTCAAAAGCAGGTGATCAGCCCACTCCCAAGTCCATGTCTATACAAGTACAAGTAACAAGTCGAGTCATGTACCAATATACCAAGTAACCCGGGAACAATATCTCATGACAGGATCCGACATATACTAGTCCGTGAACTATCGTGTCTGGAAATCAAGTAAGACACTACAACTGAATCGGATATAGCAGATATCAAGACAATAAAAACTATCAGTGAATGTACTCACCTGCTGTCCTGAGCTGTAGGGTATATCAATGTTCAGAGTGCTAATCAGAAACCTAAAGATGAGATATTTCATGTTAATTTAGGTTTAACAAGTTAAGAATGATTTATAATGAATGATATAAAATCTAGGTCAAACTAGGTCTCGCTGAGTCACACTAAGTCCTGTCAAGTCAATCTAGGTCAAATTAAGTTATATCAAGTCAATCTAAGTCAGACTAAGTCAACCCTAGGTCATACCAATCATTGTAAGTCAAAACAAGTCGAAGCAAGTCAAACAGGGTCAAGAGTTGGCCTACAGTTGACTTTTAGTCAACTGGTCAACCCTGATCAACTCTAGGTCAACCCTAGGTCAAACTGGTCAAATGTTGACCAAGACTTTTAGTCAACTGGTCAACTCTAGTTTGGTTTTGGTCAAATTTAGACAAAGTGTTGACTCATCGTTGACTTTTGGATAAAAAGTCAACTCTGGGTCAACCGAGCCAAAATTGGTTTAAATATGACATTTGTAGGGTGTACCTAACAAGTCATCTAAGTTTCAAGTCAATCCGAATACCCGAACCCCGTATCTTGAATTTACCCGATTACCCTTTAATACACATACCCTTAAACCACTCTAATATTTACGCCAAGTGGCATTCCCTTAGGAATTTCACTCCCGGCTTCCTAGGTAGTAGGGTACTTGTCACTCTCCGATCCTGGAATACGTATTTTAATACGTAAACCGATAAATTGTATTTACCTTGTATTTATACTATATTTATTATGCTGTCTTTCTTCATGCATTTTCCAAAAATATTCGACAAAATATTATTTCCTAATTTATTTTCTGCATTTGGGCTACAGTTCTGGCTCATTTGGGTAACCTATTCTTGGTTCACCAATGGTTCATCATAAACCCTTTGGTTCATCATGAACCCATGGGTCCAAGATCTATATATATAACTCATTCTCTCTCCTCTCATTTACTTCCTCTCATTTATTTCCTCCACCAACCAAATATTTCTTCCATCAACCAAGGCAAGTACCAACTTGCTCAAGAGATGGATCCATAAATGTTGTTGATGTTTTCTTACAAAATTACTTGTCAAAATATGTTCTTCTCCTTATTCTATACTAGTTTAGAACTTGAAGTTTTCCATTTTGAAGCTTTAATTTTTGTAGATCTAGGTTTTAACCATTTTCAGATTTTCTTGGTTTTGATCTAGCAAACTTCATTATTTTCAAGTTTTGATGGTTCCATGTTGTAGAGAATTTTGTTCTACCCCATTTGGACCTAAGGAAGTTCCGATTTGGGCTCCGGATGAAGGTTTTGTGTAGCTTGGAAGCCATGGTTGCTTGGCTTCTCTTCTCGGACGAGTGGAGAAGAAGAGCAGTACTTGACCGCATGAATCTTCATGCGGCAAGTCTCTGGCCGCATGGCCTTTCCAGCCGCATGAGACTCATTCGAGCTCAGCCGCATGGAAAGTCCTTCCTAGCCGCATAAGACTTGCTTGAGTACTTGACCGCATGAATCTTCATGCGGCAAGTAATTGAGCCGCATAGCCTTGTTCAGACTCGGCCGCATGAGCCCCTGTTATCTTGAGTCGCATGGACTTCATGCGGCTAGCTTTCAGCCGCATGAGTTTTTTTTTGCACCCAGCCGCATATGCGCTACTGTTTTGGGCCGCATAAGGCCCATCCATCATCCAGCCGCATATGTATCGCCCATGCTCAGCCGCATAGGACTTCATCTGATCGCAGCCGCATACGCTGACACCCCTTCGTCCGCATGAACCCGCCTTTCCAGCCGCATGCGTCTTGGGGCTCCCTGAGCCGCATGAGCGTGTAGTCCCAGCCGCATGAACCAGTATTGACCCGGCCGCATGGACTCACTCCCCCTGAGCCGCATGGACTTTTGTGCCCTATATTGTTACCTTATTATTATATATATATATATATATATATATATATATATATATATATATTATATGCCAATTTTATATCCTTACGCCTTTTGTCCCGAGCATGATATGAGCACTAATGTGACCCGGAGAACAAAGTGTTCCTACCTGATACATGTACCTGAATGTTCCAGTTCTTGTTCATGCTCGACAAATGACTCGTAACTCCACGTGGCGTATTTGCAATGATGTATTACACTAAGGAGGGTAGAACATGTTGACATACTGATTGACATGGATCCTCTTTGGGGTACTCGTACTAAAGTATGACTTTAGGAGGATAATCATGCATGCCACAGTATGAAAATCCAAGATTTCACCTAGGGTTAAATTAGGCAACTAAATATACTAGATGCATGGGGAGGGCAAAATCCCGAGATCGTGTTACACCAGCCGCCTTGAGATACTGTCTTGACGCGCCGGCTGGTCTCCACGGATACTATGTCATCTACAACGAGTGGATGACTGTATCCGATTAATTCCTGCTACATATTATATGTTTTAGCAAGGTGGCCTTGCGAGGGACCTGTGCTCAATCATTCCTGTCTACGCGAACCCCTGGGTGGGCTAGCCTTGCTGGAAAGATACGATCTGAGGATTTCTACATAACATGATGCGAGGATAACCTCGTCCTACTAGAAACTCGTAGACTTAATTGGCCGTGAAAATGACTTGCTTGTATCCTATTACCTTCCGTAAGTAACTGAGGGAAGCGGACTGTCATGGTACGTGATCCAACCCATGTTCTTGTTTGATTGTTGGGTTGGTTATCGTGCTATGATAGGCTGTGGACCGAAGTTATGAACGGAAGACTTATTCTGATTATGGAGTGCTACTTCTGTGAATGACTGAGGAACATGGTCTATCATGGTACATGATCCAACCCATGTTCTTGTTTGATTGTTGGGTTGGTTATTGTGCTGCGATAGGCTATCGACCGAAGTCACGATCAGGAGATTTTATTGTTTATACCTTTTAACTTATGTGAAAGTTATAGAGTACGACACGTCCCGACTCCATGCGGCACCTTTTGTCCTTGTTTGGTTGTAAGGGTGCCATATGGGTTCGAGGATGTTGCGCTACCCTATAATAGTAACATAAGTATTACTAATATCAATTATTCTATTAACTGGGTTTTTAGTCTTATCTCTTGTGCCCCTTTGGCGGTACTTGCTATTCGGGGCTGACCCCGCTGGTTTTGTTTGGCCAGATCTCGTAGCAGAGCCAGAGGACACTATCTTCCTCCCTGACATCCATGGTGCATACTAGGAGCATGGCAGTTCGGGGACTCGAGTGGGTTTCTTCTCCACCACTCCTGCTTATACTTTTGCGGCGTTTAGCCACTGGCACCTGTTAGCCGGATTACTTTATATTTTGTGTCAGTACATAATTGTAATTAAGCAGACTGCAGCTGTGTATAATTTTGTACTCCTGACTCTCTGAGATAGCTAAATTATAAAGCTAGTCTTTCATGATCATTTTAATGAAGCGTCAGGGACGCCTTACTGCTTTATCTTTAATGTTCATTTAATTGCTGATTTGACTTAATTGATTGAGACATAGAACGCTGTGGGACCATAGGAGACTTGATTGTAGCATGTACCCCCTAGTCTCTCGACAGCCACGATCGCCGTATGACGTTACGTACGTCATATGGAGTAGCTGGCCTAGTCCGTCCTCGTATTTCGGTACTGGGGCGTGACAAGGTTTTAGTGGTGGCCCATGCATGTCTGATTTTCAGACTTGTGGGGTATTGCGAATTATTAGGAGTCTCAATCAAAACTTGTTTCCCTTGAACTTCTATTTCGAATTCTCTGTCCTTGCCTTGATCTCTAACCTGACTTGCATCCTCGAAATCTTCCTCGTCCGGACTTGATAATCTTATATTCTTCTCTATAGGGGTGCTTCATTCTCAGTAGCGGGTGAGGCCCATGAGGAAGAGCAGCTAGAGCATGGCTCGACTGGGCAGCAACGAGGGAGAGAACCTTCTCCAGTGCAGGCACGAGCAGAAATAGAACCAGAGGCAGTGCAGCCGCAGGTTATTGAAACTCCTGCAGCACCAGCAGCGACGGCAGTACCAGACGCCGTAACACTCCTGGAGATCATCCGGGGGTTTCTTGTCACTAACCAACAGCAACAGACTCGGCAGCAGGAGCAGAACGTGTTGCTGAACCAAGGGATTCAGGTAGCTCTTGAGAGGAGTGCCGGGGTTGACTCGGGAGCATCAGGAAGGTTCCGTCGCTTGAACCCGAGGTATTTTGATGGCACGGAGGATGCCATCACTGCGGATGCATGGATTCAAGACATCGAAGCCATTCTTGTGGCAGCCAAGGTTCCAGATGATGAGAAGGTTGATCAGGTCAAACTGGTACTTCAGGATCTTGCCCGCGACTGGTGGGCATCAGAAGAAGTTGGTACAAGATGCCCTGTTCGTTGGACCACCTTCAGTGACAGATTCAAGGCCAAGTATTTTGGCGTAGTAGCTCGATATGAGCTCCAGCAGAAGTTCATCAGTCTCAAGCAAGCAGGCAAGACCGTAGATGGGTATGCAGCAGAGTTCTGCAGATTGTGCCGTTTCGCACCAGCAATGGTGGCAACGGAGCCAGAGAAAGCTATGAGGTTCCAGCAGGGACTTTATTTGGAATTATTGCAGCTTGTGGAAGGACACGACTACCAGACGTTTGACGCTGTCTTGACAGCAGCCCGGAGGCACGAGCTTACCCAGCAGAGGTTGGCATCGAGGGCAGGAGGTCAGAAGAGATCTTATTCCCAGGTTGGAGGAGGAGCAATGCAGCGAACATCGGCACCAGCACCCGGTGTACGTATTCATGATGTAGGAGCGCCGCGGAGGACGGCCGTGTCAACTAATACAGCGCCAGTTCGGCATCAGCAGCCGAGGAACCAGCAACAGCATCAGGGAGCACCCCAGGGCTGTACATTCTGTAGGAAGGCAGGGCACACGAGGGAGGTATGTCAGTCAGCGAATGGCTTATGCTTGAGGTGTGGTAGTTCAGACCACCGTATTTCCACTTGTCCTATGATGCAGAGGCCAGGAGGGCCAGCTCAGCAGTTTCCAGCATTGCCAGCTCCAGTGGCAATCCCGAGTGGAGGGCCAGTATTAGCAGTAAGGCCCCTAGCCCAGCGTCTACCAACGCAGGCTCAGATGTTTCGCCAGGCACAGGAAGCCGAAGGCCCTCAGAGGCAGCAACAGCATGGTCGAGGAAGGCCGCAACAAGGGGCTCCGCGGGGCCAGGCTCTCACATTGACCTTGGGAGAGGCTCTCGCGTCTAGTGACGTGGTGGCAAGTAAAATTCTCGTCACCTCATTTCCCGCTGTAGCATTATTTGATTCAGGCACTACTCATTCATTCATCTCTGCACAATATGCTACACGGATTGGATTAGAGTTTGAGGCATTGCCGGAGAGAATGGATATACTCACCGGCAATGGACTCGTAGAAGTTAGCAGAGTGCACTTTTCATGTCCGGTGGAGGTGTGTGGGCATTTACTGCCCGCATCATTGATTGAATTCCCTATGGAGAATTTTGATATTGTTCTTGGCATGGACTGGTTGAGAGACAGTCATGCGACAATTGATTGTAGAGGAGGTAGGGTCATATTCAGCGTTCCTGGGATGGAGCAGTTCATCTTTACTCGAACCTTGAAGAATCAGGCCGGAGGCGTCATCTCAGCAGCAGTGTCAGAGCCAGGACAGATTCCGAGAGTGGTCGAAGATTTTCTCGACGTCTTCCCTGATGAGCTCCCAGGGATACCCCCAGTCAGAGAGGTAGAATTTAGCATTGAGTTGAACCCTGGAACGAGACCTATTACAGACAGAGTTTACAGAATATCGCCGTCAGAACAGGATAAGTTGTATCAACATGAAGAAGAGTTAAAGTCTAAGGGATTCATCCGAGACAGTAAATCGCCATGGGCCGCGCCAGTGATTCTAGTTCCCAAGAAGGATGGGTCGACGAGGATGTGCATCGACTACCGCAAGCTGAACGCAGTAACAGTGAAGAATAAGTACCCGCTACCAAGGATTGATGACCTGTTTGACCAGTTGAGCAAGGCCAGCGTCTTTTCCAAGATCGATCTTCGGTCGGGATACTATCAAGTAAGAGTCCGGGAGCAAGACATACCGAAGACAGCATTCAGATCTAGATATGGGCATTATGAGTTTTTAGTAATTCCCTTTGGACTAACCAACGCCCTCGCAGTATTCATGGATTTAATGAACCGCATCTTTCTGCCGTACTTGGATAAATTTGTGGTGGTGTTCATAGATGACATTCTTGTCTATTCCAGCAGTGAAGAGGAGCATGAGAAACATCTTAGGACTGTCTTACAGACATTGAGGGAGCATCAACTTTATGCGAAGCTCGACAAGTATGAATTCTGGTTAGATCATATTTCGTTCCTGGGGCATGTAATTTCTGGGGCAGGAGTGTCAGTAGATCCGAAGAAGATTGAGGCCGTAGAGCATTGGCCTGTTCCGAGAACGGTTGCAGAAGTGCGAAGTTTCTTAGGATTAGCTGGTTACTACAGAAGGTTCGTGGCGGACTTTGCCAAGATCTCTGCGCCCTTAACGCGTTTGACGCACAAGGACGTAGAGTTTGTTTGGTCAGCTAGCTGTCAGGTATCATTTGAAGAATTGAAGAAGAGATTAATCTCAGCCCCGATCTTGACGCTTCCAGTAGGAGCAGGAGGCTTTACAGTATATTGTGACGCATCTGGGAAGGGTCTTGGATGTATATTGATGCAGCACGGAAAGGTGATAGCATATGCGTCTCGACAGCTTCGAGACCATGAGAAGAATTACCCGACTCACGATTTGGAGTTAGCAGCCGTGGTGTTTTCACTCAAGTTGTGGAGGCACTATTTATACGAAGATCGGGTAGAGATCTATACTGATCATAAGAGTTTGAAATACGTGTTCACGCAGCGAGATTTGAACATGAGGCAAAGAAGATGGTTAGAACTACTGAAGGATTTTGACTTGGATCTTCAGTATCATCCAGGCAAGGCGAATGTAGTTGCAGATGCACTGAGTAGGAGAGACAGTGCCTTTATCTTGACCTCGCAGAAGCATATTCTAGAAGACCTTCAGAGTATGGGAATCGAAGTAGTTTTGCCAAGGGATATAGGAAGAATGACCAGTATGCAGATTCAGTCAACCTTAGTAGAGAGGATAAGGGCAGCACAAGCAAGAGACCCACAGATTCAGAAGTTGCGGTCGGAGTGTGAATCAGGCCGTAGGAAGGAGTTAGTGATTCATGAAGATGGTATGCTCAGGTTTGGAAACAGACTCTGTGTACCGAGTGGAGACCTTCGGCAAGAAGTTATGTCCGAAGCTCATAGTTCTATTTACTCCATTCATCCAGGAGGGACGAAGAAGTATCGAGATATCAGGCAGTTCTTTTGGTGGAATGGCATGAAAAGAGAGATAGCGAGATTTGTATCCAAGTGTCTGGTATGTCAGCAGGTGAAAGCCGAGCAGCAGAGACCAGCAGGGTTGCTTCAGCCGCTTCCTATCCCAGAATAGAAATGGGAGCACATCACGATGGATTTCGTGACCGGTCTACCTAGATCTCCGGCTGGCAAGAATGCAGTCTGGGTAATAGTAGATCGACTCACGAAGGTCGCTCATTTCCTTCCCTTCCGAGTTGGACAGACTACTGAGCAGTTAGCAGAAATGTACATGAAGCAGATAGTAAGGCAGCACGGTGTTCCAGTTAGTATAGTATCAGATCGGGATACGCAGTTTACTTCCCATTTTTGGCAAAACTTGCACCAAAGTTTGGGAACCAAGTTAAGATTCAGTACTGCTTATCATCCACAAACTGACGGGCAATCAGAAAGAACCATTCAGACATTAGAAGATATGCTACGGGCGTGTACCTTGGATTTTAGCGAATCTTGGGAGGATCACCTTCATCTAGTGGAGTTCTCCTATAACAACAGCTATCAGGCTAGCATTCAGATGGCCCCGTTCGAAGCATTGTACGGAAGGAAGTGCAGGTCTCCTTTGGCATGGGACGACGTCGAAGAACGGAAGTTGTTGGGGCCAGAGATGATCACGCAGACTGTGGAGATAGTTAAGTTGGTCAGAGAGCACCTTCGAGTTGCACAGGACCGACATCGTCATTGGGCAGATCAGCATCGTAGGCCTCTAGAGTTCAGAGTTGGCGACCAAGTGTTTCTGCGGATTTCGCCAACTCGGGGTATCATTAGATTTGGAACCCGAGGAAAGCTTAGTCTAAGATACGTTGGTCCTTTTAAGATTTTCGCTCGGATAGGCGATGTGGCTTATCGACTTGCCCTTCCGTCTTCGTTAACTGGCATACATGATGTATTTCATGTGTCCCAATTACGTGGGTATGTCCCGGATCCGAGTCATGTCCTCGATCATTCTGAGTTAGTCGTTGGTACCGACCTAACTTACGAGGAACAACTCGTATCTATTTTAGACCGGCGAGAGAAGGTACTCAAGAATCGGACGATAAGCCTTGTCCGTGTTTCTTGGAACCATCACTCTCCGGAAGAGTCAACCTGGGAGCGCGAGGACGAGATCAGATCTCGGTATCCGCATTTGTTTGACTAATAAGGTATATTTTTGCACCTTATTGACACGATTCCATGCTTGTCTGTACCTGCTTGTTTTACACTTTGTGATGTATGATAATGACTGCTATGATAGTTAACTTATATATGATTGAGCCTTGCTTGCCCTGATTTCACTATCCTGTCTTGGCTGGAAATTCCGAGGACGGAATTTTTCTAAGAAGGGTAGAGATGTCACTTCCCGATCCTGGAATACGTATTTTAATACGTAAACCGATAAATTGTATTTACCTTATATTTATACTATATTTATTATGCTGTCTTTCTTCATGCATTTCCCAAAAATATTCGACAAAATATTATTTCCTAATTTATTTTCTGCATTTGGGCTACAGTTCTGGCTCATTTGGGTAACCTATTCTTGGTTCACCAATGGTTCATCATGAACCCTTTGGTTCATCATGAACCCATGGGTCCAAGATCTATATATATAACTCATTCTCTCTCCTTTCATTTACTTCCTCTCATTTATTTCCTCCACCAACCAAATATTTCTTCCATCAACCAAGGCAAGTACCAACTTGCTCAAGAGATGGATCCATAAATGTTGTTGATGTTTTCTTACAAAATTACTTGTCAAAATATGTTCTTCTCCTTATTCTATACTAGTTTAGAACTTGAAGTTTTCCATTTTGAAGCTTTAATTTTTGTAGATCTAGGTTTTAACCATTTTCGGATTTTCTTGGTTTTGATCTAGCAAACTTCATTATTTTCAAGTTTTGATGGTTCTATGTTGTAGAGAATTTTGTTCTACCCCATTTGGACCTAAGGAAGTTCCGATTTGGGCTCCGGATGAAGGTTTTGTGTAGCTTGGAAGCCATGGTTGCTTGGCTCCTCTTCTCGGACGAGTGGAGAAGAAGAGCAGTACTTGACCGCATGAATCTTCATGCGGCAAGTCTCTGGCCGCATGGCCTTTCCAGCCGCATGAGACTCGTTCGAGCTCAGCCGCATGGAAAGTCCTTCCTAGCCGCATAAGACTTGCTTGAGTACTTGACCGCATGAATCTTCATGCGGCAAGTAATTGAGCCGCATAGCCTTGTTCAGACTCGGCCGCATGAGCCCCTGTTATCTTGAGTCGCATGGACTTCATGCGGCTAGCTTTCAGCCGCATGAGTTCTTTTTGCACCCAGCCGCATATGCGCTACTGTTTTGGGCCGCATAAGGCCCATCCATCATCCAGCCGCATATGTATCGCCCATGCTCAGCCGCATAGGACTTCATCTGATCGCAGCCGCATACGCTGACACCCCTTCGTCCGCATGAACCCGCCTTTCCAGCCGCATGCGTCTTGGCGCTCCCTGAGCCGCATGAGCGTGTAGTCCCAGCCGCATGAACCAGTATTGACCCGGCCGCATGGACTCACTCCCCCTGAGCCGCATGGACTTTTGTGCCCTATATTGTTACCTTATTATTATTATTATTATTATTATTATTATTATTATTATATATATATATATATATATATATATATATATATATATATATATATTATATGCCCATTTTATATCCTTACGCCTTTTGTCCCGAGCATGATATGAGCACTAATGTGACCCGGAGAACAAAGTGTTCCTACCTGATACATGTACCTGAATGTTCCAGTTCTTGTTCATGCTCGACAAATGACTCGTAACTCCACGTGGCGTATTTGCAATGATGCATTACACTAAGGAGGGTAGAACATGTTGACATACTGATTGACATGGATCCTCTTTGGGGTACTCGTACTAAAGTATGACTTTAGGAGGATAATCATGCAGGCCACAGTATGAAAATCAAAGATTTCACCTAGGGTTAAATTAGGCAACTAAATATACTAGATGCATGGGGAGGGCAAAATCCCGAGATCGTGTTACACCAGCCGCCTTGAGATACTGTCTTGACGCGCCGGCTGGTCTCCACGGATACTGTGTCATCTGCAACGAGTGGATGACTGTATCCGATTAATTCCTGCTACATATTATATGTTTTAGCAAGGTGGCCTTGCGAGGGACCTGTGCTCAATTATTCCTGTCTACGCGAACCCCTGGGTGGGCTAGCCTTGCTGGAAAGATACGATTTGAGGATTTCTACATAACATGATGCGAGGATAACCTCGTCCTACTAGAAACTCGTAGACTTGATTGGCCGTGAAAATGACTTGCTTGTATCCTATTACCTTCCGTAAGTAACTGAGGGAAGCGGACTGTCATGGTACGTGATCCAACCCATGTTCTTGTTTGATTGTTGGGTTGGTTATCGTGCTATGATAGGCTGTGGACCGAAGTTATGAACGGAAGACTTATTCTGATTATGGAGTGCTACTTCTGTGAATGACTGAGGAATATGGTCTATCATGGTACATGATCCAACCCATGTTCTTGTTTGATTGTTGGGTTGGTTATTGTGCTGCGATAGGCTATCGACCGAAGTCACGATCAGGAGATTTTATTGTTTATACCTTTTAACTTATGTGAAAGTTATAGAGTACGACACGTCCCGACTCCATGCGGCACCTTTTGTCCTTGTTTGGTTGTAAGGGTGCCATATGGGTTCGAGGATGTTGCGCTACCCTATAATAGTAACATAAGTATTACTAATATCAATTATTCTATTAACTGGGTTTTTAGTCTTATCTCTTGTGCCCCTTTGGCGGTACTTGCTATTCGGGGCTGACCCCGCTGGTTTTGTTTGGCCAGATCTCGTAGCAGAGCCAGAGGACACTATCTTCCTCCCTGACATCCATGGTGCATACTAGGAGCATGGCAGTTCGGGGACTCGAGTGGGTTTCTTCTCCACCACTCCTGCTTATACTTTTGCGGCGTTTAGCCACCGGCACCTGTTAGCCGGATTACTTTATATTTTGTGTCAGTACATAATTGTAATTAAGCAGACTGCAGCTGTGTATAATTTTGTACTCCTGACTCTCTGAGATAGCTAAATTATAAAGCTAGTCTTTCATGATCATTTTGATGAAGCGTCAGGGACGCCTTACTGCTTTATCTTTAATGTTCATTTAATTGCTGATTTGACTTAATTGATTGAGACATAGAACGCTGTGGGACCATAGGAGACTTGATTGTAGCATGTACCCCCTAGTCTCTCGACAGCCACGATCGCCGTATGACATTACGTACCTCATATGGAGTAGCTGGCCTAGTCCGTCCCCGTATTTCGGTACTGGGGCGTGACAGTACTAGCCTATACAACCATTACCTACCAACTTCTCTAGGTAGAGTGGACATCCAGTCCATCTTACGGTCCATATTGGTCGTATACCCGTTATCTCGAGTATCTCAAGATACTCAATGGTATCGTGCGATACCTTCCTCCTAATCCCACACGAAGCCCCGATTTCAACCTAGGAGCCTACCCACAAAATCTAATTCATATTAACTAGGTCCCCTTCAAGTTTGGATGCGTTCCGAATTACGGAACTCAAAATCACCCCTTCACCAAATCCTAACTAAATTATTCACTCACTCACTCAATCTCAATTTCCAACCTACACTTAGGACTAGTTTTAGGGGCTAATTTAGTGGGTGAATATGTGTATATATAGAGTACATATAGGGGTATATATATGTATATATATATAGGTATATAGGTGGGCTCATGGGGGATCAAAAGGGGGTCAAATGGGGGGGTGAAATGCAGCTGCTGCTGCTGAAATTGTTGCTGTTCCTGCTGCTACTGCTGCTGAAATTGCAGCAGCTGCTGCTGCTGTGTTGGGGGAGGGGGGGTGGGGGCAGCAGCTCCTTGGCCCCCCCTAGCTGCTGCTCTTGCCTCTCCTTTTCCTCCTCCTTCTCACACTCTTTCTTCCTCTATTCTCCTTCTCTAATCCTCTCTACACTCCTTTCTAACTCTCTCTAAATATATATAAACTCTCACACATACAAATCTCTCATTCCTTCCCCTCTCTATATATAAATACACACACAAGTATATATATATATATATACACACACACACACACACACACACACACACACACACACACATATATATATATATATATATATATATATATATATATATATATATATATATATATATATATAGGAACACACACACATATATATATATACACTCACACACACATATATATATACACTCACACACATATGTATATATATATATATATAGACACACTCTCATATATATACATATATAGAGACACACACACACACACACACACACACACACACACACACACACACACACACACTAACACAAGTAAATTTAGGAGTGCCTAACCACTTAGATACAAACCTAATTATTCTAGAAGTGTCCAAATTTGGGGAAAACTCAAGGACACAACCACAATTCCTAACTTCTCCTAGGACACTCCAAACGGACTCAAACTTGACACGAAGAGGGACACAACCTAGGGGATAAATCCTACGGGGTCAAATCTAGTTTACATGATGAAAAGAATAGATTAGAGGATAGGTTGTACGTATTGGGAGATGGATCCCAATGGAAAAAATCCTCCGACACGGCTCCGACACAAATCGAATTGTTTAGGACACACCCTTGCACTTCTTGCTCCCAAAATCTTGGAGAATCACTACTTGGGATAGAGGAAGAGTTCGATGGAAGAAAAATGGGAAGAAAAAGCTTATTTTGGAGATGATTTCTAAGGAAATCACTTCTTTCCTTTTGAAAGAAACTTGGAGAAGAAGAAGAAGAATAAGAAATATTTGAAGTGGGAAGGAAGGAAATGGGGAGGGTGGTGGCCGGCCCTATTTGGAGAGGTTGGGGCACTTGTTAATTACAACTTTGCCACTCCCTTTACTTACATGCTAAGTCCCTATTTGGTTTTGGGGGTTAGCTAAAATTAAATAAAAATCATAATTAAGCCTAAATACTCATGGGGGACTAGTCCAAACTCCTAGACCTAATTGTCAAGTATGGTGGCCCATGGATAATTAATGTGTTAAACACAACTAAAGTCGAAATTCTTCGGAGTCTCGAATTAAGTCGGAATGCGATAAAATTCGAACCCGACTCCTATAATCATTAAATATTAATATCCATGAAATAAAATTCCCAAAAAATATTCTAAAATGGAAAATGACAAAAATACTCCTGTTTCTGAAAACTGGGGGTGACAAATCTATCCACCTTAAAAAAATTTCGTCCTCGAAATTAAAACCAAACAATAGTAAATTATCAAAATCACAAGTCATGGCTTAAAATTTAAAATGATTTAAAATCTCAAAAATCAAAGCATGAATTAAATGACTAAAATGATAAAATTTAAAATTACTCTCAAATAGAAACTGGGTGCTATAAGTCTATCCACCTTAAAAGAATTCATCCTCCAAAAATTAAAACAAAGTAAACACAGAAAAATCATGCAGTTCGATAATCGTATACGTCTGTCCAATCATCATGATACTCAGAATCTCCGTCATGCCAGTGAGCAAGACTACGATAATCACAGTGTCCTCGACTAAGGTACATACCTCTAGAATTATGGTATTTAAAATTTTCGCATTGCCGCTAGCTTGGCAGCAAAAACTTTAAATTTTCACACCCGAGAAATACGTCCATAATCCGACTATATGTCCTTACTCTGCCTGCTAGCATGACCCTAGAGGATTCTAAAATCTCATAATCGAGACGACCTATCCCATATGACTTATCTCAGAAGAATATCACATCACAAGCACAAAATTTTATCAAACGATCAAGGAACAGATGGAATCAAATTTTAAGACAGTTTATAAGAAGGCAAACGCGGAAATGAGATCGAAGGATTGGAACCTGCTATCTGCTCTGCTACTGCCTGAGTGGGCTCAACTATCATGGCAAAAGCTCGCCCCTGTTGGCCTCCTCTAGTCTGTTGTACTCCGTCCTGGCCTGCCTGTCTGGCTGCACGGGCAGCACAGTTCTTCATCTGGTGGTCTGGAGCTCCACAGAATAAACAAACTCCCTGCTTCATCCTACAAACCTCCCGGGTGTGCCCCATCTTCTTGCAGAAGGCACACTGGATGGCCTGTCTCTGGCCCTGTCCTTGGTGCTGCTGGGCACGCGCTGGTGCCTGCTGAATCTGTAACAGAGGCTGCTGCTGCTGAAATGACCTCTGCTGATGCTGAAATTGGGGGTGCTTGGCCGGTCCCGTACTGGAACTCGCCCCCATGGTATCACTGCTCCTCTTCGGCTTGAGGCCGAAGTCCTCCTCTGCAATCTGTGCGTCTATCAATATCTGATCGAACGTCGCGTCACGGCGACCCGAGGTGCGGGTGCGTACTGCATGAATAAGTCCCCTACGAAACTTACGAGCCTTCTGCCCCTCATCCTGGATCATATCAGGAGCGAACCTGCTAAGGCGGAAGAACTCTACTGCATACTCGTCCACCGACGAGTTCGCCTGCACTAGACCCACGAACTGGCCCTCCAATGCTGTAAGAGCCACGTCCGGGAAGAACTTCTCCTTGAAGATCCTCCGAAAGTTCTTCCATGTTAGCCCTCTCACCGACGCACGAGGATCCGTGCGGTACCATGTCAGCGCGATATCGAAGAATCGGCTGGCTGCGACCGAAACCCAAAGTCCTCTAGGAAGCTCTGCCAGCTCCATACTCCGCTGTACGTCCTCTAGCCAGTCGTCTGCATAAAGGATGCCCTCCGTGCCTGTGAAGTCCCTGGAGCTCATCTTCCTAAAGTCTAATACTGTCCCTGGCCTGGACTGCTACTGGCCAGTAGGGCCCTGTACCGTACCCGGTGCCACTCTCTCCATGGCTGCCAGTGCAAGTTGATGCGAGTTCTCCATGGTCTGTCTCAGCATCTCAATCTGACGGTATGACGCCTCCGTCTGGCGCTGCGATGCCTCTGCCTGGGCTCGCTGTGTCTTCATCATCTGCTGAAGGGAAAGGAACATATGATGTGTATCCGTCGGTATCGGAGGTGGTAGCGACAGTATCTCTGGAACAACGATCGAAACCCTCTCGGGTGGAGGTGGTAGACCTTCCTGTGCAACTGCCATGACCTCCGGGATAGTGGAATCACTGGGGGCAGTCTCGTGAACCTCCTCCTCAGCCTGGTCAGATCTCTCGTACAAGCTACTCGATCCAGTGGCCTGCGGGTGCGTCTTCGTCATCCTGGAGACGAATTGAAACAAGAAGATCAATATGGCACATGAGAAGATTTTATCAAAGAAGGACAGTTAATTTAATACAAGGGGAGTAATCATGATAATCAAAAGATCAGAAATTTTTTCCTAGGTGTGATTGAGAATCTCCTATCTTATCCTAGGTCCTACATCCTAATTGCAGGCTCATAATTAGTACTCTAAGTCGAAAACCATTACGAGATCGCACTAATTGCGACACTGGACCTGCGTGGGCCACCACAAAAATGTATCACGACCCGCACCCTGATTAGGGGCACGAGTACGTGGTTACGTCCAGCCTACGCCGCAGCATCGGCGGTAGAACGCTGTCTAGGTCATCTATAAATACTACAACTAAACTGATAAAGGTACCTGTACAGTATATACACTCCGAATGGAGGTGACATAGCAATACAGTCTCAATCACAAGGCAAACTAGGATAGACAGCATGAAAGGAAATATGATAGATGAAAGCAGGAAATAAGTTCAAGATCCACACAAGCCCAAAGCTATACACAACACCACAGAGTCACAGAATATAATATAAAATACTACTGTCTGAAAAGTACTAGCTGGCTCGCAGGCCAGGCAACCCTAACTAAGCTACTCTACTCAGGGTGAGCAAAGTCTAGTAGCTCTACTAACAAGCCATGGTCCAGGTCTACTCCATCAGACTCGACCCCATAATAGGTCGGGCAATCTGCCTCAGAATCATCTGTAATATATCAACGGTATCCTGTCAAAAAAATGAGCAAGTACAAACACTAACAGCAGTTCCATGTGAATTGACAAATTCTATAAGAGACAGTATAATAAAATACAAGACAAAGATATAGGAAGACTTGGGAGCCATTCGAAAGCTGAGTTACAATCCGTAAACCAAACAAGAACCGGGGTTGTAACCCTTCTCCCGAACAGAACTTAGCCTCCAATCAAGGTATAACATAAGGGCATGTAGAACATGTGAGTAAATGAATATCATAGCATGGTGAAAAAAGTACTGAATGTAGAACTGAGCAGGATATAAGATATGATAAAATAAATATAAAATGTGCCTTGAATTATTAGAGCGTTATGTGATCGGCTTGGAAAACATGATCAGGCTTTCCATCCGACCGGCTATGAACAATGTGTACAATAGAACGGTAAGGCCGGTCACCATGGAAAGCTATGAACGATGTAGGGTAAGGCTTTACCCGTCGTGAGGCGAGGGTATAGCTATGAACAATGTGTACAATAGAACAATGTGAAAATTTGATCACACAACCACTAATTGTGAAACCCGTAAACTTTTAGTTAATTAATTGAATAATTTAAATTAGCTAATTATTATTATAAATCATTATTTAGGAAAGTGTATTTTTAGAAAAAATAATTATTTCTGGAATTTTAGAGTTTAGTCAAAACCCGTAAAAATTTTACTTATAAATTGTTGCTATTTAATTATTACCATTTTCATATTTTAGAAAAAAAATTATTTTTATGGAATATTGAGTTGGACCAGACATGTCCCGAACCTGTTCCCGAGTCCCGGACCTGTTTTCGAACCTAAGTTCGAATCCAAGCAAATCTTGGTTTTCGAAATTATTATTTGAAATATTATTTGATATAATATTAATTGAGTTTTTCATAAAGAAAAGAAAATTTAATATTTTTTCCTTTTAAAAATTTCTTTAACACTCTCCCTCTCTCTTTCCATTTATTTCATCAGCAGCCCTCATTTCTGTTTAACCAACGGCCGCTTGGCCGAGCTCCTCCCGACTCCTCAGTTTACCTCCCCGAACGGCCGAGGCTTCTCCTCTTCCCCTCCCGTAACCCCCTTCACTATTCTCCTATAAAAGCTCTCTATTTTCTCCACCACCATTTTCATTACACTCCATCATTCCTTTCCCCAAATCAAAATCGCTAGCCCCAACCTAGCCCGACCGCGCCCCTTCCGGCGAACCTCGATTCCCCGCCGCCGCTTCCAGGCCGAGCCCAGCCGCGTCCCTCCGGCGCCAGCCCGACGCCGGCGACCCCCGCCGCCGTTCTCGACCGCCCAGGTCAGCGCTCTCTCTCGCCGACCTCCTGTGGTCCCCGATCCGGCCGGCCAGAGCCCCTGTCCCCGCGCCCCTCTCGACCGCCCTTGTCCGCTCGGTCCCGAGAACCGAGTTACGTGCCCCGACCTGCTGTCCGTGGTTTCCCGTGTTTCCAATCCCACTGTGCGTGTGTTCTAGATTGTTCCGAGTTCGCGGGATTCGCCTTCTTTTCCTATTTTATATCTGAGAGCTCTAGCCGAGCAACCCAAGGTATAATTTCGTTTTCCCGTTTCCATTTTTTATAGTCTATGATGAGATTTGGTCCCCGATTTCCCCCGGGAAATCGGTAATTCTTAGACATGGCATTTTCGGACTTTTCGAAATCTTTCGGAAACGTTCTGTCGGTTTCGGAATAGTTTCTGTGGATTTTTCTTTGTATTCTGTTGGTTTTTGTTGGTTCTGTGGAGTTAAATTCGGATTTTTCGAATAATAGTATTCTGGTTATTTATGCGGTGATATTTTTCTGAATTCGTTTCAAAAATATTTTGGGAATATAATATATATATATATATATATATATATATATATATATATATATATATATATATATATATATATATATATATATATATATATATATATATGGGTTTCCCGGGTATGGGACTTATATTGGTGATTGTGACACATTTTCCCAGTTTTGGGTTATCCCAAATATAGAGGAGGTGCTGCCCAAAATTTTATAAAATTATACAAATGGAATTCAAATCGGTTTTCAAAAATATTTATAAATTGGATTTTTGGGCGACGACCGCACTGGTCCATGGGCCCTAGCTAAATGCAAACGAAACCGGGGTTTCCGGACGTTGAGGCATTAGCTATTTTGACGATTGGACCAAAGTCTGAGACTCGAAATTAATTTAATTTAATTTAATTACTAGTTTTATTTTGTGATTAATTTGTAGGATAATTTTTAGAGACTAACAAATATTTTTTTTCTTATTTAAATTCATGTAAAATGGTCTGTAAGGGCATAAGCCAATTTATTTCTGTTGTGTACAATTTGTAATAGTTTAGTATTCTTTTATTTTGTTTTCTGGCTAATGTTCTGTCGTGAATGCGTAATAAAATATAATAAATTATTTGTTTTACAAAAAGAAAATAATAATGCTTCATCACATTACAATTTCAAGTTTGTAATATTTAATTCATGCTTTTCTCATTTAAATGAAAAATATATATGGTCTTATTATATAATTATAAAAATACCAAGTTTCGCCAATAAACCGATAAATACAAAGTTTTTCCGAAATTAAATATAAAGTGATTTTTTCCTTCATAATTAAATATAACGCACCAGAAAATCGAGTTTTTGCTTGTGATAGTATAATAAAGATTAAAAATCGACTAGGACAAATTTAGAGATTGTAACTAGCACATATAGCATGGAAACTTTGGAAATCTAAGGCAGACTTCTCGATTGTAGGATTTCGAGGACAAGTTTGATTCCAATCTCGGAGACATTCTCCAATCCAGTCAAACCAAGGCAAGTACATTTTGGGTTAGTTTACCAATTATTTAGTAATAATTTTATTGCAAGTTTAAACCACGATGCAACACGGAACTGTAACGCCCCAGAACCCGAATACTGGAGAGCGGGGGCATACATAGCCAGTTACGTATAATGAAATGGAATCCACCCTACTATACGGTCACGGCTGTCTAGATACATGAGGGTTTAACTACAATCCATCAGTCTCCTATGGTCAATAACAAGCCTAATGTCTCAATCTCAAGCAAGCAAGTAAAGTTACAAGATATAAGATCACCCAATATACAATAATAAGGCGTCCCAAACATTACATATTCAGCTGATCATGAAGCTAGTCGTTACAAAATGTGAGGACTAGCAAGAGTTTAATCATACATGATCAACCCTAGGATCTGTCAATCATGTTACAGCCCGTAGGCAGACAATAATAAGGTATACAATACGAGCTAACAGGTGCTCGCCGACTAAACGCCTCAAAATAAAATTTTTACAATAGAGTGGGAGAGCAAAAATTAACCCACTCGTTGCCCTGGTCATACCGGATGGTCACCATCGGGCTGGAAGGTCGGTAGATCCTCTGAGGTTGCTCCGAAATCTGGCCACACAAAACCAGCTGGGTCAGATCCCAGAAAGAGCAAGTGCCACAAAGGAGGCTTCACTTAAGAACTAAAACCAGCACATCAGAAAATGATATTTAAAGCAGTTAAAAGAACTTGAAGTAAAAGAATAACAACCGTCAAAATGGGGCACGAGGGAACCATTCAAGTAGCCGGGTCACAACCCTTAAACCAAACAAGGACCGGGATTGTAACCCTTCACTTGAATAGAACTCCGTCTCCAAATCTTGTTGATAAGGTAAAACTTTACAAGCATGACGTGGGGTGCAATAATACAATAAACGAAGAGAGGGCTTAGAACTTCTCCGGGAGCCAGGTTACAACCCTTAAACCAAACAAGGACCGGGGTTGTAACCCTTCGCCTGAACAGAACTTTGCCTCTGATCTTTATTGTTAAGAGTGACAATCATGCGATCAAGCTTACAATAATCGAGCACAGAAACTACACCATACAATCGCACCCGGCCAATCAGTGACTACGGCTTTCTACATTAGCTAACTAGGGTTATCACAACATGCAATGAGATGTTCCTCCAGCCACAAGCCCTGCAGCTAATCCAGGTTATCCAGGCGACTTGGGTTTATTTAAGAAGTGCATCGTTCTTTCCATATATCAGTGAGTTTGGACTTGTGCCCTACTCGTCGGCAGGCTGCAAGTCCCACAATGGTGGTCGGGATAACGGGATCGCCTGTAGCTGGGGAAATCTCTCATGACTACCAAATTATTCTAGTTATTAGTCTTAGCCATTTACAGCAGGTACCCCTGCCCGTGGTACTCAGGGATCCCTATCCTAGACATGATGTAAACATTATCGGTTCAATTGTACAAACACAATCATCCACGGTATCCAGGCCATCCAATCTTGTCATGTCATGTTCACTGTCAGGAGTGCGCCACGTCGGGCCACTATCATGTCATGTCAAAGTGCACCGCAACGGGTTACCATCGTGTCAGGAAAACAATTAATTTAGCACAAGTACACATTTAATAATTAAATATTAGAAGGGACAAGGACTGTGGAGGACTCATGCGGCTCGAAAAAATTTCTATGCGGCCCGCAGTCACCTGGCCATATGCGGCTGGTTCATTAAAGAATGTAACAATAAAATACATTAAGGAAACGTATTAATAATACATTGAAGTGAGGCATTATCCATGCATTAAGAATGCTATTAGGAAATGATTGTATTTAAACATTAAAGAATGTATTTGGAAAAGACATGTTTTAATTAATGCCTAAAAATTTATTTGGAAAAGAATGCATCACATGCATTCCTTGGAGGGGGGGGGGGGGGGGGCTATGCGGCTGAAGTATGGATAGTGCATCAAAATGCATTAAAGTATTAAAATATAAAGTATAAGGCCTTAAATGCATAAAGCATTAAGTAATAAAGATAAGGACTTAAATACATAAAGCATTAAGTCATAAAGATAAGGACTTAAATGCATAAAGCATTAAGTCTTCAGAAGCCTATGCGGCTCCAAATGCAATAATTAATGCTTAATAATGCATTAAAGAATGCAACTCATGCATTCCCTAAAGGCTATGCGGCTCCAAATGCATTAAATGCAAGCATCCTAATGCAAATGCATTAAATGCAAGCTATACGGCTAATGCATCAAAATTTGCATTAAATGCAATTTTTTGTTGTGCCATGCGGCTGATGCATGGACAATGCCTAAAAATACATTAAATTCATTCTATGCATTCTTTAATGCACTCTAGAATGCTATGCGGCTGGCCTAAGGCTTATGCGGCTGATGGTGCAACATGCAACTTTCTAATGCTCTAAATGTAAGGCATATGCTGACGCATGGCTAATGCATTTTTGCATGTTGCATGTGCTAATACCTTCATTAGCATACATTAAATTAATACATGCATTGGATCATGCATTTAAAGTGGCATGCGGCTGCTACTGAACATGTGCAGTCTTTATGCATTATGATGCCCATGCGGCTGAGAGCTAACAATGCCCATGCGGCTGAGTGCTAACAATGCCCATGCGGCTCAGTAAAATCCCATAGGCCAAATTGGATCAAACAAAATTTCCTGTAATCATGGGATCCTCAACTAGCAAATATGCAAGTTTGATAGATCCAAAATTCTGGAAACCGAAAATACCACAAAGCTAGATCCACAAGAATTTAACCATGGAAATGAAAAATGCCAAGTACTAAAGTGGGTTAGAAACACATGAGGAAGACAATGGAACAATAAAAAATAGACTTCCTCCATGAAGCAAGGTGCACTTGCCTAAGCTCTCCCTCTCTCTTTCTTTTCTGGTGGTTGAAGAAGTAATGGTGGAGAAGAAGAAGTAATGAAGAGAGAGAAATGTTAGTGGGATATTTAATGAAGAGGGTGGTGGTAAGTGGGATATTTAATGAAAGTGGTGGTAGGTGGGAGTGGTTTGGTCCACATAAAATCTAGCAAAACCGAACCATGCAAAACCAAGCCGAACCAAGTCAAGTTGGACCGAACCAGGCAATACGGGTCTAAATACGTATACGTATACCGAGATACGAAATACGAACAATGGTCATTACAACTCTACCCACCTTAAAAGAATTTCATCCTCGAAATTTAATCAAGTGGCTAGAGATGCAAGGACAAGCTATACTACTCACAGACAAGTTATACTAGTTAAGCAATCAAACAATCATTCATGCAAGTAAGGATTCGAAGACATGAGGCATAAGAAGGATATTATACCTCACGAGTCAAACAGGTCGTGATATCGCGATCGGATATCATCCTCATGCTCCCACGTTGACTCTTCCAAAGAGTGATGACCCCAAGCAACACGGACTAACTTGATAGTCTTGTTCTTGAGTATCTTTTCTCTTTGGTCCAATATGGATACGGGCCTCTCCTCATACGAAAGGTTGGTACCAACAACCAATTTAGAATGATCCAGGATATGACTCGGGTCCGGAATATTCCGTCGTAGTTGGGATACATGGAACACGTCGTGCACCTCACTCAGAGACGGCGGAAGAGCGAGACGCTAGGACACATCTCCTACTCGCTCCAGAATATCGAACGGCCCTATATACCTAGGACTAAGCTTCCCCGTACGCCAAAACGAATGACGCCACGGTTAGGCGAGATCCTCAGAAATACATGGTCGCCGACAGAAAATTCAAGGAGACGCCGATGAGAATCGGTCCAATGGTGCTGACGATCTTGTGCAACGCAAAAATGATCTCTAGCTCTCCTGACCACTTCAACTGTTTGAGCGATCATCTCTGGACCAAGCATCTGCCTTTCTCCCACATCGTCCCATGCTAGTAGGGATCGGCACTTCCTACCATACAGTACCTCGAACGGAGCCATCTGGATACTGGCTTGAAAACTATTGTTGTACGAGAACTCCACCAGGTACAGGTGATCTTCCCACGAACCATCGAAGTCGAGTGCACAAGATATCAACATATCCTCAAGAGTCTGGATCGTGCGTTCCGACTGACCATCTGTCTGCGGGTGATATGCTGAGCTGAACTGGAGGCGAGTTCCCAAACTCTCTTGCAAGCTACGCCAAAAGTGTGACGTGAATCTCGAATCCCGGTCCGAGGTGATACTGACTGGTACACCGTGGAATCTGACAATCTGTCGAAGATACATCTCTGCTAGCTGAGCTGTCGATTGACCCACTCTGAACGGGAGAAAGTGAGCCACCTTCGTGAGCCTGTCAACTATAACCCAGATAGCATCTCTACCTGCTGGGGATCTAGGTAATCCAGTCACAAAATCCATGGTTATATGTTCCCACTTCCATTCTGGAATCGGCCAGGGCTGAAGAAGTCCAGCTGGCCTCTGGTGTTCAGCCTTGACTTGTTGGCAAACCAAACACCTAGAAACAAACCGAGCTATCTCCCTCTTCATGTCATTCCACCAGAAGTGCTGACGGATATCACGGTACATCTTCGTGCCACCGGGATGAATCGAATACTGAGAACTGTGAGCTTTCGCCATCACCTCCCGCCTGATATCTCCACTGGGTACACAAAGACGCTTACCATGTCGAAGTGTACCATCTTCATGAATGCATAATTCTGTTCGTCATCCTGCTTCACATTCTGCTCTAAGCCACTGAAGCTTAGAATCGGAGGACTGAGCTATCTTGATCCTCTCAACTATACTGGACTGTACTTGCATACTGGCCATCAATGCCACGTTGGTAGGAAGGACAACTTCTATACCCATCTTCTGAAGATCTGCCAATAACTTTGGTTGCGCTGTCAGAAAATAAACTCCGGCTCTCCTGCTCAATGCATCGGCAACAACGTTGGCCTTCCCAGGGTGATACTGCAGGTTGACATCATAATCCACAAGCAGCTCTAGCCATCTTCTCTGACGCATATTAAGGTCCTTCTGGGTGAACACATACTTCAGGCTCTTGTGGTCGGTGAAAATCTCTACCCTATCTCCATACAGGTAGTGTCTCCACAACTTAAGTGCAAACACTACAGCTGCCAGCTCTAAGTCATGGGTTGGGTAATTCCTCTCATGATCACGAAGTTGACGTGACACATAAGCTATTACCTTCCCATGCTGCATCAAAACACATTCTAATCCTCTGCATGAAGCATCACAGTACACCGAAAATCCTCCGGTCCCATCTGGAAGGGTTAGAACGGGTGCCGTCATCAAACCTCGCTTCAGCCTCTGAAAAGATTCCTGACATTCTATTGTCCAAGCGAACTGCACATCCTTACGGGTCAACTGCGTCAGTGGTGCTGAAATTCGAGCAAAGTCCGAAACAAATCTCCGGTAATAGCCGGCTAATCCAAGAAAACTACGAACTTTTGCAACTGTGCGGGGCACTGGCCAGGTTTCGATAGCCACTATCTTCTGGAGATCCACTTCAACTCCCTCTCTGGTGATGATATGACCAAAGTATGAAATACGATCGAGCCAGAACTCGCATTTACTGAACTTGGCATACAACTGGTGCTCTCGAAGAATCTGGAGGACAACTCTAAGATGCTGCTCATGCTCCGCTCCACTCTTGCTGTAGACCAGGATATCGTCTATGAACATGATCACGAACTAGTCCAAATAAGGCATGAAGATACGATTCATGAGGTCCATGAATACTGTCGGCGCATTGGTCGCTCCAAAGGGCATAACAAGGAACTCCCAATGCCCATATCTAGATCTGAAAGCTGTCTTCGGGATGTCCTGCTCTCTGACTCTAATCTGGTGGTACCCTGACCGTAAATCAATCTTCAAGAATACTGCCTCTCCTCTGAGTTGATCAAACAAGTCATCTATCCTGGGGAGAGGGTATCTGTTCTTGATTGTCACTGAGTTCAAGGTACGATAGTCAACACATAGTCTGGACGTACCATCCTTCTTTTTCACAAGAAGCATCGGGGCTCCCCAAGGTGATCCACTTGCACGAATGAATCCCTTGGTTCTGAGTTCTTCAATCATCTTGTACAGTATCTCCAATTCTGACGGCGCCATCCTGTAGACTCTCTCAGACACTGGTGCTGTCCCGGGGATCAAGTCAATAGTAAACTTGATCTCCCGTTCTGGCGGCATCCCTGGAAGCTCTTCCGGAAAAACATCTGGAAATTCCTCGACTATCCGGGGTAACTGCACTGCTGCTACGGCCATCCGCAATACTGAAGGAGAAGGTTCAACTTCGCCTCGAGAAAAGGAGAACTCCGGCTCGTCTGGAATGCTAAAAACAACTCTGCCAATATGGCAGTCTATCCTAGCATACTGGTCCCTCAACCAATCCATCCCTAAGACCACATCATAATCGGCCATCGGGAATTCTATCAGCCTAGCGGGAAACTCTCTACCGCTAACCACTATTCGACATGAGGAAAATACTCTATCTACTCCCACAAGACCGTTACCAGTAAGTATATTGAGCCTTACTGATAACGACTCGGGCTCCAGTCCTATCCGTGTCGTGAATCGTGCAGACATAAATGAATGCGATGCACCAGAATCAAAAAATACTGAAGCCGGAAAAGTGTTGACGAGAATAGCACCTGCCACTACCTCACCTGGTGCCACTCCTTCTTCTTCTATGGTCAAAGCCAACACTTGACCATGTCCTCTGGGTGCCGGCCCTCTCTGCTGGGATCCTCGCTGCCTATTCTGGACTTGCGCCTGGGCAAACTGCTGAGGCCTTTACTGATGAAAGGCCTGGGTCTGCGTCGGCAATAGCCTTGGGGATGGAAACTGCGGCTGGACTGGTACTGGGGCTGGTCCCCTCACTGATGAACTGGTCCTGGCTGGTGATGAGTCAGTCCTGAACGGGCAGGACCCTACCTTGTGGTCTGGTGCTCCACAAAGCAAACACAACCCTCGAACCTTGCGACACTCTGAAATAATATGCCCAGGCTTCCCACAATAAGAGCAGCCCATGGTGGAAGACTGCTTCTGCTTCTGCTGCTGAGGGTACGTCGGTGTTGAATGCTGAACCGACGTAACTGATGCTGCCCTTCTCGGAGCTCCAATGGTCAAAGCCCTGGCTGCCGGGGCTGGGGCTGATGACTGATTCATCTGGCCGTGAGATCGCTTTCGACCTCCGGTCCTGTCCACAATCCTCTGAGAGGTATACTCATGCCTCCTAGCTGCCCTCAATACCGCATCAAAAGTCTGATGCTCAAACTGCTCCACTGCCAGCAAAATCTCCAGGTAGAGTCCCTGTTGAAATCGCTGGGCTCTATCGAACTCGGTCGCTACCAAGGTGGGAGCAAACCGGCTAAGTCTGGAAAACTCGGCCGCATATCCATCGACCGTCCTGCCCATCTGCTTCAAATTGGTGAACTTGGTCTGAAGATCGTACCGAGCCACTGCATCGAAGTACTTGGTCCGGAACCTCTCACGAAATACTGCCCAAGTAATAGGCGCCGCTAGTCCAACGGCCTGAGCCGCCCACCAGCTGCGGGCTAGATCCAATAACTGCAGGCACACTACAGCCTCCTTCTCATCTTCCGGGATCTTCGCTGCCTCCAATATCACCTATGTGTCCTGAAGCCACGTATCAGCAGCGATAGCATCTTCGCTGCCATCGAAGAATGGAGGGTTCAGGCGCTTGAAACTGTTTGCTGCACTGTTCCCATGATGTCCACCTCTGCCCAGAGCATCTGCCACCGCCTGATACAAGGCATCTCCTCGACGATCCTGCGATGCAAGCAACTCCCTGATAAGTCCCACCAAGGCTCCATCATCCTGCCTTACGGGTTGTATCGGTGGTTCTGAATCTCCGGGAGGCATGACCCGGAAGGCTGCTCCTGAGTACTAGGCCTGATCTTCTGGGTGCTGCTGGTCCACGGGAGGCGCTTCGCCTTTCTGATCGGCAGGTCCAGGAACAATGCCGCTGAAGAAGACGACATATGGAAAAATAAGGACGGACCAAGACAGATCAACGATACAAGCATGTGATCAGGTCAAGAATCTCAGAGATTAGAAGAGTCGGGCAGAGATCAAGGACGGGTGCTGATTGAGACATCTATTCAGTAAACCCTTACATATCTTGATTTACAAGACCTGCATGGGCCACCACTTAAACCATGTAACGCCCCAGAACCCGAATACTGGAGAGCGGGGGCATACATAGCCAGCTACGTATAATGAAATGGAATCCACCCTACTATACGGTCACGGCTGTCTAGATACATAAGGGTTTAACTACAATCCATCAGTCTCCTATGGTCAATAACAAGCCTAATGTCTCAATCTCAAGCAAGCAAGTAAAGTTACAAGATATAAGTGTAAAACCCCTAAAATTTTACTATATTTTTTATTTTTATTAAATTCGGTACTGATTTAAATTTTTGGTATTTTACGTCGCGTAGTGGCATTGTACGTCACGCGCGAATTTGCGTTTTCGTATTTTCTCGTCGGGTGCAAACATGTGCAAGATACATATTTTAGAAAATATTCTTTTTGATTTTATTATCAATGATGGTTTCAAAATAATATATATACTAATTATTTTTTAAAAAGTAATTTGGCAAGAAGGTAATTTAAAGATTTAATTTTTATGTTTACTTTTGAAATTGTTTTATCCAAATTAGTAATGTAGTTTGAAATTATTTCCTATTAATACTTAAATATATATATTATAATTTTCGAAATTATTTAATATTAATATTTTATTATTCAAAAAGTTATTTAAAAATATTTGTTATTTTTGAAATTATTATTATGGGTATTTTGAAAAAATATATTTGGAAGTTATTGTGGCCGTTTAAATTATGATTTAATCTTTAGATTTATTTATATATATTAACTCAATACAAATAATTGAGATTTGAATTATTTAAATTGATTTTAAACTATAGGGATATAATTTAATTAGATTTAAGTGGGATTCATATTTGGATTTGGATTTGAATAAATTAGAGAATTATCTAATGGGGTCTTTTAAACTATTCCTAATCCTATCTAAACTGGGAATTCCCACATCCTATAAATAGGCAGGTACTCCTCCATATCCACAAGACAAAAAAATTTTCTCCACAAAATTCTCCTCCACCCATAAGTGTCGTGCAACGTGTCGGTGTCCAAAATTTTTATTCCATATTTCTTTACATATACAATTCCAAACCACCTCGTGTCGGACACACCCCGACACAATCAAATTCCAAAAAAATCTAACCCAACCCATCCCTCGACAACTACCAGAGTACCACGACGTCTCCGACCCCTTGTTCTTCGACCACCACCCGACTCCCCGCCATCTCCCCGTCACAGCCATCCCCGACCACAACAGAAACCACCACCACGGTTACCACCACGCTGCCACCATCCCTGTCACCTTCACCATCAGCCATCGTACCTCACCTACACGCCAGGCCCCTAGCCTCCATACCGCCCTTCGATTCCAGTCATCACCACCCCCGCCGTCAACTCCACAGTACACCGCCACCACAACCACCACCCCCGCCAACATCTAACCATCACCACTACCATTAGAACCCCAATTTCGAGACCGACAGCACCAGCGGCCATCCGCTCTCAGCGACCACAATCTTCTTCGTCATCATCACCCTCAACGGAGCCAAAACCCCCAAAAGTCTCATCGCCACCACCACAGAAGTAAAGTAGGAGGAGGGAGACTCTTACCTTGCCGCGGTCGAGCCGGCGACCAGAACCCTACCCTAACCACCGCGCAAGCCTATCTCCTCCGCCCAGATCTGCGCCGCCCACGGGACAGCGAGCTCGTCTCGCTATCGCTGCCCGCAAGCGGCCCTCCGCCGGCCACTCCGTCCCCATCCCCGCTGTGTGGCGGTGCACCACCGGTGCAGCCAACCATGGCCGAGCCTCTCGACTGCGGCCAATCGTTGGCACGTGCGCCACCCCAGCGTCTGTCCTCCGCCCTCCGCGTGCAGACGCCCAGCCGCGCTGCGCCACCGCGGGCAACCCCCAGATCCGAGCGCCCACTCCGGCCAACCACGCCGGGAGCTCCTCCCGCCGGTCTCAACTTCCTCCGACTGCCGCTCCCCTCGCCGGAACCCCTCCTCTTCGAACTCCCTCCGCCTCGCCTTGGCCGAGCCCCGACAACCCTATCCTCCCCGAAGCTCTGCTGAAACCCTCCGCCACCGCCGCTAGCCTCAACCGCCTCCTTCCAACTCGACCTGAGCGCGCCAACCCCCTCCACACCCAGCCTCAGCCACGAGTTCGCCGCCGCCACCGCGATGCCAACGACTGAGCACCGCGCGCCTCTCGCCGCCGGCAAAACTCCGGTAATCCCATCCCTCTTCTTTTTCCCCTTTTTCTTTTCGGTTCCTCTCTCTCTCTCTTAACTGTGTGTGGAAGTTGGGATTATAGTGTAATTTGTATAATAGTGTTATTATAATATACTGTTGTTAGGATTTATTATTTATATTACTTTTACTATTAGTATTAATATATTATTTTCATTATTTGTGTTATTATCCTTATTATCATTAATATTATTAGTATTATTATTAGTATTGTTATCAGATTTATTATTATTATTATTATTATTAATTATCTCCCCCTCTCAATGTTGAGAGATGAAGATTTTGAGTTTTATTATTAATATTATTATTAATATTAATATTATTAGTACTACTGTTATTTTGATTATGATTATTATTATTATTTCGATGTACTAATATTTTTGTTAATTATCAAATCTACATATATTTTTAACACGAAAGAATTATAGTTTCCGAATAATAAAACGATTATATTTTTAAATATTTTCAAAATAATTATCCAAATTATGTTTGCTAATAAAAATATAGTTTCACTATCTCAATATTCTATTGTACTTAGTTTTGCCTAAAAAAAAGAAAAGATTTTTACTTTAAAGTATTTATCTAAAGCTATTTTTACCAAAAATATATTTTTAGGTATTTAAACATTTCTTTATCTAAAAATAGTACAAAGTATCCTTCACCAAAAATTTTATTATTATCAAGGTTGGTCATAACTAAACTGTACTTTCCTATTTTCTTGCAATTTAGACATACTCATCGCCCTTGACTATTGGACAAACATGACTTCTCGGAGCATCGCACCACACCAGACGACACACCAGGCAAGATACCTTGCCATCTTGTACTTATATTTGATTCATGATATTTTATATGTTGCTAGTGTTTTTACATTAGTAAGAGTATGTCCAAGTATGACTTGGGTGCCATCGATATGTATATCGATGTTTGTGTGTGTGCGTGTGTGTGTGGACCATATGTGGTAGCGGACTTTCCCGGTGTGTTGAAGTTATGCTTCATAACTTCTTTGACTTGTTGACACGTCTCATACACGACACATGAGTGAGGATCATAGAGTCAGCACGAATCTACGTATTCGACTTGCTACCGATACGGGCGGGTCGTGTGTCGGTTCATTTATGGATTAGCGGAGTCTAGATAGCGACTTGCATAGAGATATAGATCGCCAAGACATGGATATGACTTGTGTGATACATGGGCGGGGAAAACTACTGGGACGTATGAGCTATCCCACAGCCTTCTAGATTGCCCGGTTATGGGTTCATGGTTTCCCTGTTATGGGTGTGTCGCTAGAGGATATATCCATTGCACGGCCCTGACCACGTCGTCAGATACGGTCAGGAGGTATGCTAGCGACGCAAAGTATGAACTAGGGGATATATCCATTGCATGGCCCTGACCACGTCGTCAGATACGGTCAGAGACGTATACTAGTTCATGCGAAAGCCTCTAGTGGATGCTATGCTTTATTCCTACCCACTTATACGTTCCAGTATAGTTTTCGACTTGCATTACACCTAGATGGTTAGGTTCCATTGTGTTGGAGCATGTGGTCTTTTCTTTATCATTCATTTACAGTTCATCATGGTATTGTTAATATGTATCTTGTTACGTCCCTCCGAGGACCTGGTTTTTCCCCAGGTGTGTGTTATCGTGATTTCTTGTAGGTGCTCTAGCTAAGGCCATTCCTTCTTCGTGATGACTGCTTTTGGACTTGTCATTGCTTCGCTCGACCAATCACTTTCTTTGTATATTTTTTTCTATTTAAATTAGTTGGTAGTGGACTTTGTCTCCGCCCAACGATTGTATCATAAATATTCGAGTTGATATTTATATTATTACTCTTTTCATTGTGGGTGAGATTTAGTTGTCTTGGATTACTGCATTTTATAGCTTATGTATTCATACGAGACCTACGTATTTCGTATGAATACAGCTGGCATGTTTACGTACTTAGTCCTACGTATTTTGGGACTGGGGCGTTACATGTTTTTGTGGTGGCCCATGCAGGTCAAGATAAATTGTTTGGATACTTTGCCGTACCAAGCAAGCCTGCGGATAGGATTAGAGTTTAGGATCTTATCCACATACTTGACCTCCTCGATTCTATTTTTAATCCCTCGATTTGCATCTTGCTTGATTCCTTCTACCGTGAATTCTTATCCTCCTTTCGTGCTTGATGACGGTTAGAAAGGTAATCCATACTAGGTAGACTTGTCCCATTGTCCCATCACCCTACTAGTTTAATTCTTGTAAGTTGGGTAGAATGCCTTATGACCTAGCAATTTCTTTTGACCTATATTAGCAAGTTCACTTAGGTTCTAGAATTTAGAGGACCCTAAACCATCTAGTCAACCAAAGACTTGGACAAAGAGACTATAGGACGACTGTATAGAGACCAACATAGGTTATAACTTAGAATCTTAAGGAGTTTGAACTAATTCTACTCTCTTTCAATCTTATTCTCTCGTGCTTATGTTTTTTTTTACCATCTTAATTAAATGTTGCTACTATAGCCTAGTTTTGCAAGTTTAACCGTTATCAAACTTGTTCAAGACACATGCTATTGAGCGCGCGCTCACTAACATATTGTCTAGTCAGAACCGGTGCATGATGGTCTGATCAACCGAGTGCACTTTGGTTCGCTTTTATTTATCGTTATACGTGGATGGAGGTATAGTTAAGCTTGCTCTCTAGAATCTCATCCACGTCTGCCTTGGCAATTCTCTTTTGAAATTATTCAGTCGCCTTTGAACCACGTGTTTGTATTCAATAAATATCTCCTTCGAACTCTTATTCGTTTTTGTCTTTCACTTAATTTAGAAGGACAGAACACTCGTACTTGATAGATAGAAACCAAGTGTTCCCCTATGACCATGATAGTTATAGTTAGCCATCAACCAAGCCATGTGTTTACCACTTCGCCTCAAGTTATTCGCCCTATCCTTCGACTCTTGATCATGATCTCTAATCATTTGATATTTGGGAATGACTAGAATTATTTTCTTAACCACCCCTAAACCTAGACGCGTAACTTCACTCTAAGGGACCATGTACCCTTACTCTCTAATTACTTTACCTTCATTACCTAACCCTTAAATCCTTCTCTATCTTGCATTAGCTAGCGACCCTCATCCATTACCATATCCATGCATTATTTTCGTATTATCTAAACCACGATTCCCTAATGCATGTTTGTGTTAAATGTTGTTTATTTTTTTCTCGTCCCACGATTTGATCGTACCCTTGTATCTTCTCACCCCCTACGCATTTTTTATTTCGAGGACGAAATTCTTGTAAGTTGGGTAGGATGTAAAACCCCTAAAATTTTACTATATTTTTTATTTTTATTAAATTCGGTACTGATTTAAATTTTTGGTATTTTACGTCGCGTAGTGGCATTATACGTCACGCGCGAATTTGCGTTTTCGTATTTTCTCGTCGGGTGCAAACATGTGCAAGATACATATTTTAGAAAATATTCTTTTTGATTTTATTATCAATGATGGTTTCAAAATAATATATATACTAATTATTTTTTAAAAAGTAATTTGGCAAGAAGGTAATTTAAAGATTTAATTTTTATGTTTACTTTTGAAATTGTTTTATCCAAATTAGTAAAAATGTAGTTTAAAATTATTTCCTATTGATACTTAAATATATATATTATAATTTTCGAAATTATTTAATATTAATATTTTATTATTCAAAAAGTTATTTAAAAATATTTGTTATTTTCAAAATTATTATTATGGGTATTTTGAAAAAATATATTTGGAAGTTATTGTGGCCATTTAAATTATGATTTAATCTTTAGATTTATTTATATATATTAACTCAATACAAATAATTGAGATTTGAATTATTTAAATTGATTTTAAACTATAGGGATATAATTTAATTAGATTTAAGTGGGATTCATATTTGGATTTGGATTTGAATAAATTAGAGAATTATCTAATGGGGTCTTTTAAACTATTCCTAATCCTATCTAAACTGGGAATTCCCACATCCTATAAATAGGCAGGTACTCCTCCATATTCCACAAGCCAAAAAAATTTTCTCCACAAAATTCTCCTCCACCCATAAGTGTCGTGCAACATGTCGGTGTCCAAAATTTTTATTCCATATTTCTTTACATATACAATTCCAAACCACCTCGTGTCGGACACACCCCGACACAATCAAATTCTAAAAAAATCTAACCCAACCCATCCCTCGACAACTACCAGAGTACCACGACGTCTCCGACCCCTTGTTCTTCGACCACCACCCGACTCCCCGCCATCTCCCCGTCACAGCCATCCCCGACCACAACAGAAACCACCACCACGGTTACCACCACGCTGCCACCATCCCTGTCACCTTCACCATCAGCCATCGTACCTCACCTACATGCCAGGCCCCTAGCCTCCACGCCGCCCTTCGATTCCAGTCATCACCACCCCCGCCGTCAACTCCACAGTACACCGCCACCACAACCACCACCCCCGCCAACATCTGACCATCACCACTACCATTAGAACCCCAATTTCGAGACCGACAGCACCAGCGGCCATCCGCTCTCGGCGACCACAATCTTCGTCGTCATCATCACCCTCAACGGAGCCAAAACCCCCAAAAGTCTCATCGCCACCACCACAGAAGTAAAGTAGGAGAAGGGAGACTCTTACCTTGCCGCGGTCGAGCCGGCGACCAGAACCCTACCCTAACCACCGCGCAAGCCTATCTCCTCCGCCCAGATCTGCGCCGCCCACGGGACAGCGAGCTCGTCTCGCTATCGCTGCCCGCAAGCGGCCCTCCGCCGGCCACTCCGTCCCCATCCCCGCTGTGTGGCGGTGCACCACCGGTGCAGCCAACCATGGCCGAGCCTCTCGACTGCGGCCAATCGTTGGCACGTGCGCCACCCCAGCGTCTGTCCTCCGCCCTCCGCGTGCAGACGCCCAGCCGCGCTGCGCCACCGCGGGCAACCCCCAGATCCGAGCGCCCACTCCGGCCAACCACGCCGGGAGCTCCGCCCGCCGGTCTCAACTTCCTCCGACTGCCGCTCCCCTCGCCGGAACCCCTCCTCTTCGAACTCCCTCCGCCTCGCCTTGGCCGAGCCCCGACAACCCTATCCTCCCCGAAGCTCTGCTGAAACCCTCCGCCACCGCCGCTAGCCTCAACCGCCTCCTTCCAACTCGACCTGAGCGCGCCAACCCCCTCCGCACCCAGCCTCAGCCACGAGTTCGCCGCCGCCACCGCGATGCCAACGACTGAGCACCGCGCGCCTCTCGCCGCCGGCAAAACTCCGGTAATCCCATCCCTCTTCTCTTTCCCTTTTTTCTTTTCGGTTCCTCTCTCTCTCTCTTAACTGTGTGTGGAAGTTGGGATTATAGTGTAATTTGTATAATAGTGTTATTATAATATACTGTTGTTAGGATTTATTATTTATATTACTTTTACTATTAGTATTAATATATTATTTTCATTATTTGTGTTATTATCCTTATTATCATTAATATTATTAGTATTATTATTAGTATTGTTATCAGATTTATTATTATTATTATTATTATTATTAATTATCTCCCCCTCTCACTGTTGAGAGATGAAGATTTTGAGTTTTATTATTAATATTATTATTAATATTAATATTATTAGTACTACTGTTATTTTGATTATGATTATTATTATTATTTCGATGTACTAATATTTTTGTTAATTATCAAATCTACATATATTTTTAACACGAAAGAATTATAGTTTCCGAATAATAAAACGATTATATTTTTAAATATTTTTAAAATAATTATCCAAATTATGTTTGCTAATAAAAATATAGTTTCACTATCTCAATATTCTATTGTACTTAGTTTTGCCTAAAAAAAGAAAAGATTTTTACTTTAAAGTATTTATCTAAAGCTATTTTTACCAAAAATATATTTTTAGGTATTTAAACATTTCTTTATCTAAAAATAGTACAAAGTATCCTTCACCAAAAATTTTATTATTATCAAGGTTGGTCATAACTAAACTGTACTTTTCTATTTTCTCGCAATTTAGACATACTCATCGCCCTTGACTATTGGACAAACATGACTTCTCGGAGCATCGTACCACACCAAGCGACACACCAGGCAAGATACCTTGCCATCTTGTACTTATATTTGATTCATGATATTTTATATGTTGCTAGTGTTTTTACATTAGTAAGAGTATGTCCAAGTATGACTTGGGTGCCATCGATATGTATATCGATGTTTGTGTGTGTGCGTGTATGTGTGGACCATATGTGGTAGCGGACTTTCCCGGTGTGTTGAAGTTATGCTTCATAACTTCTTTGACTTGTTGACACGTCTCATACACGACACATGAGTGAGGATCATAGAGTCGGCACGAATCTACGTATTCGACTTGCTACCGATACGGGCGGGTCGTGTGTCGGTTCATTTATGGATTAGCGGAGTCTAGATAGCGACTTGCATAGAGATATAGATCGCCAAGACATGGATATGACTTGTGTGATACATGGGCGGGGAAAACTACTGGGACGTATGAGCTATCCCACAGCCTTCTAGATTGCCCGGTTATGGGTTCATGGTTTCCCTGTTATGGGTGTGTCGCTAGAGGATATATCCATTGCACGGCCCTGACCACGTCGTCAGATACGGTCAGGAGGTATGCTAGCGACGCAAAGTATGAACTAGGGGATATATCCATTGCACGGCCCTGACCACGTCGTCAGATACGGTCAGAGACGTATACTAGTTCATGCGAAAGCCTCTAGTGGATGCTATGCTTTATTCCTACCCACTTATACGTTCCAGTATAGTTTTCGACTTGCATTACACCTAGATGGTTAGGTTCCATTGTGTTGGAGCATGTGGTCTTTTCTTTATCATGTATCATTTACAGTTCATCATGGTATTGTTAATATGTATCTTGTTACGTCCCTCTGAGGACCTGGTTTTTCCCCAGGTGTGTGTTTTCGTGATTTCTTGCAGGTGCTCTAGCTAAGGCCATTCCTTCTTCGTGATGACTGCTTTTGGACTTGTCATTGCTTCGCTCGACCAATCACTTTTTTTGTATATTTTTTTCTATTTAAATTAGTTGGTAGTGGACTTTGTCTCCGCCCAACGATTGTATCATAAATATTCGAGTTGATATTTATATTATTACTCTTTTCATTGTGGGTGAGATTTAGTTGTCTTGGATTACTGCATTTTACAGCTTATGTATTCATACGATACCTACGTATTTCGTATGAATACAGCTGCCATGTTTACGTATTTAGTCCTGCGTATTTTGGGACTGGGGCGTTACAATAAGATCACCCAATATACAATAATAAGGCGTCCCAAACATTACATATTCAGCTGATCATGAAGCTAGTCGTTACAAAATGTGAGGACTAGCAAGAGTTTAATCATACATGATCAACCCTAGGATCTGTCAATCATGTTACAGCCCGTAGGCAGACAATAATAAGATATGCAATACGAGCTAACAGGTGCTCGCCGGCTAAACGCCTCAAAATAAAATTTTTACAATAGAGTGGGAGAGCAAAAATTAACCCACTCGTTGCCCTGGTCATGCCGGATGGTCACCATCGGGCTGGAAGGTCGGTAGATCCTCTGAGGTTGCTCCGAAATCTGGCCATACAAAACCAGCTGGGTCAGATCCCAGAAAGAGCAAGTGCCACAAAGGAGACTTCACTTAAGAACTAAAACCAGCATATCAGAAAATGATATTTAAAGCAGTTAAAAGAACTTGAAGTAAAAGAATAACAACCGTCAAAATGGGGCACGAGGGAACCATTGAAGTAGCCGGATCACAACCCTTAAACCAAACAAGGATCGGGGTTGTAACCCTTCACTTGAATAGAACTTCGTCTCCAAATCTTGTTGATAAGGTGAAACTTTACAAGCATGACGTGGGGTGCAATAATACAATAAACGAAGAGAGGACTTAGAACTGCTCCGGGAGCCAGGTTACAACCCTTAAACCAAACAAGGACCGGGGTTGTAACCCTTCGCCTGAACAGAACTTCGCTTCTGATCTTTATTGTTAAGAGTGACAATCATGCGATCAAGCTTGCATTAATCGAGCACTGAAACCACACCATACAATCGCACTCGGGCAATCAGTGACTACGGCTTTCCACATTAGCTAACTAGGGTTATCACAACATGCAATGAGATGTTCCTCAGCCACAAGCCCTGCAGCTAATCCAGGTTATCCAGGCGACTTGGGTTAATTTAAGCAGTTCATCATTCTTTCCATATATCAGTAAGTTTGGACTTGTGCCCTACTCGTCGGCAGGCTGCAAGTCCCACAATGGTGGCCAGGATAACGGGATCGCCTGTAGCTGGGGAAATATCTCATGACTACTGAATTATTCTAGTTATTAGCCTTAGCCATTTACAGCAGGTACCCCTGCCCGTGGTACTCAGGGATCCCTGTCCTAGACATGATGCAAATATTATCGGTTCAATTGTACAAACACAATCATCTACGGTGTCCAGGCCATCCAATCTTGTCATGTCATGTTCACTGTCAGGTGTGCGCCACGTCGGGCCACTATCATGTCATGTCAAAGTGCACCGTAACGGGTCACCATCGTGTCAGGAAAACAATTAATTTAGCACAAGTACACATTTAATAATTAAATATTAGAAGGGGCAAGGGCTGTGGAGGACTCATGCGGCTCGGAAAAATTTCCATGCGGTCCGCAGTCACCTGGCCATATGCGGCTGGTTCATTAAAGAATGTAACAATAAAATACATTAAGGAAACGTATTAATAATGCATTGAAGTGAGGCATTATCCATGCATTAAGAATGCTATTAGGAAAGGATTGTATTTAAACATTAAAGAATGTATTTGGAAAAGACATGTTTTAATTAATGCCTAAAAATTCATTTGGAAAAGAATGCATCACATGCATTCCTTGGAGGGGGGGCTATGCGGCTGAAGTATGGATAGTGCATCAAAATGCATTAAAGTATTAAAATATAAAGTATAAGGCCTTAAATGCATAAAGCATTAAGTAATAAAGATAAGGACTTAAATGCATAAAGCATTAAGTCATAAAGATAAGGACTTAAATGCATAAAGCATTAAGTCTTCAGAAGCCTATGCGGCTCCAAATGCATTAATTAATGCTTAATAATGCATTAAAGAATGCAACTCATGCATTTCCTAAAGGCTATGCGGCTCCAAATGCATTAAATGCAAGCATCCTAATGCAAATGCATTAAATGCAAGCTATACGGCTAATGCATCAAAATTTGCATTAAATGTAATTTCTTGTTGTGCCATGCGACTGATGCATGGACAATGCCTAAAAATACATTAAATTTATTCTATGCATTCTTTAATGCACTCTAGAATGCTATGCGGCTGGCCTAAGGCTTATGCGGCTGATGGTGCAACATGCAACTTTCTAATGCTCTAAATGTAAGGCATATGTTGACGCATGGCTAATGCATTTTTGCATGTTGCATGTGCTAATACCTTCATTAGCATATATTAAATTAATGTATGCAGGATCATGCATTTAAAGTGGCATGCGGCTTCTACTGAACATGTGCAGTCTTTATGCATTATGATGCCCATGCGGCTGAGAGCTAACAATGCCTATACGGCTGAGTGCTAACAATGCCCATACGGCTCAGCAAAATCCCATAGGCCAAATTGGACCAAACAAAATTTCCTGCAATCATGGGATCCTCAACTAGCAAATATGCAAGTTTGATAGATCCAAAATTCTAGAAACTGAAAATACCACAAAGCTAGATCCACAAGAATTTAACCATGAAAATGAAAAATGCCAAGTACTAAAGTGGGTTAGAAACACATGAGGAAGACAATGGAACAATAAAAAATGGACTTCCTCCATGAAGTAAGGTGCACTTTCCTAAGCTCTCCCTCTCTCTTTCTTTCCTAGTGGTTGAAGAAGTAATGGCGGAGAAGAAGAAGTAATGAAGAGAGAGAAATGTTAGTGGGATATTTAATGAAGAGGGTGGTGGTAGGTGGGATATTTAATGAAAGTGGTGGTAGGTGGGAGTGGTTTGGTCCACATAAAATCTAGCAAAACCGAACCATGCAAAACCAAGCCGAACCAAGTCAAGTTGGACCGAACCAGGCAATACGGGTCTAAATACGTACACGTATACCGAGATACATAATACGAACAATGGTCATTACAGGAACTCTCTCTGAGAGCATTGACTGATTGACTGTTGGTTACTGGGGGAGTAGTGTAATGAGTATGACCACATCCAAAGTAGTATAATGACTGTGTTAGCTTACCCCTCATACACACGGGGATAAGCCATATCGTATCAATAGGATACAACTGTACAACCCAATCCGGTCATATTCATTGCCTATTCACATCACATTGTTTTAACTGTTAGAAAACTATTTATTTCAAATTGTTTAAAAGTGCATAACTCTATTATTATTTCAATTGTTGGATTATCATAAAGTGTACTTTGCTCCTTTCCTGACTGGATTCCCCGTAGGTACTATGGACGATACTGAGCTATTGATAAGTAGCTACTATGACCCTGAGCTGTAACTGTCTGTTTTCAAAATTTAGGGTAAAATGGTCATTTTTGCATTTTTAGGAATTTTAGATTTTTTTTATTTAATTATATTGTTATTTAGGGATTTTTAGAGTCGGTTCGAATTTCAGCTCATTTCGACTTGTATCGGGGACCCGGGGTAGCTTAGAATCTGATCGGGACCCAACTAGAACCGACCAACTTATCATGACCAAATCCAGATAATTATATTTGACTAATCCCATTTGATTTTAGTGGGATTAGGGATTAGAATTAGATTTAGAACTTGGAATTTGGAGTTTTCAAGTTATCTTTTTGACCCCAACTCAAAACCACTCATCTCTTTGACTTGGAGGGCATTTTGGTAAATCGTCAAATTCCTCCAACCCTCTAAATGTGGCCGGCCACAGTAGCAAACACCCCTCCCTTCTTCTCATTGCAAGAAAAACTCTCTCTCTCTTCCTTTCTCTCATTCTACAAGGATCCCTTTCTTTCCCTTTTGGATTTTAGGCTCAAAAGTAAGTCAAATCTCTTCTAATTCTCTTCCATACTCTAGATTTCTCCCTAATCTTGGTGCTAACCCTTGTTTATCTCTTATTTGTTATTTTTATCTAAGTAGAACCTAGCATGGAGGGGTTGGAAGCTTAGATTTGGCTCTTGACATAAAAAGAACCAATTTTGGGGCTTTTCCTTGGAATTCCAACTCCCAAGAGGTAAACCCTAAATCTAACTCTTGTAATTGCTCCTAATTAATGTTATTTGCATATTAGAGGATATCCGAGGCGTAGGACAACCCATTAGAAGAGGTTTGGAATCCATTGGACTCAATTCGTGACTTTCGGGCTAGGTTTAGTACTAATTTTGGAAAAACCCTAAATTAACATGTTTGGGTGTTACCTCTAGACTAATTAGACCTAATTAGGTTAGTTTGGGTGTCCATATTTGGATACGTGGGGTCGTTTTGCGAGAAATCATAAAAATAAGCTTTTTTGGGGTTTTCGGGTTCCAACACATGGGTGACTTTTTGCACCGATACTAGAATCGGCAAGTTAGTACTTAGAATAGGTTCTAATCATTATTTAGAACTCGTGAGTAGAGTTTGGGTCGAATCCGAATAGGTTTGGTGTCTGTATCACGCGGTATCGCGAATCGGACACCCCGAAGTCGCCAGAATGGCCATTTGGCCATTCGGGTCTCGTTTCTCGTTTTCGCTTGCGTGTGCGAGTTAGTTTTGCTTGTGTGGGGCACGTGTCTAGGCTCTAGAGAGTAGAATTTCAAAGATTTGGGTATTCGGATAAGGTTTTGTGTCGTTTAGGAGTATATGTGTGTGTGTATATGTGTGTGTGTCCACATATATGTGTGTCCATGTGTGTGAGTGTGTGTATCTATATATGTAGATATGAATGTGTGTGTGAGTGTGATATATATATAGGAGAGGGATATACATATATATATATATATATATATATATATATATATATATATATATATATATAGTGGGATAGAGGAGGAGTTTTAGAGAGGAATTTAGAGAGGAATGGAGAGATTAGAGAGGAGTTAGAGAGGGAGAGAAAGAAGGGAACACAACAACAGCAAGGGGGGTTTTGGGCTGCTGTCCCCCCCCCCCCCCCCAAAAAAAAAAGAGCAGCAAATAGCAGCAGTAACAGCAGCAATTTAGCCCCCTTTGACCCCGCTTTTTACCCCCCTAAGCACCCTATATACATGCCTATATATACACATGTATATAACCCATATGTAGCCTAATATATACTCCTATATATAACCATATATATCCCCCTAAAATGGCCTTTGAGTGAATGTGTAGAGTGAGATTTGGAGTGAGTGTGGGTGAATTGGAATTTAGTTAGAGGGTGAGAGAAAGGGTGATTTTGAGTTCCGAGTGTCGGAACGGGTCCAAATTTGAGATGTGACTTAGATATATGAAATAGAGTTTGCGGGTAGGCTCCTAAGTTAAAATCGGAGTTTCGTTTGGGATTAGGAGAATGGTATCTCATGATACCATTGAGTATCTTCGATACTCAAGATAATGAGATATATCAAGAGACCGTGATACGGTATCGAGATTCTAGGAGAGGGTTTAAATACCATAATAGAGAGTGGGGAAAAACTTAGAATGAAGTAGGAAAGCCTAGAGTGGGAGTTAGAAGCTAAAGTGGAATATTTACCAAGATAATGGGTAAATCAACAACATGGACCGTAAGATGGACTGGATGTCCACTCTACCTAGAAAATTTGGTAGGTAATGTTAGTGTAGGTTAGTATCCTACAACCCTAGGAAGCCGGGAGTGGAACTCCTAAGGAAAAGCTACTTGGCCTTAGTATTAGGGTAGAAAGGGTAAACGGGATAAGTAGGGATAATACCCATTTCACAACATATGGGTTTAGTACTGTAAGATATAGCTAAAATTAGGATATTATAGTTGGTAATAGTTAGAAATAGTGGACTTAGACTAGTTTTGACCTTGGTTGACCACGGTTGACTATTTTGACCCAAAGTCAACCGAAAGTCAACCGAAGCCTAAAATTGACTAGAACTTGACCAAACTTGACCAGTTGACCCAAAGTCAACTGTTAATCAACGTTAGTCAAGTTTGACCTAAAGTTGACCTAGAGTTGACCTAGGGTTGACCAGAGTTGACCAGTTGACCAAAAGTCAACTGTGAGTCAACCGTTGACTTAAATCGACCTAGTTTAATTCCGTTTGACTTGCATTGACCTAGTTTGACTTTGTTAGGCCTAATATGACTTAGATTGACCCTGTACAATCTAGTTTGACCTTGTTTGACCTAGATTAACTTAGTTTGACGTGTCTTGACCTAGTTTGACTCAGTATGACTTAATTTTACTTCCAAACCATTATATTGATACAGTATTCCATCTATAGGTTCTCGAGGCACTGTTCTTGGACTTAGTTGACTTATCCATCACATCACAGGCGAGTACATTCTCTGATAATAATTCTATTTTATGATATCGTCTTTGTTTCTAGTATTTAGTGTAGATATTCTTGTTCTCTTGACACATTGTTCACACGGATTGGTATTTGTTTGGATCCTGTCATAAGATGTTATTCCTCTTATATATGGTATGCCTTGTACAAGTCTTCTTTGTTTCCTTGTTCATTGTATAGACACGATTTCTGTGAAGGAGAGCTACTTCACAGAGAATGTGTGTCATGACTGGATCCACTATATTAGTCGGGGATGGAGGTGTTAGCGTAGATATGTGATCAATATCCCACAGTATTATATTGTATCATCATTGTATAGTGTTAATCATACACTCACGTATGATTAGCCAGGCCAAACATTGTATCAAGTTCTAAGCCGATCACATGTTGAAACTAGTGCTAAACTCACATAGATAGCAGTTCCAAATTTTTGTACATGTTATACACTGTTCTCTTGTCTTATCTTATTACAGTTTTGGATATACCCTGTCAGGATGCATGTACGCTCTACTTTACCTAGTATATTCTCTCTATCTACTGCTACATTTTCAATATTGTATAACTAGAACTGTTGTTTGAGATTTTGTACTCGTTCCATCCTGACTGGATATGTTGACAAAATATTACAGATGACGGTGAGGAGGATTGCTGAACCTACTACGGTCCGGTTGACGTAATGGGCTTAGACTTGGAGACCTTGGTTCAGCAGGGCTTAGCTCCGTCGACGAGCCTCTAGCTTAGTTTAGTTAGAATAGACATTTTGGACTGGACCTTGTCTCCAGCTTGCTACTTATGTTATTATATTATATTTGGGATTGTATAACCATATTACTTTGTGACTCTCTCTCTTTCTCTCGTTGTTGAGCTGGATATTGCACTTGTAGTTTTTATCTATCTAGTTTTCGTGCTATGATTCTTCCTTTTAGATTGTGATTGAGTTTATCAGTATTTCATACTATATTCTTCCATGCGGAGATGACAGGTTATTATATATTGTTTGTTGGCTAGTAGACCTACAGCGTTCTACATCATTTTTACGGTGTAGGCTGGGCGTGGTCACGCACTTGTGCCCCTACCTAGGGTGCGGGTCGTGACATGAGCTGTACCCGGCTATTCTACTAGAGGATGATGATGAGGAGACTGCTAATTAGATTTATTTCCAGTTTATGATTATGTGGAAAACAAATATTTATTTCAGTTGTGGTTTGTATTTGAAACTTGTGTTGGACAAGTCTTTAATTATCAAAGTATTAAAAGTTGTGGCAATTAGAATTGTGTTGTTGATTACCTGCATGAGTGATACAGCTTACTGCCGCAGTCTCAACAACGGTGCAGGCTGGACATGATCTGATTCGACCCAAGAAATTGGGACCGGGTCGTGACATGTTTTTAGTGGTGGCCCATACAGGCCAGATCAACAACTTAGGAAACATATCTAGAAACATTTAGAACACTAGAACATTAATTTGTCACAACATAGGACCGTTATATATTATAATAAATATTTTTGATTGTTATAGACTGGTAGGATACCTTGCTTATGTTTTGAAATCCTAAACTTTCCAGAATATGGCCACAAATCCTGCTGGCGATGGGATGTCATCACCCGATCACACCCCACCTCCCCAATCGAGTCCGGATCCTACACCCTGGCAGCTGACCGATCGTCCCCATAATGCACCAGCACCTCATGGATTCTACACTACAACTCAAGTGTTAGATCCTACATCTTCCCAGACTGAACAGCAAGCCCCTGCGGTAGTGCCCGATCCAGTTGCACCACCAGTGCCCGTAGACCCCACCGACCGTGTAGGCCTGCTACGAGGAGTACTTGAGGCACAGAGAACTTAAGCTGAAGCTCATCGCGAATAGACGACGATTATGAGAGAAGGCATGGAGAATGTCCACAATGCGGCTATGGCTGCACTGGAGAGAGGAGAAGCAGCCCAATCTGAACCAAGGCCGGCTAAAGTCGGAGATATCGAGAAATTCAAGAAGCTGGGCCCTCGACCTTTCAAGGAAACCGAGGGAATCATTTATGCTGACGAATGGCTCGACAGTATGGAGCATCTCCTCAGCGTTGCTCGACTTCCTGATGATCTTCAAGTTGAAGCTGTGGGACTCCAGCTGTTAGATGTAGCCAGCACCTGGTATCGAAATGAACCCCGACTCCAAGACAAGCAGCTGGACTGGAACACTTTTAAGAGATTGTTCCGAAGGAAGTTCTTCCCAACATCAGAGTTGCGGGAGATGGAAAGATAGTTCCAGAACCTGAAGCAAGGGAACATGACTGTTGGCAAATATACGACCGATTTTGGTCAACTTAGTTGCTTTGCCAAGAACTTTGTTACTGACCCCACCGATCGTGCTGAAAGATTCAGGTATGGACTGAGGGAAGAGATTCGCACTCCTGTGATCGCAGGCGGCGCCAAGACGTATGAGAGGATCCTAATACGAGCTCAGGATATAGAGAAGAGTCATCCTGCTCGTTCAAAAAGGGAGTATTCTGGAACTAGCAACTTCCAGAATAACCAGAAGAGGCCCAACCACAACAATAACAACAGGCCTTCTCACCACCACCAGCAGCATCATCAGGCGAGGACCAATGACAGAGCGTCTCAGAAGCAGATTCTTGTCTACAATTTCTGCAAGAGGCCAGGACATCAGTCAAACATCTGCAGGAAGAGGCTAGAACACTGCCTAGTCTGTGGGTCTGCCACCCACCAAGTGAAGGACTGCCCCTCGTCAGTCCACCGGACTGGAGAAACTCAACAGAAAGGTCCTCTACCCACTCAGCAACAACAGTTTGGGCAGCATCAACAGAAGACTGGACGAGCTTTTACCCTAACAGCAGAGGAACAAGAGCCAGAGCAGGAACCTACCGCTGATGTCATCGCAGGTTTCATTTATGTGCATTCACATCCTGCTTTAGCATTATTTGATTCGGGTGCATCACATAGTTTTATATCAACAAAATTCATCACTGCACACCACATAGTTACGGGATTTAGCAAGAAAATATGTAGAGTTATGACTGGTGGTGGACCCATACCCATCACTGAGACCTGTAACTGCCCTATAACAATATCTGGACATAACTTCTCAGCACCCTTACTTGTGATGCCCTTACCTAACTATGATGTAGTCCTAGGAATGGACTGGTTAAGTAAATAGCATGCGCTGATAGATAGTCACAGAGGATGTGTAGTCTTCAGCCCAACTGGAAAGCCAGAGTTTGAAATCTCTCGAGCTCCGGAGGATATAGAGTGTGTTACCTACACCTCTATCACAAAAGAACTCGGACCTCTCCATCCTATCATAGCAGAATTTATGGACGTCTTCCCTGATAGTCTTCCCGGATTATCCCAGATCGAGACATAGAGTTCACCATTGACCTAGTCCCCGGCTCTTCCCCTATTTCTAAGGGATGCTACAGAGTCAACTCGAAGGAGGCAAAGGAGATGAAGGATCAGATCAATGAATTGAAGGTTTTAGGATTTATCCGAGACGGAGCTTCACCTTGGGGAGCACTAGTCTTATTTGTGTCCAAGAAGGACGGAACAGTACGGATGTGCATCGACTACCGGGCGCTGAACAACCTCACCATCAAAAACACGTACCCTTTGCCCCGAATTGATGACCTGTTTGATCAACTGAGTGGAGCTAAGGTATTTTCGAAGATTGACCTCAGATCTGGCTACCATCAAATCAGGGTCAAGAAGGAAGATATTTCTATGACGGCGTTCAACACCAAGTATGGGCAGTTTGAATTCTTGGTCGTACCGTTTGGACTGACGAATGCTCCTGCTGTATTCATGAACCTTATGAACAAGGTTTTCCATGAATACCTGGATCAGTTTGTTGTTGTCTTCATCGATGACATCCTGATCTACTCGAAGACTGAAGAAGAGCATGAAGAGCACCTCAGGAAAGTTCTGGGAACTTTGAGGAAGGAGAAGCTATATGGTAAGCTTTCCAAATGTGAATTCTTTCTAGACAAGGTGGATTTTCTTGGCCATGTTGTCACAGGAGAAGGAATTTCGGTGGACCCTAAGAAGATAGCTGCTGTTGAGAAGTGGTCTACCCCAAGCTCAGTTGCTGAAATCAGAAGTTTCATGGGCTTGGCTGGCTACTACCGGAAGTTTGTGAAGGATTTTGCCAAGATTGCTGAACCGATGACGAAGCTCACTCGGAAGAATTAAGAATTCATCTGGAAGGAAGCTTGTCAGGCATCGTTTGAGGAACTGAAGAAGAGACTTACAACAGTACCGATACTTGCGCTACCTGCAGGTACCGACGGTTTCTCAATCTACAGTGATGCCTCTGGAAAAGGGCTGGGTTGCGTTCTTCAACAACATGGGAAAGTAATTGCTTACGCATCTAGGCAATTACGGACTCATGAGAAGAACTATCCCACACATGATCTGGAGCTTGCTGCAGTCATCTTTGCTTTGAAACTATGGAAGCATTATCTCTATGAAGAGAGAGTAGAAATATTTACAGACCACAAAAGTCTGAAATATGTTTTCACTCAGAAGGAGCTGAACATGAGACAAAGAAGATGGCTGGAGCTGATGAAGGATTTTGACATCGACCTACAATACCATCCGGGAAAAGCTAATGTGGTTGCAGATGCACTTAGTCGATACCCGATGGCGATGTTTTTAACCAAGTAGCGGCATTTGTTAGAGGACATAGAGAAGCTTGGTCTGGAGATTGTACTGCCTGAGGAAAAGATGAAGGAACTGGGGCGAGAAGCTATTGTACCTGGAGCTGACTCAACCATGATGCAGTTGCAATTACGTTCAAGTCTGATGGACAAAGTCAAGAAGACACAATTCCAAGACGAGACGCTTTGCAAACTCAGAGATCAAGTGTTGGCAGGAACACTTAAAGGATTCTCTATCGCCAGTGACGGAGCATTGAAGAATGGTATGAGGCTGTGTGTACCATCTGACGAACTGAGGAATGAGCTGATACAAGAAGCGCACTAGTCGCAGTATTCCATATATCCTGGAGCTAACAAGATGTATCGGGATATGCGTACCATTGTTTGGTGGTATGGAATGAAGAAGGATGTATCCAGATTTGTGGCTAGATGCTTAATTTGTCAACAAGTGAAGGCTAGCAGACAGAGACCCGCATGACTTCTACAGCCGCTGGACATTTCGGAGTGGAAGTGAGAGCATATAACGATGGACTTTGTGTCAGGATTGCCTCGATCCCAAGGAGGGAAGGACGCCATTTGGGTTATTGTGGACCGACTGACGAAGTCAGCTCACTTTATCCCCTTCAAGGTTGGTCTATCCATCGAGAAGTTGGCAGCACTGTACATGATACACATCTACCGGATTCATGGAGTACCAGTAAGTATTGTATCTGACCGAGATACTAGATTTACCTCTCACTTTTGGAAGAGTTTGGATAACAGCTTGGGAACAAAACTGAAGTTCAGCACAACTTACCATCCCCAAACTGACGGACAATCAGAGGGGACAATCCAGACGCTTGAAGACATGTTGAGATCTTGCGTCTTGGAATTTGGAGGGTCTTGGGAAGACCATTTGCACTTGGTAGAGTTCTCTTACAACAACAGCTACCAAGCTAGCATCGGTATGACACCATTTGAAGCTCTTTATGGACGTCGTTGCCGCACTCTACTTGCTTGGGACGACGTAGGAGAAAGAGTATTGCTTGGACCTGAAATGGTGACTGATGCAACAGAGAAGGTAAAGGTGATCAGGGACAAGCTCAGGATTGCCCAAGACAGACAGAAGCATTGGGCAGATAGCAGTCGTCGACCACTGGAGTTTGAAGAAGGAGATAGTGTCTTTGTGAAGATTTCATCTACCAGAGGAACTATCCGATTTGGCAGAGCTGGAAAGTTGAGTCCCAGATATATCGGACTATTTAAAGTTTTGAGTCGAGTTGGAGAAGTAGCGTATCGGTTAGCTCTACCAGCTAATCTTGAGGGCGTGCACAACGTCTTCCACGTTTTGCAGCTCAGACACTACATTCCGGATCCGAGTCACATCTTGGACCATTCAGAGCTAGAGATTGGACCCAGCCTCACCATGCCAGAGAAGCCAGTGGCGATTTTGGACAGAGGCGAGAAGAGGACTAGAACTTCGGTGACTCCTATAGTCAGAGTTATGTGAAGGCACAACTCTCCAGACGAGTCTATCTGGGAACGAGAAGATGAGATACGGGAGCAATACCCGTACTTGTTTGAGACCTGAGGTAATTTCTAACCCTATTCTTTAATTTCGAGGACGAAATTTTCTAAGGGGGAAAGGTTGTGAAACCCGTAAACTTTTAGTTAATTAATTAAATAATTTAAATTAGCTAATTATTATTATAAATCATTATTTAGGAAAGTGTATTTTTAGAAAAAATAATTAAATCTGGAATTTTAGAGTTTAGTCAAAACCCGTAAAATTTTTACTTATAAATTGTTGCTATTTAATTATTACCATTTTCATATTTTAGAAAAAAAAATTATTTTTCTGGAATATTGAGTTGGACCAGACCTGTCCCGAACCTGTTCCCGAGTCCCGGACCTGTTTTCAAACCCAAGTTCGAATCCAAGCAAATCTTGGTTTTCGAAATTATTATTTGAAATATTATTTGATATAATATTAATTGAGTTTTTCATAAAGAAAAGAAAATTTAATATTTTTCCTTTTAAAAATTTCTTTAACACTCTCTCTCTTTCCATTTATTCCATCAGCAGCCCTCATTTCTATTTAACCAACGGCCGCTTGGCCGAGCTCCTCCCGACTCCTCAGTTCACCTCCCCGAACGGCCGAGGCTTCTCCTCTTCCCCTCCCGTAACCCCCTTCACTATTCTCCTATAAAAGCTCTCTATTTTCCCCATCACCATTTTCATCACACTCCATCATCCCTTTCCCCAAATCAAAATTCCTAGCCCCAACCTAGCCTGACCGCGCCCCTTTCGGCGAACCTCGATTCCCCGCCGCCGCTTCCGGGCCGCGCCCAGCCGCGTCCCTTCGGCGCCAGCCTGACGCTGGTGAACCCCGCCGCCGTTCTCGACCGCCCAGGTCAGCGCTCTCTCGCTGACCTCCTGTGGTCCTCGATCCGGCCGACCAGAGCCCCTGTCCCCGCGCCCCTCTCGACCGCCCTTTGCCGCTCGGTCCCGAGACCCGAGTTACGTGCCTTGACCTGCTGTCCGTGGTTTCCCGTGTTTCCAATCCCGCTGTCCGCGTGTTCTGGATTGTTCCGAGTTCGCGGGATTCGCCTTCTTTCCCTATTTTATATCTGAGAGCTCTAGCCGAGCAACCCAAGGTATAATTCCGTTTTCCCGTTTCCATGTTTCATAGTCTATGATGAGATTTGGTCCCCGATTTCCCCCGAAAAATCGGTAATTCTTAGACATGGCATTTTCGGACTTTCCGAAATCTTTCGGAAACGTTCTGTCGGTTTCGGAATAGTTTCTGTAGATTTTTCTTTATATTCTGTTGGTTTTGGTTGGTTCTGTGGATTTAAATTCGGATTTTCCGAATAATAGTATTCTGGTTATTTATGCTGTGATATTTTTCTGAATTCGTTTCGAAAATATTTTGGGAATATAATTTATATATATATGGGTTTCCCGAGTATGGGACTTATATTGGTGATTGTGACACATTTTCCCAGTTTTGGGTTATCCCAAATATAGAGGAGGTGCTGCCCAAATTTTTATAAAATTATACAAATGGAATTCAAATCGGTTTTCGAAAATATTTATAAATTGGATTTTTGGGCGACGACCGTACTGGTCCATGGGCCCTAGCTAAATGCAAACGAAACCGGGGTTTCCGGACGTTGAGGCATTAGCTATTTTGACGATTGGACCAAAGTCTGAGACTCGAAACTAATTTAATTTAATTTAATTACTAGTTTTATTTTGTGATTAATTTGTATGATAATTTTTAGAGACTAACAAATGTTTTTCTTCTTATTTAAATTCATGTAAAATGGTCTGTAAGGGCATAAGCCCATTTATTTCTGTTTGTGTGCAATTTGTAATAGTTTAGTATTCTTTTATTTTATTTTCTGGCTAATGTTCTGTCGTGAATGTATAATAAAATATAATAAATTATTTATTTTACAAAAAGAAAATAATAATGTTTCATCACATTACAATTTCAAGTTTGTAATATTTAATTCAGGCTTTTCTCATTTAAAGGAAAAAAATGTAGTTTTATTATATAATTATAAAAATATAAAGTTTCGCCAATAAACCGATAAATACAAAGTTTTCTCGAAATTAAATATAAAGTGATTTTTCCTTCATAATTAAATGTAACGCACCAGAAAATCGACTTTTTGCTTGTGATAGTATAATAAAGATTAAAAATCGACTAAGACAAACTTAGAGATTGTAACTAGCACATATAGCATGGAAACTTTGGAAATCTAAGGCAAACTTCTCGATTGTAGGATTTCGAGGACAAGTTTGATTCCAATCTCGGAGACATTCCCCAATCCAGTCAAACCAAGGCAAGTACATTTTGTATTAGTTTACCAATTATTTAGTAATCGTTTTATTGCAAGTTTAAACCACGATGCAACACGGAACTATCTCTGAGAGCATTGACTGATTGACTGTTGGGTACTGGGGGAGTAGTGTAATGAGTATGACCATATCGAAAGTAGTATAATGACTGTGTTAGCTTACCCCTCATACACACGGGGATAAGCCATATCGTATCAATAGGATACAACTGTACAACCCAATCCGGTCATATTCATTGCCTATTCAGATCACAATGTTTTAACTGCTGGAAAACTATTTATTTCAAATTGTTGAAAAGTGCATAACTCTATTATTATTTCAATTGTTGGATTATCATGAAGTGTACTTTTCTCCTTTCCTGACTGGATTCCCCGTAGGTACTATGGACGATACTGAGCTATTGATAAGTAGCTACTATGACCCTGAGTTGTACCCGGCTGTTCTACCAGAGGATGATGATGAGGAGACTGCTAATTAGATTTATTTCCAGTTTATGATTATGTGGAAAACAAATATTTATTTCAGTTGTGGTTTGTATTTGAAACTTGTGTTGGACAAGTCTTTAATTATCAAAGTATTAAAAGTTGTGGCAATTAGAATTGTGTTGTTGATTACCTGCATGAGTGATACAGCTTACTGCCGCCGTCTCAATAACGGTGTAGGCTGGACATGATCCGATTCGACCCAAGAAATTGGGATCGGGTCGTGACACTAATAACTCTCCATCCCCCGAACAGTATAAAGGATCCGGACATAACACGTCATGACACGGGATTCAAAAGCAGGTGATCAGCCCACTCCCAAGTCCATGTCTATACAAGTACAAGTAACAAGTCGAGTCATGTACCAATATACCAAGTAACCCGGGAATAACATCTCATGACAGGATCCGACATATACTAGTCCATGAACTATCGTGTCTGGAAATCAAGTAAGACACTACAACTGAATCGGATATAGCAGATATCAAGACAATAAAAACTATCAGTGAATATACTCGCCTGCTGTCATGAGCTGTAGGGTATATCAATGCTCAGAGTGGTAATCAGAAACCTAAAGATGAGATATTTCATGTTAATTTAGGTTTAACAAGTTAAGAATGATTTATAATGAATGATATGAAATCTAGGTCAAACTAGATCTCGCTGAGTCACACTAAGTCCTGTCAAGTCAATCTAGGTCAAATTAAGTTATATCAAGTCAATCTAAGTCAGACTAAGTCAACCCTAGGTCATACCAATCATCGCAAGTCAAAACAAGTCGAAGCAAGTCAAACGGGGTCAAGAGTTGACCTACAGTTGACTTTTAGTCAACTGGTCAACTCTGGTCAACTCTAGGTCAACCCTAGGTCAAACTGGTCAAATGTTGACCAACAGTTGACTTTTAGTCAACTGGTCAACTCTAGTTTGGTTTTGGTCAAATTTAGACAAAGTGTTGACTCATCATTGACTTTTGGATAAAAAGTCAACTCTGGGTCAACCGAGCAAAAATCGGTTCAAATATGACATTTGTAGGGTGTACCTAACAAGTCACCTAAGTTTCAAGTCAATCCGAATACCCGAACCCCGTATCTTGAATTTACCCGATTACCCTTTAATACACATACCCTTAAACCACTCTAATATTTACGCCAAGTGGCCTTCCCTTAGGAATTTCACTCCCGGCTTCCTAGGGTAGTAGGGTACTAGCCTATACAACCATTACCTACCAAGTTCTCTAGGTAGAGTGGACATCCAGTCCATCTTACGGTCCATATTGGTCGTTTACCCGTTATCTCGAGTATCTCAAGATACTCAATGGTATCATGCGATACCATCCTCCTAATTCCACACGAAGCCCCGATTTCAACCTAGGAGCCTACCCACAAAATCTAATTCACATTAACTAGGTCCCCTTCAAGTTTGGATGCGTTCCGAATTACGGAACTCAAAATCACCCCTTCACCAAATTCTAACTAAATCATTCACTCACTCACTCAATCTCAATTTTCAACCTACACTTAGGACTAGTTTTAGGGGCTAATTTAGTGGGTGAATAGGTGTATGTATAGAGTATATATAGGGGTATATATATGTATATATATATAGGTATATAGGTGGGCTCATGGGAGATCAAAAGGGGGTCAAATGGCTGAAATTGTTGCTGTTCCTGCTGCTACTGCTGCTGAAATTGCAGCAGCTGCTGTTGCTGTGTTGGGGGGGGGGGGGGGGGCAACAGCCCCTTGGCCCCCCCTAGCTGCTGCTCTTGCCTCTCCTTTTCCTCCTCCTTCTCACACTCTTTCTCCCTCTATTCTCCTTCTCTAATCCTCTCTAAACTCCTCTCTAACTCTCTCTAAATATATATAAACTCTCACACATACAAATCTCTTATTCCTTCCCCTCTCTATATATAAATACACACACAAGTATATATATATATATATATATATATATATATATATATATATATATATATATATATATATATATATAGACACACACACACACACACACACACACACACACACATATATATATATATATATATATATATATATATATATATATATATATATGGCTTAATTGCTACTTGATACCCTCAACTATTACGCTTTTTCAAGTTGATACCATAAACTTTTTTTTGTAACAACTTGATACCCAGATAATTTTTGGACAATAATGCCCTTACCCAAATTTTAAAACTACCACTCACCCCCCCACTCCTACTCCAGGCCACCCCCCCCTCTCCCCTCCGCCCCCCCTGCCCCGCCTCGCCTGTACCCTCCCCCTCCGCCGCCCCGCCTGCACCCTCCCCCTCCCCCTCGCTCCCCTCCACCCTCCGGCAACCCGCACCCCCTCCCCCCTCCCTCTCTCGCTGCCCTCCTCCCCTTTCCCGACTCCACCATCGCCGGAGAGGGACGGGGGGAGGTGGTCGCCGGAGAGGGAGGGGGGGGGGGAGGTGGTCACCGGAATGGGAGGGGAGGGGGGAGGGGGGTTGCATGGGAGAGAGAAAGCCAGGAGCATTTTTGGGATTTTTTTTGTTTTAGGTATTAAGTTGAAAAAATAAAATAGTTGAGGGTATCGAGTTGTTGAGTAAAAAAGTTTAGGGTATTAAGTTGAAAAACTGAAATAGTTGAGGGTATCAAAGTGCAATTAAGCCTATATATATATAGAGGATATATAGGAACACACACACATATATATATATATATATATATATACACTGACACACATATATATACACTCACACACACACACACACACACACACATATATATATATATATATATATATATATATATATATATATATATATATATATATATATATATATAGACACACTCTCATATATATACATTTATAAAGACACACACACACACACACACACACACACACACACACACACACTAACACAAATAAATTTAGGAGTGCCTAACCACTTAGATACAAACCTAATTATTCTAGAAGTGTCCAAATTTGGGAGAAACTCAAGGACACAACCACAATTCCTAACTTCTCCTAGGACACTCCAAACGGACTCAAACTTGACACAAAGAGGGACACAACCTAGGGGATAAATCCTACGGGGTCCAATCTAGTTTACATGATGAAAAGAATAGATTAGAGGATAGGTTGTACCTATCGGGAGATGGATCCCAATGGAAAAATCCTCCGACACGGCTCCGACACAAATCGAATTGTTTGGGACACACCCTTGCACTTCTTGCTCCCAAAAGCTTGGAGAATCACTACTTGGGATAGAGGAAGAGTTCGATGGAAGAAAAGCTTATTTTGGAGATGATTTCTTAGGAAATCACTTCTTTCCTTTTGAAAGAAACTTGGAGAAGAAGAAGAAGAAATATTTGAAGTGGGAAGGAAGGAAATGGAGAGGGTGGTGGCCGGCCCTATTTGGAGAGGTTGGGGCACTTGTTAATTACAAGTTTGCCCCTCCCTTTACTTACATGCTAAGTTAAGTCCCTATTTGGTTTTGGGGGTTAGCTAAATTTAAATAAAAATCATAATTAAGCCTAAATACTCATGGGGGACTAGTCCAAACTCCTAAACCTAATTGTCAAGTATGGTGGGCCATGGCTAATTAATGTGTTGAACACAACTCAAGTCGAAATTCCCCGGAGTCCCGATTAAGTCGGAATGCGATGAAATTCGAACCTGACTCCTATAATCATTAAATATTAATATCCATGAAATAAAATTCCCAAAAAATATTCTAAAATGGAAAATGAAAAAAATACCCCTGTTTCTGAAAACTGGGGGTGACAACGCCCAAGGAAGAGGCATAACAGATAAATAACTTAAATTTTCTAAGATACTATTAAATTGTTTTGGTATTTGTTTCTTCTAAATTATTGTTTAGAAATTGTTGCCCAACATAAACCAAAATATTATTTGGATAACATGTATATGCAACCAATATACATTGGTTCAACTTGTCTTATTTTTTTAGTTTTATTTGTAAAGTGATATAAATTGCTCGAATTTTGTACCACCTCAAATTGGTGCATGCATGCTAGGTATTGCGCTGCATGTTTGGAGAAAATCGGTCACATGCGAACTAACTTTTATAGGTTGCAACGGGTTGTTAGCCCTCGAAAGGCCAAAAGTAAAAATTACCAACCTGAATGTTGGTATTTCAATAAATATATTTTAAAGTTGCAAACCTCTTATAAATTTTTAGAATGTGTGACGTAAGTTTGTCCAATCCGTAGGGTGACTACGGATGTCTGGTTGTCCTACGTAGACCTGAAGTTTTATAGATATATTTAATAGTTTACAATGCTGCTACACACACAATCCTTATCTATAGGATCTTTCTCCAACAAGAATACTGGATCGAATGTAGTATCCATGATAGCTGGTCTTGCTCACATTAATTAAAGGCTATGACAAAGCATATTTTACCCAACAGATATATAATATGTCGTACTCTCATAATTCCAGAAGAATTTTACTGAGTTTTAATGATATAAGAAAAATGAGTAAACTTTGAGAAAGTGAAATAAGGAATAATTTTGTGTAATCACTCGTCTAAGAGAACCAGAAGTTCGTCTAAGAGAACCAGAAGTTCTCTAGATAGATTCTCTAGCTATTCAGTAGAGATATACATCACTCACATTAAGGATGTCAAGTCACATACTATCATGAGCCAGAAGCTCAATCCTATATCATGAGCTAGAAGCTCAATCCTACGGGTCCATTGTGAGCTAGAAGTCGGACAATCCTATAATTTTTAAACTGTGACTAGTAGCATAATTTTGAATTACATTTTTTTGGGCTTATGTTGGTATTATTTGAAATTGTAATGTTGGCATATTTGTTTTGTGAAATATAATATTGAAATGTTTTTCTCCTTAGATTATTAAATCTTCTAGACATAAGATTTTTTTGATCTGTCACGTTAATAAGACAGAATTTTTGCCGTTAGGACGAGATAGGAAGAATATAAATTATCATTCTAGAAGAACGTCGTGAATTATCGTTCTAGAAGGACGTCGTAAAGCATCATTCTAGAAGAACGTCTTGCATCATAGTTCTCGAAGAACGTTCTAAAGCATCATTCCAGAAAAATGTGTCATGACATATTTCTGCTTTATCTAATCTTGACTAAATTAGAAAAAATTATCCTTTATTTTTACTGCAAATAAAATATTAGGTACTTAATCGATATTTTTAATTATGCTGTATAAATAGATATACCGACTATAAATTTATTTTCTAATAGAAGTTCCAAAAAAAAACCAAATAAAGGTAGCAAATGAATACATTTTTTTTTGTAAGAATGCATAAGACCTAAAGGTTCTAAATATTCAGCTCACCAGAATAAGAGGCCAAATAATACTAAAGGCTCTAAAGATTCAGCTCTCCAGAAGAAGAAGCCGAATAATATAACACACACTAATGCTCTTGAAGAAGGAGCTCTCGAAGAAGCATCTCTTGTAGAGAAAAAGTTTATGACGGTCCGAAAGATGTCATGAACCAAAGATCAAATTTATCAAAGTATATCGCTCTGGTAGATGATATACCTCATATTCCAGAAGATACTGAGAAAGAGGTACTGGTACCCATGAAATCTATATTTTATACATAGTTAAAAGAAATTTTGAATTAAGAAGTTTGTCATAAATGACATTATCAAATAAGAATAAAAAGGATGATAAAATTAAAGGATAACATTAAAACCACGAATAATCCAATGGAAAGATGTGATATCTCTCGCAAGATGTGGAACGTTTGGTCCTATAGTACATAACCCAAAAGGAATAAACCGGTAGGTTTTGAATGGGTGTCTGTAACAAATAAGAGATCCAAATGTATTGAGCAATTTCAGCTCAAAGAATCCCGAAGGATTTAAATTTTTTAGGTATATCCTTGAAGGATTTAAAATTACCATGTTATCCCCGAAGGATCTACAAATGAGCCATATATGGATTAAACCATCCAGAAGAGAATTCATCAAAATGGTCGTCTATAGAGTACCTACTGAAGAGTATCTCTTTCTCCTGAAGAGATAGGAAATCTTCCGAAGAGATAGCAAATCTCTCGAAGAGATCGGATATCTCCCAAAGAGTTCAGATATCTTCCGAAGATATTAGAATCTCCCGAAGAGATCTCATAAGAGATAAACTCTAGAAGAGAAAAATATTCAAAAGAGATCTCATGAAAAGATGAATTTCTAGAAGCGATCTACTATAATCTCTTGAAAAGATAATATTATTCTCCTGTAGAGATAAGATAATATTGATCTCATGTAGAGATAGTTTCCTGTAGAGATGAATCTCCTGAAGAGATAAATCTCCTGTAGAGAATTAATATGAATAATATACTTATAATGGTCATGTTACGACCAAAAGAACATATTCTGGCACTACAAAAAAGTAGCCTTTTGGGACGACACTATTAGAAACGCTAGTCTGAAACGATCTAAAAATTTAGTTTTTAGGACGACTATATTTTTGGTAACAAAAGATAGTATTATTTGGAACAGATTGAAAAATAGATCTCTTATTTGGGACTATTAAAATTTTCTGTACCAAATAAATTCTAAGACGGTCTCAAATAATCTCGATAAAAATGCCAAATCACTACAAAACAAAATAATAATGAAAGAACTCTTACCAAAATTTTGTTTTCCCTCTAATACATCCCTCCCTCCTTTATTTCGCTGGTTCTCCTTCCTCCCTCCCTCCCAAATCATCTCTCCTCACTCTATTTTACATGTACGTGCGTTGTACGTATTTTATGCTACTTGAAAAGAGCAAATAATAGTAGTATATTATTATTAGGATGACTAAAAGTCATCAATATTAATTATTCTAAACTTATTATTATATTACTATTATTATATTATTTTTATATGCATATAAGACTATTTGGAAAGACCAAAATACTCCTCTCATAATTACCTAGTTATTCTATTAACTTTAAGTAATCTTTTTAATTAGTAAATTTTTTTAAGTAAGAGTATTTTGGAAAGAAAAATTCCACTATGAAGCATAACTTTTGGCATTATATAGTAGTATAGATTATTATATTATTTTTACATGCATATAAGACTATTTGGAAAGACCAAAAGACTCCTCTCGTAATTACCATAATTGTTATTACTACAATATGCAATTGAACTGTTAATCATGTAAATCAAGTCGTCCCGTACCGTGGAGTCTGTTATATATTTTTGCTAATGCAATACTACAATATTCAATTGAACTTATATAGTTAGTTATATATGGATTTTGTTATATATGTATTTTAATTGTATGTTTTATACACGGAACATGAAAATAATAATTTTATAATAATTAGCATAATTGTTATTACTATTTGGGACGGATATGTAATTGTCCTAAAAATGAACTACATAATTTTGTGACCATTCTCAATCTGTCCCTTAATTTTTAGAATGGTTTTTATTTGTCATAAATACTTATGTTTTGGGGACAGTTTAATAATCCGTCACAAAAATATAATAATTTAGTCTATTTTGGGACGATTAGCTTTTTTGACCCTAAAATTCAACTAGGACGGTTTTTTCACATCCCAAAACTTTTTGCCACACCACCCTAATAGCACTGTTACATTCCGTCCTAAAATTCGTCCCAAATTACGATTAGGACTGATTTGGATTTTTAAGACGAATTTTTGGCGTCTCAGAAAGACACTTTTTTTTGTAGTGTGGGTCCTGAAGCACATATTTAAAATGCAAATTATTTATTGTCATTCATTCAGCACAGTATTTTATGTGAATCTGCTAATATGCATCTACACATATATACTTAACATAATGCATATTAATTATTCTTGATGAACGTTTTAACATATTGAGATATACAAATGCATGATATTTATCTGATACTTCTTAAGAGGATATCACAAATAAGGTATAGTTTTACTAAACAATATTGCAGGTATTTTAGAGATAAATAGAACAAAATGCTGCGACAATCTTCCCAAATCTCTCTTACAATTAATGAAGCAAATTAACAAGAGAATGTGTATGACTATGTTTTCAAAAGTTCAACATATCAGGGGGAGTTGCAAGCTTTCAGGAATCACTAATAAAGCGCAACCTCTTCATAAGGATATGGGTACAAATGTATAGACATATAAAGTGTTGGGGTGAGATGTTATATTGTATTGGGGGTTAATTTTTTATTTTGAATTGATGTAAGAACAAGAATGTAATATTTTTGAGGGGGAGCATCCTGTAGATGCAAGCATCCTGAAGGTGCTAATGGAGACATCTTGAAGGATGTCTTTGCACATTGTACTCTTTTCCTTCGTTGAGGTTTTTTTTCACTGAATTTTTCCTTCGAAAGATTTTTAACGAGGCAGTGTAAGTCTCACCCACTTGGATTCCTAAAGAATCATATTCCTGAAGAAAATTATTGTACTCTTTTATTTTTTATGGATTTTTTCCAAAGAATTTTTCCTAAATTTTTTTAATGAGATAATAATTAAAGTGGACATCCAAGGGAGTGTTGTGATTTTGATAAATCCAAATATGGATGTCCTTATCCATAACCATAAACAACCTATATCCCATTCCCTCTATATATGTTATTAATAAAAAAATTGGAAATTGCTGAGAAACCCAATTTCGGGGTGAACTTTTATGAAATGCCCACCCGCTGGATAAGTTTTATGAAATACCCAGAATTAAGTATTTTCACGTTAAATATTCCAAGATTCCCTTTTAGATGCCACCCGCTAGAAACTGCTATTTTTATAATACCGAAACTACCCCTCCGCGCGAATTGGTCATCTATATGTATTTGAATTCAAAAAACTCAGATCTGGATTGCGATTTTCGTCTTCTTCTTCTTCACAGGAAATCTGAATTCCATTGCTCTCATATTCAGCAGAGATCGCAAAGATCGTTCGTAGTTCGGTGTGTTTTTCTTCAGTCGAACTCAGATCATCGCTCGTCATCATCATCACCATCATCATCATCTTCATCGTAGAGACATTTGAACTCAGATCTTCAATTGTGGAGAGAAGATCTTTCTTCTTCTTTTCCATAAGAATTATCATCGCTTTGAAAGAAGAACGAAACTCTTTATTCCTGAAAAAACTAAATTACACGTTTTAACACTGGAAATGACCATTCTCCGTCTTAATTAGGACGGAGAATGGCATTCTCCGTCTTAATTAGGACGGAGAATGCCATTCTCCGTCCTAATTAACACGGAGAATGACATTCTCCGTTTCCGTCTTAATTAGGACCGAGAATGTCATTCTCCGTCTTAATTAGGACGGAGAATGACATTCTCCGTTTTATTTAAGACGGAGAATGGCATTCTCCGTCCTAATTAACACGGAGAATGGCATTCTCCGTGTTTCTAACACGGAGAATGGTCATTCTCCTGCGTTTTAACACTAGAATGACCATTCTCCGTGATAAATTACACGGAGAATGGCATTCTCCGTCCTAATTAAGACGGAGAATGGTCATTCTCCGTTTAATTTAGCGCGGAGAATGGCCATTCTCCGTTTAATTTAGCGCGGAGAATGGCCATTCTCCGTCTTAATTAGGACGGAGAATGCCATTCTCCGTTTTATTTAACACGGAGAATGACATTCTCCGTTTCATTTAACACGGAGAATGGCATTCTCCGTGTTTCTAACACGGAGAATGGTCATTCTCCTGCGTTTTAATACTGGAATGACCATTCTCCGTGTAAATTAAGACGGAGAATGTCATTCTCCGTCCTAATTAAGACGGAGAATGGTCATTCTCCGTGTAAATTAAGACGGAGAATGCCATTCTCCTGCATTTTATGGTTAGCTGAAACTTTGGAGGGCCATAACTTTTGACTGAGAGGTCGAAACGAGGTCCCGTTTGTCGCAAAATGAGCGTATCGTCGAGGAGACTGAAAGTAACGATATTATCGTTAGACGGCCTTCCGAAATTTTAGATTCGCAAAAAAATGATGTTTGGACCTCCGTTTTAGCACTTTTGTCGTTCGTCCCGGTCTTTCCGAAATTTTTCGACGAGTTTTTGAAGATTTTGAGGAGAAAACCTAGATTCGAAAGTGAGCAGCGTATGGAAGAAGATGGAGTATTGAAACGTTTTTTTAAGAGCAGTTTTGTGGGTGTTTCCAATAAATTAAAAGGAAGGGCAAAAGGGTCATTTGGAACCCGCTTTGGATAAGTTTCTCTAATTCTGGGCACGCGATGAAAGTTTTTTTAGCGGTGGATTTTACATAAAACTTTTTAGTTTTTGGGCATTTCATAAATCTTCGCATAAAAAAATTACATACAATTTTCTGGCTATCAATTTCTTCTCATTCTCTTTCTTTTTCACTACAATCCTACGAATTAAAACTATTAACATATATATACTAAAATGGAGTACCTAGCCACTTGCAACGTCTCCACAAAAAGAACTTTTTAATTAATTCAAGTTTTTTTTTTTTCCCTATTTATAGCTTTGGCTTGCAGCTAGCTTGGGACATGGCGGGATAGAGATTGATCCCGCATGACTAGAAGTCTAGCCGACTTCGAGTTGGACTTGGAGAGGCTAAAGGCTCGGCTAACCCCCTCCAATGCACGTGGATGTGCACCTTTGACTGACCAGCGAGCCCGCCTGCTGCGATGTCAATCAGTGACACGTGGGCCTGTGGTTGGAGGTGGAAAAAGATTAGGATTTTGGTTTTTAGTAGTGAAAATGAATTAAGGTTGTGTTTGATTGTAACAACTAACTAGATTATTTCATGATACAAAAGTGAATTATATACGCCTGCTGCGATGTCAATCATGAAATAATCTTGTTTTGTGTTGTGATTCCTATGTGACATGAGGCACAAGACAATGTCTTTCCTATGTGGCAAGATGATATTTACACAAGACAATGAGATAAAAAAAGTGTTCTCCAATGCAAAAGTTTGAGAAGACAATAAAATTACCTTTTTTTTCCAACTTCCAAGACAACTTTTCCACTTCTTCATTTGTTTATAAATATTTCTATTCATAATTGATGATGTGGAGGCAAAGACATTGTGAAGTACATTGTCTAGATTTAGACAATCAACTTCACATTGTCCTTGCCATGTCATTGCCATGTCAACTTCATGATTAATTCTACATTTGCATGGAGAAGAATTTTTGAAATGAAAGCTTGACATTCCTATATGACAACCATTTTTTCTAAACTCACAACAGGGTTGTAGATGCTCTTACTAATGTTTCTATTAGTGTTCTTTGTTTAAAGCAAAAAGTCAAAGAGTTTAGTTTTGTTCACCCATCAAAACTATGGTGTTTGTTCACCCTCCACTAAGAACATGACACGTTTCAAATTAAAAGTGAAAACCACCATGGTGGGTGAACAAAACCACTCCCAAAGTGATTTTATGTTGGCTGAATTGACATGTGTCATGCTCTTAGGGGCTGTTTGGATGGACGGAACTGTGCTGCAACTGCAATTTTTTACTGCAACTGTCTATTTTTTGAGAGAGTTTTACCGTTTGGTTTACCACAAAAACTGTATGGTAAGTGATCATATTCTGACATAAATCAGAATATGTCGCCCTTTATTTTTACTTTTCACTTGCTTCACACTTGTTTCAACAAAGTGGCCCAACTGCACTGCAAGTGGGAGACTCCCTCTTCATTGTGACACAAGAGACGGCGGTGGTGGCCAACGGTCGACGGAGATTACAGATCCGAGATCTGTCGATCTCCGCCGCCAAGATCCGTCTTTGGGCTTGCTCGGGAAGGATCGGCCGGGCTCTGTAGTCTGGACGAGTCGGCGCCCGTCGGGGTCAGGGGCCGCGCGGGCTCGGGAAGAGAGAAGAGACGAAGGATAGGGAGGGGAAGGCAGAGAGGAGGGAGGAGGGAGGAGGGAGGGGAGGGAGGCGGAGAGGAGGGAGGAGGGAGGGGAGGAAGGCGGAGAGGAGGGAGGAGAGGAGGCGGCTGGGGCGGAGGGGCTCAGGGAATGGGTTTTATTATGGGAAAGAGAAATATCTCTGAGAATGGAAGAGAATGGGTATTATTATGGTAAATTAATTTATTAATGATAATAATGGTAATGTGCGAATTTAATTTTTAATAGGTAATTATTAAAAATGGGTTTTATTCTCGGAACGGAATAGAATGGGTCGATGTTTAATAATGGGTTTAAATTTTTTTCATTTTTTAATTAAAGAAAACTAATTACAATTTATTATGTGTTAATAATACTTAATACTAATAATAATTAATACCAGTAATAATAAAATATATTAATAATAATTGTATGTTTAATTATAGTAATGTGTTTAATTATAAGAATTAATTTAATTTATCTTCAATAAAAATATCCAACCCAAACATCCACTTTCAACAATCATCCAAACAACAAACTCATTTTTCTTCCACTTGCAGCAGACAAAATGTACTCTATCCAAACACAGTTTGGAAAGTGCCATTTGCTGCAAGTGTCATGTAACTCATCATGATGTAAATACCATTTCCATACTTTCAAAGAGTTACATCTATCCAAACAGACCCTCAGTGGAGGGTGAATAAATACCATAGTTTTGATAGGTGAACAAAAATAGACTCCAAAGTAAAATATTTCACTTTTCTAATTAAGATTTCTTGGAAAGTATATATATATATATATATATATATATATATATATATATATATATATATATATATATATATATATATATATATATAGAGGGAGCGGATCAAAAGCCCCCCTTAGAAAACTCCCTAAAAACTCCCCTCACTCTAATTCGTAATATTAATGTTAATATTAATGTTAATGTTAATATTAACTTTTTTTTATTTTTTATATTAATGTTAATGTTAATGTTAATATTAATGTTAATGTTAATGTAATATTAATTTTAATGTTAAGTTTAATGTTAATTTTAGTATTTAATGTTAATATTAACATTAACTTTAATATTAACATTAATATTAACATTAAATTACGAATTAGAGTGAGGGGTTTTTTTAGGAGATTTTCTAAGGGGGACTTTTGATCCGCTTCCATATATATATATATATATATATATATATATATATATATATATATATATATATACAAAATCCCCCTTTAGAAAACCCCTAAAACCTCCCTCACTCTCAGCCGTCCATTTAATATTAATATTAATGTTAATATTAAAGTTAATGTTAATATTAACATTAAATACTAAAATTAACATTAAACTTAACATTAAAATTAATATTAACATTAACATTTACATTAATCTTAACATTAACATTAACATTATATAAAAAAATAAAAAAAAATTAATATGAACATTAACATTAATATTGACATTAATATTAACATTAACATTAACATTAACATTAATATTAACATTAATATTAACATTAGTATTACGAATTAGAGTGAGGGGGGTTTTCTAAGGGAGACTTTTGATCCGATATATGGAGCGGATCAAAAGCCCCCCTTAGAAAACCTCCTAAAAACCTCCCTCACTCTAATTCGTAATATTAATGTTAATATTAATGTTAATATTAATATTAATGTTAATATTAATATTAATGTTAATATTAATTTTTTTTATTTTTTTTATATTAATGTTAATGTTAATGTTAATATTAATGTTAATGTTAATATTAATTTTAATGTTAAGTTTAATGTTAAATTTGGTATTTAATGTTAATATTAACATTAATATTAACATTAACATTAATATTAATATTAATATTAATATTAACATTAAATTACGGATTAGAGTCAGGGGGGTTTTTAGGGGGTTCTCTAAGAGGGACTTTTGATCCGCTCCCTATATATATATATATATATATATATATATATAGGGAGCGGATCAAAAGCCCCTCTTAGAAAACCCCCTAAAAACTTCCTCACTCTCAACCGTCCATTTAATGTTAATATTAATATTAATGTTAATGTTAATATTAATGTTATATATATATATATATATATATATATATATATATATATATATATATATATATATATATATATATATATATATATAGGGAGCGGATCAAAAGCCCCTCTTAGAAAACCCCCTAAAAACTCCCTCCCTCTCAACCGTCCATTTAATGTTAATGTTAATATTAATATTAATGTTAATGTTAATATTAATGTTAAATACTAAAATTAACATTAAACTTAACATTAAAATTAATATTAACATTAACATTAACATTAATATTAACATTAATGTTAACATTAATATAAAAATAAAAATAAAAATTAATATTAATATTAATATTAACATTAATATTAATATTAATATTAATATTAACATTAAATGGACAGCTGAGAGTGAGGGGTTTTTTAGGGGATTTTCTAAGGAGGGCTTTTGATCCCCTCCCATATATATATAATATATGGGGAGGGATATTGCACCAAACAATCTCAACCACACATTTATTTCAATCATGTGGTTATAAAGCATGCTGATGTGGCAACAAATTTATGGAATGCTTTATAACCACATGATAGAAATAAATGTGTGGTTGAGATTGTTTAGTATAAGAATTGATGCAATAAATTTGGTGCAATATTCCTTCCCTATATATATATATATATATATATATATATATATATATATATATATATATATATATATATATATATATATATACACACACACAACCACATAAAAAAAAATATATATATATATATATATATATATATATATATATATATATATATATACACACACACACACACACACACGCCTTCCATGCTCTAACCGAGAACCTATTAACATATAAACTAAAAGGAACCCACCACCTTTGTCACTTCCCGTTCCCAGAATACGTATTTATTTAATAGTTACCATGTATTATTCTGTATTTAAATTTCTGTAAATTTATGTTAGTTAATTAATCTGCTCTTTAAATTTTCATGTTAATTTATTTCCTGCAATTTTATTTCTGCACTTTATTTCCTGCTTTTATTCCTGCATTTATTTTCTGCTTTTACCTCTTTGCTTTGCTTGCGGGTTGGCCTTGGATGAACCCATTGGACCCGGCCCAATACTCCCACCTACCACCACCCTTTCATTTAAAGCCCAAAACCATTTCTCTCTCTTTATTACTTCTTTCCATTTCACTTCTTCTTCCTCATAACTCTCCCACCAACCTAGAAGAGATAGGCAAGTGCCAACTTGCTTCTTGATGGATCCCCATTTTTATTGTTCCATCATCTTCCTCATTTGATTCTAAGTCTCTTTAGTACTTAGCATTTTCAATTTCCATGGCTTACTTGTTGTAGATCTAAGTTTGATACATTTTTGGATTTCTTAGGTTTTGATCTAGTAAACCTTGTTATCTTCAAGTTTCGATGGTTCCATGTTGTAGAGAATTTCGTTCTACCCAATTTTGACCTATGGAAGTCCATATTTGGGCTTGGGATGAAGGATTTATGAAGCTTGGAAGCAATGGCTTCCATGGTTCCCATGGTTCTGTTCTCAGAAAATTCGGAGAAGAAGAACAGTCCCAACCGCATCAAATCTTCATTCCTCAAGCGCATGGAAATCTTTATTCCCAGCCGCATCAAATCTTCATTCCTCAAGCGCATGGAAATCTTTATTCCCAGCCGCATCAAATCTTCATTCCTCAAGCGCATGGAAATCTTTATTCCCAGCCGCATCAAATCTTCATTCCTCAAGCGCATGGAAATCTTTATTCCAAATCACTTCCCACAACCAAGGCGCATGAATCTATTTTTTTCCCAATCACTTCCCACAACCAAGGCGCATGAATCTATTTATTTTCCAATCACTTCCCACAGCCAAGGCGCATGAATTTATTTATTTCCCAATCACTTCCCACAGCCAAGGCGCATGAATCTATTTATTTCCCAATCACTTTCCACAGCCAAGGCGCATGAATCTATTTATTTCCCAATCACTTTCCACAGCCAAGGCGCATGAATCTATTTATTTCCCAATCACTTCCCACAGCCAAGGCGCATGAATTTATTTATTTCCCAATCACTTCCCACAGCCAAGGCGCATGAATCTATTTATTTCCCAATCACTTTCCACAGCCAAGGCGCATGAATTTATTTATTTTCCAATCACTTCCCACAGCCAAGGCGCATGAATTTATTTATTTTCCAATCACTTCCCACAGCCAAGGCGCATGAGTTATTTATTTTTCAATCCTTTCCCTCAGGCGCATGAGTTTATTTATTTCTCAACCCTTTCCCTCAGGCGCATGAGTTTATTTATTTCCCACAGATTTCCTCAGGCGCATAAGTTTATTTATTTCCCACAGCTTCCCTGAGTTTATTTATTTCTCACAGCCACCTTCCTCAGGCGCATGAATTTATTTATTTTCCAATCACTTCCCACAGCGCATGAGTTTATTTATTTTTCAATCATTTCTCTCAGACGCATAATATTATTTATTTCCCAACCTTTCCCACATCAGCGCATGAGATTTATTTCCCACAGCATTCCTCAGGCGCATGAGTTTATTTATTTCCCAATCATTTTTCACAGCGCATGAGATTAATTATTTCCCAATCATTATTTATTTCTCCATTTTATTTCCCGAATTGGCATTAATTAACATTGATTGTTATCTTGATTAATTATTGATCATGCGTTCCTAGATGGAACTAAGAGACTGGCTAGTCGTCTTATTGAATTAAATGGAATAAGACACGTTCATATTTGCAATCGATTGACCAATCCCAAATATTGACATATAGATACATGCAGGCTACAATTTATTTATTTATTTTTACGAAAGCAGCATGTGTACTTTATGGTCAAGGCATGATTATTCCGTGGTTAGTTTTAATTGTTGCATTACGCTATGTAAGACCTACAACCTAACCGCACGGATATCGTTGTAGAGCTGGGCATATCGTACTTTGTACGGAAGTACTCATTCTGAATGACCATGACCCACGGCATGGGATTTCACTTAACGTAGAGGCTACTAAGTTAAATAAAATAATGATTGCATGGAGAGAATGGATTTTCGAGTTCTTACATGGCAGCCCTCTTTGGGACTATTAGTGCCCAACAGGCCGGCTGGTTCCCACAGATACTGCAAATCTGCCACACGGACAGGGAGCGGTATCTGCTTATATTATTGTATATTGTATATTGATGACGGGCGTCCCGCCGGGACTCGTCTAATTCATGATTGGCGCAATTGATTGATTGGATAGACTAGCCTTGCTTGTCCATAGTAAGAACTGAGAAATCCTTATTGCATAATTCCAGGATAACTTGGGACTCACAGTAGTAAGCCGTAGGAGTTGGATGGCCGTTTAAGTTGATTTGTTTGTGTACTGTACCTACTCTGTTAACTAACTGAGATGATCAGAGCATCATGACATGACGGGCCAACTTCTGTCCTTGTTTGGTTGGGAGGTTGGTTCGAAGTGTCGTGATGTCACGTGAATCCCAGTAGCGAGTAGAGATCTATTATTATATTCTCTTATTTACTGGTTTAATGCCTCATATCGTGCTTCCTTGCGGTACTTGCTATTAGAGGTCTAACCTCTCTGGTTTTGCATGACCAGATTTAGAGCCGGTTTCCGAGGACTCAGCTTACTTCCACCTCCAAGATGGTCAACACTAGAGGAATGATCGCAGGAGGACTCGAGTGGGTTCCTTACTTCCCCGCTCGTTTTGTTACTTACTTTATATTTTGCCGTTTGGCACCGACATGTTAGTCGGATTGTCTTGTACTTACTTTTACATAATTGTAATTAAGTCAGACTGCAGCTGATAACAATTGTGTATATATTGCTATATCATCTGGCTATGTTTTGAAAAGCCAGATCTCAAGAATATTTTGACTAAGCGTTTGGGACGCCTTATTGCTTTATCTTAAATGTTCTCTGTTATTGCTTTTTGTTTGAATGATTGAGACAATAGATGTGAAGTGACCATAGCGAGACTTTCATATAGTATGCACCCCCTTGTCTTTTAGACAACATTGATCGTATTATACGGTATTCATCTACCCGTAATACGTAGCTGGCTGAGTCATTCCCCCGCTCTCCAGTATTCTGGTTCTGGGGCGTGACAAGGTTTTAGTGGTGGCCCATGCAGGTCTGATTTCAGACTTGTGGGGTGTTTTAATTTATAGGATGTCTCAATCACACATGTTTCCCTTTGATCTCCTGATTCGTATTCTCGATTCTAGCTTGACATTCCGGTATCCTTTGACTTCATTGATCTTCCCTGTCCGACCGTTTGATTATTCTCTTGTCCCTTTTCTTAGGGGCATCTCGTCCGCATCTGTCAGGATTGGGCAACAACAACAAGGGCAACATGGGCAACCTGACCAGGTTGGTCAGCAACAAGAGCCAGTACAACCTCAAGAGGCTATTCAAGAAGAGGTGATAGTGGAACCAGCAGTTGGACCGCAGTATCCGGAGGTTCCAACACCACCAATAGTTCCACCTACCCCAGTGGAAGTGGACACACCAGCCCTTCTGAAGATCATAAGAGGGATGATGGCTACTCAGCAACATCAGATGTTAGCCCAGCAGCGCATGCACGCTCAGTTACAAGAGCAGAATATGTTGCTCAACCAAGGGTTGCAGACAGCTTTGGAAAGAGGGGCCAGGCCGGATTCAGGAGCATCAGCCCGGTTTTGCAAGTACAACCCCTGCCGTTTCGAAGGCACGGAGGATGCCATCTCAGCAGATGCATGGCTTAAGGATATTGAGGCTATTTTGACAGCCGCTAAGGTGCCGGCAGAAGAACGTGTGGATCAGGTGAAGTTGTTACTTCAGGATCTCGCACGTGATTGGTGGGAATCAGAGGAGGTAGGCATCAGACGTCCTGTGGCTTGGGACGATTTTACAGCAAGATTCAAGACGAAGTACTATGGAGTTGTGGCGCAGTTTGAGCTACAACAGAAGTTTATCAATCTTAGACAGGCTGGCAAGACTGTAGATGCTTATGCAGCAGAGTTCTGCAGATTGAGTAGGTTCGCCCCAGAGATAGTAGCAACAGAGAGCCAGAGGGCTATGAGGTTCCAGCAAGGGTTTCATCTTGAGCTCTTGCAATTGATAGAGGGGCACAATTACCAGACTTTTGATAAAGTATTGACGGCAACTCGAAGGCATGAGATAACCATTCAGAGGCTTGCGGCAAGGACTGGAGGTCAGAAGAGATCCCACAGTCAGATTGAAGGAGGAGGGGGAGCAGCTCCCCGAACAACAGCACCGTCCCTTGACATCCGCATTCATAATGTGGCAATACGAGGGCCAGCACCACCACCAAGGCAGCAGCAACAGCATCAGAGGAAGAACCAGCAACCCCCAGCGGGCTGCACTTATTGTGGGAAGATAGGGCCCACTAGAGATGTGTGTCGGACATTGAACGGGCAGTGTTTGATATGTGGAAACCCAGATCATCGGGTTACCACATGTCCCATGAATTCGAGGTCAGGAGGACCAGTACAACAGTTTTCTGCTCTGCCAGCACCAGGGGCAGGACAGTATCGAGGACCAGCGGTAGCAGTGAGGCCGTTGGCACAGCGTCCGTTTATGACGCAGGCTCAGATGTTTCGGCAGCAGGGACCGCCGATGCAACAACACCAGCATAGACCACCCCAGCATCACCAAGGCAGGGGCCAGCGGCAGCACCAGGCTAGGCCGCAGCATGAAAACCAGCAAGGAGGTCGAGGGCAGGCATTCACTCTGTCCTTGGAAGAGGCATTGGCATCGGGAGATGTTGTGGCAGGTAACATTCTCGTCGTCTCTTATCCCGCAGTAGTATTGTTTGATTCGGGAGCATCACACTCATTTATATCTGCACAATTTGCAACACGGCTAGGTATGGAGTTCGAGACATTGCCAGGGAGGTTGAATATACTCACTGGTAATGGGCTCGTAGGAGTTAGTAGAGTTATTCTAGCGTGTAGCGTTGTAGTTTGTGGGCATTCCTTACCCGCCCGGTTGATAGAATTTCCTGTTGGAAATTTCGACGTTATCTTAGGCATGGACTGGCTGAAAGACAGTCATGCGACAATAGATTGTCGTAGAGGGAGTGTATCTTTTGATATTCCAGGCATGAAGCGGTTCACCTTAGTCAGATCAGTAGCAACTCAACAAGAGCAGGGAGTAGTGACGGCAATGGAAGAAGTTCAAGTTCCGAAGGTAGTTGAAGAATTTCTGGACGTATTTCCCGAAGAACTTCCAGGTCTACCACCAGTTAGAGATATTGAGTTCAGTATAGAATTGGCACCTGGAACTAAACCGATATCAGATCGGGTTTACAGAATGGCGGATTCAGAGCAGGCCAAGGTATATCAGCACATAGAGGAACTGAAGGAGAAGAAGTTCATCCAAGCTAGCGTGTCACCCTGGGCAGCACCAGTGGTACTTGTGGGGAAGAAGGATGGATCATCCAGATTGTGCATTGATTACAGGAAACTTAACGCAGCAACAGTGAAGAACAAGTACCCACTACCCAGGATCGACGACTTATTTGATCAGTTGAGCAGGGCCAGAGTTTTCTCCAAGATAGATCTTCGTTCAGGGTATCATCAAGTGAGGGTTCGAAAGGAAGACATTCCCAAGACAGCATTCAGGTCGAAGTATGGGCATTATGAATTCTTAGTAATGCCGTTTGGTTTGACCAATGCTCCAACAATATTTATGGATTTGATGAACCGCATCTTTATGCCGTACCTGGATCAATTTGTCGTTGTGTTTCTCGACGACATTCTTGTATATTCAACTAGTGAAGAAGAGCATGAAGACTACCTCAGGAAAGTGTTACCGGTTCTGAGAGAGAACCAGTTGTATGCCAAGCTCAGCAAATGTGAGTTTTGGTCGGATCACATTTCATTTTTGGGTCATATCATATCAGGAGCTGGAGTAGCAGTGGATCCCAAGAAGGTAGAAGCAGTAGAAAGTTGGCCAGTACCCAAGACCGTAGCAGATGTGCGGAGTTTCTTGGGATTGGCAGGATATTAAAGAAGGTTTGTATCAGACTTTGCGAGACTTTCAGCACCCATGACCCGATTGACACGGAAAGATGTACCATTCGACTGGTCGGCAGAATGCCAGACATCATTTGAGAATTTGAAGCAGAAGTTGATATCAGCACCTATTCTTACATTGCCAGTTGGACCCGGAGGTTTTACCGTTTATTGTGATGCGTCAGGTAAAGGACTTGGATGTGTCCTCATGCAACATGGGAAGGTGATAGCGTATGCATCTAGGCAGCTTCGAGACCACGAGAAGAATTACCCAACTCATGATTTGGAGTTGGCGGCAGTAGTATTCGCTTTGAAGCTATGGAGGCATTACTTATATGGTGACCGAGTGGAGATGTACACGGACCACAAAAGTCTGAAGTACATCTTTACTCAGAAGGAACTGAACATGAGGCAGAGAAGATGGTTGGAGTTGATCAAGGATTACGACGTGGAACTTCAGTATCATCCAGGCAAGGCTAATGTGGTAGCAGACGCTCTTAGCAGGAGAGGCGGCGCATTTATGTTGACAACACAGAAGCATATTTTAGAAGACCTTCAGGAGATGGGCATCGAGGTTATACTTCCTAGTGATGTAGGAGTTCTGGCGAGTCTACAAGTTCAATCCAACTTGGTAGATAAGATCAAGGCAGCTCAGACACAAGACCCAAGGATTCAGAAGCTTAGGAAAGAATGTGAGTCAGGACTCAGGAAGGAGATGCAGATTCATGAGGATGGTACACTTAGGTTTGGGTCACGTCTATGTGTGCCTAGTGGAGATATCAGACATGAGGTTATGACTGAAGCTCACAGTTCCCAGTATTCTGTACACCCTGGAGGGACCAAGATGTACCAAGATATCAAGCAGCACTTCTGGTGGAATGGGATGAAGAGGGAGATAGCTAGATTTGTTTTCCGTTGCTTGGTATGTCAGCAAGTGAAGGCAGAGCAGCAGAGGCCAGCTGGATTATTGCAACCGCTTCCTATCCCGGAATGAAAGTGGGAGCATATCACAATGGACTTTGTGACCGGTTTACCGAGATCACCAAGTGGTAAAAATGCTATTTGGGTGATAGTAGATCGGCTTACAAAGGTGGCGCACTTTCTTCCTTTCAGAGTAGGTCAATCTACGGAGAAGTTGGCAGAATTGTATATGCAGCAGATAGTCAGACAGCATGGGGTCCCAGTCAGTATTGTGTCAGACAGAGATACCCGTTTTATATCACATTTTTGGAAGAGCTTACATCATAGCCTGGGTACCAAGTTAAGGTTTAGCACGGCTTACCATCCCCAGACAGACGGGCAATCAGAAAGAACAATTCAGACTTTGGAAGACATGTTGCGAGCTTGCACTCTGGATTTTGGAGGATCTTGGGAGAGCCACCTGCACTTAGTCGAGTTCTCGTACAATAACAGTTATCAAGCAAGTATCCAGATGGCGCCATTTGAAGCACTATATGGTAAGAAGTGTAGGTCGCCACTAGCGTGGGACGATATTGGGGAGAGAAAGATGTTAGGCCCGGAGATGATTGTTCAGACAGTGGAAGTGATTAAAGGAATTAGAGAGCGACTTCGAGTTGTGCAGGATCGGCATCGTCATTGGGCAGACCAGTATCGTAGGCCGCTAGAATTTTCTGTTGGGGACCACGTATTCTTGCGGATCTTACCTACCCGTGGGGTCATTAGATTTGGCATTCGCGGAAAGTTGAGTCCCCGATACGTGGGCCCGTTTGTTATCCTTGAGAGGGTAGGCGATGTTGCTTATCGTTTATCCCTTCCACCTTCGTTACGAGAGGTGCATGACGTATTTCATGTATCTCAGTTGCGAAGGTATGTATCGGACCCAAGCCATGTCCTTGATCATTCTGAGCTGGTTGTTGGTACCAACCTGTCTTACGAGAAACAGCCTGTGTCTATTTTGGACCGAAGAGAGAAGATACTCAAGAACCGAACAATTAACCTTGTCCGGGTTGCTTGGGGTCATCACTCTTTAGGAGAGTCAACGTGGGAACGTGAGGATGATATCCGTTCACGGTATCCGCACCTGTTTGACTCACAAGGTATATTTTCTTCTGTATACCTTGATTGTCTTAACTCCTCATGCTTGTCACCTTATGAGTAGAATTACTTAATGTTGTAGATTGTTAGATGTAGATACATTACTTGTTATTATCATTGTAGAATGATTGCTTACTCAATTGTTTATACTTAGATTAGTTTAGCTTCGATATTTCTATCATGCTTAGATCTGAAATTCCGAGGACGGAATTTTTCTAAGGAGGGTAGAGATGTCACTTCCCGTTCCCAGAATACGTATTTATTTAATAGTTACCATGTATTATTCTGTATTTAAATTTCTGTAAATTTATGTTAGTTAATTAATCTGCTCTTTAAATTTTCATGTTAATTTATTTCCTGTAATTTTATTTCTGCACTTTATTTCCTGCTTTTATTCCTGCATTTATTTTCTGCTTTTACCTCTTTGCTTTGCTTGCGGGTTGGCCTTGGATGAACCCATTGGACCCGGCCCAATACTCCCACCTACCACCACCCTTTCATTTAAAGCCCAAAACCATTTCTCTCTCTTTATTACTTCTTTCCATTTCACTTCTTCTTCCTCATAACTCTCCCACCAACCTAGAAGAGATAGGCAAGTGCCAACTTGCTTCTTGATGGATCCCCATTTTTATTATTCCATCATCTTCCTCATTTGATTCTAAGTCTCTTTAGTACTTAGCATTTTCAATTTCCATGGCTTACTTGTTGTAGATCTAAGTTTGATACATTTTTGGATTTCTTAGGTTTTGATCTAGTAAACCTTGTTATCTTCAAGTTTCGATGGTTCCATGTTGTGAGAATTTCGTTCTACCCAATTTTGACCTATGGAAGTCCATATTTGGGCTTGGGATGAAGGATTTATGAAGCTTGGAAGCAATGGCTTCCATGGTTCCCATGGTTCTGTTCTCAGAAAATTCGGAGAAGAAGAACAGTTCCAACCGCATCAAATCTTCATTCCTCAAGCGCATGGAAATCTTTATTCCCAGCCGCATCAAATCTTCATTCCTCAAGCGCATGGAAATCTTTATTCCCAGCCGCATCAAATCTTCATTCCTCAAGCGCATGGAAATCTTTATTCCCAGCCGCATCAAATCTTCATTCCTCAAGCGCATGGAAATCTTTATTCCCAATCACTTCCCACAACCAAGGCGCATGAATATATTTATTTCCCAATCACTTCCCACAACCAAGGCACATGAATCTATTTATTTCCCAATCACTTCCCACAGCCAAGGCGCATGAATTTATTTATTTCCCAATCACTTCCCACAGCCAAGGCGCATGAATCTATTTATTTCCCAATCACTTTCCACAGCCAAGGCGCATGAATCTATTTATTTCCCAATCACTTTCCACAGCCAAGGCGCATGAATCTATTTATTTCCCAATCACTTCCCACAGCCAAGGCGCATAAATCTATTTATTTCCCAATCACTTCCCACAGCCAAGGCGCATGAATTTATTTATTTCCCAATCTCTTCCCACAGCCAAGGCGCATGAATCTATTTATTTCCCAATCACTTCCCACAGCCAAGGCGCAAGAATTTATTTATTTCCCAATCACTTCCCACAGCCAAGGCGCATGAATTTATTTATTTCCCAATCACTTCCCACAGCCAAGGCGCATGAGTTATTTATTTTTCAATCCTTTCCCTCAGGCGCATGAGTTTATTTATTTCTCAACCCTTTCCCTCAGGCGCATGAGTTTATTTATTTCCCACAGATTCCCTCAGGCGCATGAGTTTATTTATTTCCCACAGCTTCCCTGAGTTTATTTATTTCTCACAGCCACCTTCCTCAGGCGCATGAATTTATTTATTTTCCAATCACTTTCCACAGCGCATGAGTTTATTTATTTTCCAATCATTTCTCTCAGACGTATAATATTATTTATTTCCCAACCTTTCCCACATCAGCGCATGAGATTTATTTCCCACAGCATTCCTCAGGCGCATGAGTTTATTTATTTCCCAATCATTTTTCACAGCGCATGAGATTAATTATTTCCTAATTATTATTTCTTTCTCCATTTTATTTCCCGAATTGGCATTAATTAACATTGATTGTTATCTTGATTAATTATTGATCATGCGTTCCTAGATGGAACTAAGAGACTGGCTAGTCGTCTTATTGAATTAAATTGAATAAGACACGTTCATATTTGCAATCGATTGACCAATCCCAAATATTGACATATAGATACATGCAGGCTACAATTTATTTATTTATTTTTACGAAAGCAGCATGTGTACTTTATGGTCAAGGCATGATTATTCCGTGGTTAGTTTTAATTGTTGCATTACGCTATGTAAGACCTACAACCTAACCGCACGGGTATCGTTGTAGAGCTGGGCATATCGTACTTTGTACGGAAGTACTCATTCTGAATGACCATGACCCACGGCATGGGATTTCACTTAACGTAGAGGCTACTAAGTTAAATAAAATAATAATTGCATGGAGAGAATGGATTTCCGAGTTCTTACATGGCAGCCCTCTTTGGGACTATTAGTGCCCAACAGGCCGGCTGGTTCCCACAGATACTGCAAATCTGCCACACGGACAGGGAGCGGTATCTGCTTATATTATTGTATATTGTATATTGATGACGGGCGTCCCGCTGGGACTCGTCTAATTCATGATTGGCGCAATTGATTGATTGGATAGACTAGCCTTGCTTGTCCATAGTAAGAACTGAGAAATCCTTATTGCATAATTCCAGGATAACTTGGGACTCACAGTAGTAAGCCGTAGGAGTTGGATGGCCGTTTAAGTTGATTTGTTTGTGTACTGTACCTACTCTGTTAACTAACTGAGATGATCAGAGCATCATGACATGACGGGCCAACTTCTGTCCTTGTTTGGTTGGGAGGTTGGTTCGAAGTGTCGTGATGTCACGTAAATCCCAGTAGCGAGCAGAGATCTATTATTATATTCTCTTATTTACTGGTTTAATGCCTCATATCGTGCTTCCTTGCGGTACTTGCTATTAGAGGTCTAACCTCTCTGGTTTTGCATGGCCAGATTTAGAGCCGGTTTTCGAGGACTCAGCTTACTTCCACCTCCAAGATGGTCAACACTAGAGGAATGATCGCAGGAGGACTCGAGTGGGTTCCTTACTTCCCCGCTCGTTTTGTTACTTACTTTATATTTTGCCGTTTGGCACCGACATGTTAGTCGGATTGTCTTGTACTTACTTTTACATAATTGTAATTAAGTCAGACTGCAGCTGATAACAATTGTGTATATGTTGCTATATCATCTGGCTATGTTTTGAAAAGCCAGATCTCAAGAACATTTTGACTAAGCGTTTGGGACGCCTTATTGCTTTATCTTAAATGTTCTCTGTTATTGCTTTTTGTTTGAATGATTGAGACAATAGATGTGAAGTGACCATAGCGAGACTTTCATATAGTATGCACCCCCTTGTCTTTTAGACAGCATTGATCGTATTATACGGTATTCATCTACCCGTAATACGTAGCTGGCTGAGTCATTCCCCCGCTCTCCAGTATTCTGGTTCTGGGGCGTGACAACCTTACTCTTATCTCCTCCAACTCTTCTCACTCCCCTTGATTTTTCTTCCTTCCTGCGCAGCACCAACGCCAACGAAACTACTCGCCCCCTCCTCCCTTAATGTTCCAGCACCACCACCCATCCTTTGCATACCCCAACCGAGAAGCAGAGACAACAGCGAAGGCTTTGTCCAGGAAGCTCCCTACCGCCTTGATTGCACCCACAAGTCGAGGACCTCGTCCCCCGCATTGTTAACAGCCCATCAACCCTTGGATACCCTGTCAGACACCCTGTTGCACAGACAAAGTGTCACGACCTGCTTCCACTGGGGTATACAGGGACGGACTAGGCTAGGTACACCATATGAGGTACTCCTCAACGTCATATGACGATCACGACTGTTAAGAAGACAAGTGGTTGGACTATAATAAACAAATGAAGTTAGTCCTAAGGCTGGCAATCCTAGCATCTCAATCCAACAACACCAAGTAACAAGATTATATCATACATGAAAGTATAGAGGCGTCCCAAAATACATATCATATACGATCATAAAGCTAGTAGGACAATATGCTACACTAGCATAGTATATATAATACATGATCACAATATCAGCCTGTCTAATGTATACAATCACGTTGACCAAAGTCAAGTCAGTGGGAACATGCTCCAAAAGAATAGGGTTAGAACATGTCCTAGCTAACACCGCAAAAAGAATAAGAACTACGTGTGATATAGAAAAGAAACTCACTCACGAACTAGGGTTGTTAATCTATAAGTGCAGATCCTCCGACTTCTCTGGTAAATCTAGCCAAACAAAACTAGTGGGTTCAAAACCCCAAGCAACAAGTACCAGCATTGAGTCCCAAGGTGAATGACAAAAACTTTACAATAAATCAACAACACAGCAACGATAATAGAAGCAATAAATAATGTAGGCCAAGACTTGTGTAGTACCATAGTAAATAAATGTAGGCTGAGAATACTGAAATCAAAGTAGAACAAGAAATAACTAAAGAGTAGGATAATACGATATGAACTACTCTAAAGCAGGACTGCAACTTGTAAACCAAACAAAGACCAAGGTTGCCGACCATTATCTAAGCAAAACTTAGCCTCTAACTGTTGGAGTCCAGTCTGGATTTGGTAACAACATACTTGTGGAATCCAAATCTAATTAAATATTGGATTTGATTTGATTAGATTTGGATGTCCATAATTGGTGTTGTGCTATTTTAGATATAATAGGATTCTTATTTTAGGAAATCCTATTATGATCTAAAATAGGATAATTTATGGGCTAATTTATGTGTAATAGGATTCTTATTTGAGGGTTTCCTATTTAAGAAATCATATTATGACCTAAAATATAAAATTCTCATCCTATATATATGAGGTGAGGGTGGAGACACAAAGAATAAGTACAAAGCACAAAAGTGGATATTCGGAATGCTTGTCCATAAGGAAATCTAAGAGAAAGTCCGTACTTTGCTCTTAGGACTTCGCCATCCAAGACAGAATGAAGAAGAAGATCTAATCGAGAATTCGTCAACTTTTGTTAGGAAGATTGCTATCACTCACCAAAACAGTCATTTCCTAACGACTATAAGCGTTAGGAAAAAATTTACTAACGACTTTTTACCGTTAGAAGTACGATGTGGGGAATTTTCCTAACGCTGATTTACCGTTTGAAAAAGAACTTTCCTAACAGTAAAAACCGTTGGCAAATTATGTTTCCTAACGGTACAAAAGCATTGGCAAATTAGATTTCCTAACGGTAAAACAGTATTAGTAAATAAACATTTCCCAACAAACAAAACCGTTAGAGAAGGAAAATTTCCCAACAGTAAACAACTGTTAGTAAATAAAAATTGCCCAACGGTTTTTACCGTTAGGAATGAATAAATATTTTTTTTGATGGTGGCTCTATTAAGCATGAGCTTTTAGCTCTCAATTATCAACCAATATTCATTATGATAATACAATTTATACAAAACAATTTACACAAGAAAATTCAAGAGTAACACAACAGTCTAGACAATCCTAAAAACAAGATAATAATGCTCCTAAAATAATTGCAAGCAACAAAAAGGAAACAAAAATATACTGTGTAACAAATCTCTTTCTGACAGGTAAATTATTAATATATAACACAAATGATGTTCATAGATTGACTCCTACAAAATAAATACGATACACATAATAGAAGAAATAGCGATCAAATCGATCCTCCTAGCTTTATTTTAGAAAATTTGTTCAAACAACAAGATGACACCAATAAAAGAAAAGAAAAATACTCAAAAATAACAATATCAGAAAAATGATTGCAACTTGTTGCATAACTGCCTATCAAATGAATTCTCTCAAATCTATTCATGCTAAGAAGTTCCTAAACATTACTACAGAGAAGCTAAGGCTCATTTAGCGAATAATCTTCTCATTTAATAGGTGTAAGTTCTGTCATTGAATGTAGTCCCCTGCAGCAGGTGACATAACAGTAAGGATGACACCAACAAAGGCCATGGAACTCAAGGCAACCTTCAACCCTACTTCACTATTGTCTTCACCTATAGTACAAAATAATAAGAAGGTGAAGATTAGATTACGAAGGTGTAAGAATTGCAGTCATATTGACTTTTTTAGTTGTATCTGAATTCTTAGATAAGAAAAAAGAGAGTATTCTTCAGCATTTGGGGCATGAACTTGTAATACCTTTTGTCGAGGAACGCTTAGATTCTGTCTCTATCTACGCAATCCTGATCCTCGAGAGAGACATATTGTCCTATTATCCGAGCGAGGAAGGTGGAGGACATGATGAAGATGTTCCAGAAGAACTTGATCAACTTCCATTCGAAGCCGATGAGGCTGTAGACGATGCACCTGTAGATGATAGTCTGTAAGAAGACGTGCGTCATCCCGATCAAAGCCGGCAACAATTTGAAGGAATAACAGTTTAGAATTGACTCGAGTCGGGAAAAAAGAGTAGGGCGCTACTGTGATGATAATATCCCTATATACCTAAGCATATGCATAGGGCAGAGCTGAGAGAATTGAGCAAATCTGCTTCTTCCTGCCAAAAAAAGGTTACATACACACATGTCAGGTAATGCTACTACCAAGAATCGGTATCGAGAAAAGTTTGGCGATCAATTCGATGTTTGTAACTTAAAGACATTATAAAATTATGAGAATTGAGAATGCATAAACTTTGTACTTGTGTTGGTAGACAATTGATATTTACAATTCATAGGTAATTCTGTTTTACTAAACTTTATTACTAATATTCTTCTTCTACATATTTGAGAATGGTTTTGACTAAGAATTACTTACTACTAAAGCAATCTTGCTGACTTCTTGAGTGTAGGTGGATAAATAATAGGATTTATTGACAGATACCAAACAATATTAAAAAACCTTTCAGAAAATATAAATTGATAAATCTTGGAAGGGTATATTCACAAATTGATAAAGCCTCGACATATAGACATTAAAGTCATGTACAGATAACATGTTAATTTTACTCTGATACTAGACAAAGTGTACACTTCATAAATTGCAAAATTGGACCAGTTAGATATGATATTGATGGCTCAACAAAAGACCAAATGGTTTAAGATTATAGTTATATTGATTTTGCAACCGGTAAACCTAAGAGTTCCATAATTTACCTGGCATTTCAATAAGTCAGACCAAATGGTTCCAGAATCCTTAGTCATCGCCAGCTGAAGTATAATAAAAATGATTTGGTCATCAAGATCATTAATGTAACCTTTAACTTATGACAAAACAATCACAAAGTGGAACACAAACACGATTTGGAATATAAAGATAAATTTTAACTTGAAACTATGCAGTGAATAGCATTTGCAGCTAATAATTTTTAAAAATTGAAAATGGGTACTCTATTAAATTCCAAAAGAGAGTACTTAAACTGAGTATCATATATGTTTTTTTTTCATTCTGATACAAGCCTGAACATCAGTTCAGCTTGGTGATTGTAATGAATACACATTCAGTCAGTGAAGGCTTCGAGCATACTCAGTGAGTGAAAGTTTAGTAAATACTCCTATTAGTAAAGACTCGTATACATATGGACTCCTATGCATATTAAATTACATAGCATATCCGCTTTCTTGGTCTCCCTTGGGGTCTTATATTCTCCTCAAGGGAAGGATATGATACAACAAGCAGACAAGGAATTGCATATTGATTTAATTCAACCATGCAAACATGACACGGATTTTGAATTCAGCACATGATTGATGATGATAAATAATGAATTAGGCATGAAGATAGCAACCAAAAAAAGTACAATACTCACACTAGAAGCTCTTCTTTCAGTAAAATATCTTCACTTCTGTAAATCCTTGTAAAGCTCGCATTTTTCTGCGTACTCTAAAGTTAGATGCACTCTGGTATGCAATAACAAAAGCATGGGTAATATGCTACTTGAGAATATTTCTTGAATGACATATCGATTACGCATATCGAGGACATGGATAGAAGTTCAACCTGATCATAGAAGTACCCATACAAGTGTAGTGTATTGGGATGTCTGAGGTGTCTTTGTATTTCTACTTCACGACACAATTGATGCTCAACATTAGACTATTTTAGATGGCTCTTGAAGAGAACTTTTAATGCAACAATATGATTGTTTTGTTTCAGAATATGAAATTTGGTAAGCTCTCTATGGAAAAACAACTTGAGAATTCAATCTTCTCATCCATGCAGTTGTTTCCAGACAGTGGCATGCAGCATGCGTCCCCCCTGCACCATAGTATACCACATATCTACACATGTCAAGTTATATTTATTGACATAGAGCTAACACACATCTTCTCTGCGAAATAGACATGGCTAAACTTCTTCCAAGAGGCTTCCGAATGTCGAAATCATTCAAAGTCTGCCTCTTCTTTACCGTTGAAACCTTGGAAGAAGGATACACAAATATCCAACATCAGATAGTTAGATTTAGATGATATTTTTTAAAGCTCTTCACTTTCTTCATTCTTGATTTTGCACAAGATTAAGGAAAAATGTCACGATTATTTAGTTAAATCTCCCACAATTTTATCTGTCAACAGAAACCAATCAAGGAAAAACCTAAAGAGTAAAGAAAAACGAGTCTTACATATTAATTGAGTGAAGTGAAAGATTTAAGCAACCACGAAGCAATTTTGCATATGAAATCAGCATTAGCTTGCTAATTGAAGAAATAAGAAACCTATTAACCAAAACAAATACAAAAAATTCTGCCAAAAAAGAACCCAAACCCTAACATTTCTCTAATCAAATTACCTATCAATCGAGTGTACCTTCTTTTCACTCCAGTTTTTTGTGGCGATCGCCATTGCAGCGATGGAGAGTAGCAAATCGAAGTCGCAGTGGTGTTGGAGTTGTCGAATCGATGGCAGCGAGATGAGAAAATATCAAAGAGACGAGGGTCAGCTGCGGATGAAGAACTATCAGAGGGAGAGAGACAGAGAGACCGTTGGAGAGAGGAGGAGAGGTCTAGGGCTCGGGGAAGGGTCGGGGGGAGAATGAGATGGAAGAAACCCATTTTCCCCCAATAACACTTTCTATATCACGTGATTTGCACACGGTAGAGTTTTTTTAATTTAAATTTAATTTAATTATGTTTTCTAACGGTTTTAACTGTTACAAAATATATATATGCGTTACTAATAATAAAATTCATTTTTGGGTATTTATCCTAACATCTTTTTTTATTTGCCAACGGTTTTTTAGTGTTAGGAATTTGTAACGTTAAAAAAATATTAGAATTTGGAAAAAACTTGTGTTAGGAAAACTATGTTTTGGTATATGGGTTGGTGAGTGATCTCAAATGTAATCTTATGTTTTTCTTCTTGAGAGTGGTAAGGGAGTTGAAACTATTAGAGAAAATGGTTCAACGTAAGTTCTGTCAATCTTGTAATTTCATCTGTGTTAATAAAGATTGGAATTTGTCCAGGTAACGTACGTCACCGCCATATACTTATCTTCATCTTGTGCTTGGTGTCCGTTAGATGGGGGTTGGTTTTGGTCAGGTGGGTTGGCAAACGCTCCGTATGCGCCCAACAATTGGTATCAGAGCTTTGGAGGTTATGGCAACCATGTCTACGGAGCAAATGAACACTCGTATAATCACCCTCATAGGAAAAAACTGGGCGATTTGGAAGCCAAGGATGAAAAATCTACTTTGGTGCAAGGATTTACATGGTCCGTTGGAGGACGACAACGCAAAGCCAACAGACAAAGCTACTGAAGACTGGAAATGATTGGATCGAACGGCCGTTGGATTCATCCGCCAATGGTTGGATGATTCGGTGTTTCAACACGTATCCGTGGAGATTTCGGCAAAAGCGTTATGGGAGAAGCTGCATTCGTTGTACGAAAGGAAGACGGCTGGCAACAAGGCATTTCTCATTTGCCAATTCGTCAACTCGAAGTACACGTAGGGTGCCCCAGTGGCACAACATCTGAACGAGGTTCAGGATATCATCAATCAGATGTCTGCGATGAAGATGGTGATTGATGATGAGCTTTAGGCCCTACTGCTCTTGAGTTCTCTGCCGGAAAGCTAGAAGATGTTGGTGGTGTCGGTGAGCAACTCCGTGCCTGATGGAGTTGTCACGATGGAGGCAGTCAAAAGTAGCTTGTTGAATGAGGAGGTCCAGCGCAAGCAAGTGGAATCGTTGCAGGAGTCCGCTTTGGTGACTTCCTACGGGAAAGGAAGACCCAAGTCACAGGCGAGGACAGCGGGGAGTTCTCGGCATCTTGCGATTGTGAACCGCAATGAGGGCTGCTATTACTGTGACGAAAGAGGTCATATCAAGAGGAATTGCATGAAGCTCAAAGCTGAGAAGCCAAAGGCAAAGATGATCAGAAGGATCTCACAACAATGAAAGATATCATCATCGCATCGACCGATGCAGAAAAATCTTGTGGCATGTGTCATGATGGCGACTGGGTCATGGACACGGAGGTATCATATCACGCCACTCCACATAGTAGGATCTTCATGTTATATCGCAACGGCAGGTTTGGACGTGTGAAGATAGGCGACAAGGGGATGGCTGCAGTTGTAGGCATCGGTCATGTGCATTTGACGACGAAGTTTAGTGAGAAACACGTCCTTAGGGGTGTGCGACATGTACCGAGTTTACGCTACAACTTGGGATCGGTAGGGAGGCTGGCAGATGATGGCTGTCGCAGTCTATTTGGGAGCAAAGTTGGATGCTTGCAAAGGATTCCCAATAGCTGGCTCAAGAAGATTTGTGTTGTGGCATGTATAGGCTCAAGCCGCTGAGCTGTACAGGCAGGCCACAGACACCGGATGGAAGCTCGAGGGGTGTTCGACAGGAGGTGGATCGTCGAAAATTTACAGAGGAGGGGCTTCTAGATGCTTTGAGGGTTACGGAGGATTCGCTTCGTCGAGACAAAGTGATGGATGGTGATGAGTCAAAGATTGAGGGTCAGTCTGTCGGTCCCATGATAGCTGGTCGATCTCCAAGTGGAGGTTGCTCTACGGATCCAGATTTGGCGACATGTGGTTTGCCAAATCTTCACAGAGCGATATCGATTTCAGTAGTTCAAAGCCAGGGAGGAGATCAAGTTTTACAGCAAACTCAATCTGAGGCAGAAGCATCATCATTCACACAGTTTAAGGGGAGCTGTAGGTCATCGATGACGTGCACAGTACGTAATGTTCTGTTCGAGGACGCATGTGTATGGAAGAGCTTCAAGTTCAGACACGAAGGTGGACAAGTTCAGGAGTTTGAATCTTGTAAGAACCGCACCGTCTGCTTGGTTGAGCCAGCCAAGGATGAAGAAGCTCATCGGACCGTTAACACTTTCCGGTGGAAGACGAAAGTCGGAGACATACAGCCAAGACTTACAGTGAGGCTGATCATCAGGAACTTCGGTCTTGGTCGTGTCATTGATATCAGCAGGATCCCAGTGGTGTAGGAGGTGCTACGCATGGCAGCTAGTGTCGACGTGACGGTCGAGAAGCTGGAGACAAAGGAAGATGCAAAGCAACTTGGGGGATCGGAGATCAGTGGCATGAGGGAGCAGGAATTCGGTCATGGGACGACAAGCATGTAGTCCAGTTGAGGTCCCATGGGGTCAATACCCTTTCATCAGACTGGAGGGAGAGATTGTTGGAGTCCAGTATGGATTTGGTAACAACATACTTGTGGAATCCAAATCTAATTAAATATTGGATTTGATTTGATTTGATTTGTGTAGGAGCGTAAAAAGTGCTTCAAAGAAAGAGCCATCTCATTCATAAGTGATTAGTTTTTACGCCTAGCAGAGCGGGTAATCTCTTTACGCCCAAGACTAGGCTAATCAATTTACGCCTAAGCAGGCTGATCATTTTACGCTTGGGTCTACACCTATGATTTTACGCCAAGGACAGAGCAGCCTCTTTTACGCTGGACAAAGCTGTCAAATCTCGCATTTAATGCAAACTTTGACATGGAGATATTAATGATGGCATATATCACAAAAGGATTTGTCTTTACACAGAGACCAATGTTGTCTTTTAGTGTGTGGATTGAGCTACTTTACGCTCACACTACGGCTTCTTTTACGTACGAAGATTATACGAGCCTTTACGCTCAACAGTCGACGTGTGCGTAAAGTCTATTTGAGCTGCTTTTACGCTCAAGGTTATTTAATAACCACTTTACGCGGGAAGTCTATGTCAAGGCTATTTTATGCCAAATCTACTGCTTTACGCTCAGAGTACATTGGGCTATTTTTACGCCCTATTCTCTTCCACCAGTTTGGAACGTGGTTTGCTTACGTGGCTTTCATGCCACTCTTCTCGAAGAACGTGTGTACATGCATCCTATCCTTACTGAAGTGATGGGACACACGTCAACATATACAGAGGATGGCTTCGATCATGGGTGGCAGTTGTTAGCGTAAAGATAGAACTTTTGCTGAGTTTTTACGCACAAGAGTCCAAGTCTATAAATAGACTTATTTTTCTCATAACAGAGACAAACAGAGGGACAGAGAGACAGGAGAGAATACAGAGATCAGAACTTCGGGATTTTGATTCTTCGGAGCATTCTTCTTCAACTTTTCTTTCAGAACAGAGTAAAGCAAAGCAGAAAAGCATTCGGCCTCGCCATCAGTGCCCAAGTGCGTCGATGCCTTTCTGGTGACTTAGTTCTTCCAAGTTGTTCTACTTCAAGCAGTGATCTTCATCATCATCATATGGTCCAAGGAACAAAGTGACCATTTACAGATCAGACTTTCATAGCAATACTTTTCCAGAATCAAATTAGTACTTCTTGTACTTTTTCTCGTTTTATTTTCAAAATCCAACTTTTGTTTGGCATTTTTGTTAAGTGAAACAAAATGGCGACTCTGCTGGGGACGACCTTCTCCTCTAACGAGGAGGCGATTGCTCAATATGATGATGTTTCGATCGGTTCGACCAAGAAGACTCTGGTTGTGCACTTCGACCAGACTGCCTATGAAGAAATGCTCCGAACTGGGGGTGGTTCTCGCCACTCCAATGTTCAAAAGTCTCGCAAAGCACGAAAAGTTTGGATTCCCAAATCCAAAGTGGTTTCTGATCTCTCTGTTGCTTCTGATGACAAGGGAATTCTTCCCACTCCTGTCGTAGGGGCTCCCGTTCGTAACGAGGCAGTCCTTACTTCAGAGTTGCACTCAAAGTATGACAATTTATCTCCCGTCTGTGACGATGTAGATGATCAGGTTCCACACCCACTGCGTAAGAACCAGGTTTTACGCCCACTGGGTAAAAACCAAGTTTTACGCTCAAGGCGTAAGAATGAGTCTCCCATTTGTAATGTGGTAGATTCTAATGCTTCTGAGTGTAAAAATAAGTCTTCCGTCTGTGACGTGGTAGACACACACAAATTACGCTCCTCGCGTAAAACAAAATCTCCCGTCTGTGACGTGGTAGATAATCAATTTTTACGTTTTACGCGTAAAGGTAAGTCTCCTGTCTGTGACAGTGTAGATAAAATTCACAACGATGTTTGCACATCTAATGTGAATGTACCTAAACGTATACAGTATAAAAATGTTGTTGGTAAAACTTCTGTCCTACACCAACAACCTTCTTATACTGCTTTACGCAAAGTACCAAACTTGTAAATTACGCGCCATGAAGATGGAGTCCTTCGTGCTCAAAAATCTTAAGATTTACGCACACAACTCTAAACGCGTAGAAATGTACAATTTGGTTCTGCGAATGCAGCCAGTAATCTTCTTTATACACAAGGGACTAAACGTTTTTCTACCCCAAATGTAATAAAAAAGAATACTCCATCTGTTCCTTCTGATTTACGTGAATTGCTAATACAAAAACGTAAGAACAGATAATCTTCGGTAATATTCCCCCAAGAAAAACATCATTGTGAATATCACCAGGTTGTGATCAACTGTTGTTGTTCGGCTTCAAAACGGTCAGTTTTTGATCGTTCAAGTTTTAACTCGCCTCAACATCAAGCTGAAGACCAAGAACATGAGCTGTCATATGTGTCAGTCAATATGGCATCTCATACTAACAAAGGACGACATCCAAGATGGAATATGTCCCAAACCCCAGGTCAACAACAGTTCAACAGGCTTCTTGATTCCTTTGAAGGAGTATATCAGAATACTCGATCAAGAAGACAAAGACAATTACAGACTTCTGATTCAGAAGCTGGGGGTACTCAATCTTTTGAGTCCGAGACTGACAGTGTGGATTCATACTTCTATACTAATCCCTCTATATCTTCAAGAGAGGTTGAATCCTACGCTGTTGGAGATGAACCAGAGACGTCATCTGCTAATACGGAACAACGTCTCACTGCCGTGGAGCAATCTTTGAAAGACATGCTTAACATGGTACAAAGCATGCATCAGTTAATTTTGAATCAGCATTAACTCCGGTACCAGTAGCAGCACAAACTCAAGATAGTCAAGGGGCTGATATACCTTTGAATATTCAAGAGCCTGCTATTAATCAAAATTCTGCATCTCCAGATCCCATCATTCCAGAAGATGTACCACCTCCGATGGGGGTTACGGTACATCAAACGACTATTTAATCAAATGTGATTCCTCAAACCAGTGAAGCCATTCAAGCAGTACGTGAACTCAATGTACAGTTTGAAGTTTTGAGGCACAAAAATCAGCTCCAGAGGTTAGGGATTAAGCAACCTTATCCTCCTCATTGGAATGATGTACCCTTTCTACCGAAGTTCAAGCCACAATCCATGGTTTTATTTAATGGAAAAGCATCTCCCAGTCAATATATCAATTACTTTGATATTATGACTGTACACTTACAGAAAAATGATGCTCTTCTCACTCGAGTGTTCATCGAGTGTCTGACGGGTTCAGCTTACGACTGGTATCGTAGCTTACCCGATAACTCTATTTCATCTTTTGACGAATTCAAGGCAATGTTTCTCTTCCGCTTCTATGAAGGAGGTATGGACATGAACATGTCCTCCTTGATAGAAATCAAACAAAAGGAGAAAGAAGATACTCGGACGTTCATTGAACGTTTTCGACAGGCTACTCTAAAGATGCCTCCTGGTATGCCAGATTCAGCGTTGATTGATACATGCAAGATGAATCTGCGACCATCCATTGCTGTCTTCACAGGTTCCCAATTCACAGATTGGGCTTCGTTTATCATAGTAGCAATTTCTGTCGAGACCAATGGTAGGTTGGCTCGTGAACACGGGATGATTTTCGCTTCAGAAGATAAAGGAAAGAAAAGTAATCCTGGTAATAATCCTGGCAATCGTAATGTGAAAGGAAAAGATACTCTTATGGTCAATCTTTCCAAGAACAAAATGATGCCAAATAATCAGGGATCTTCCAGGCCAAAGGAAGAATACTCTTTTGACGAAAGTGATATCCCAGGGATATTTCAATATCTGGTGAAAAGTGGTAAACTTCAGATTCCTGAGCCAAAAAGGCCTAATGAGGTGAATCTGACTGACAATCCCAAATATTGTATCTATCATAGATACATTAATCATCCTACCAGTGCTTGCTATGTCTTGAAAAAGAAGATCCAAGAGCTGATAAATGGTGGCGCTATCGCTTTAACCAATGATGACTATACGGTTACGACCAATATGGTTTCTCTTCAGTTCAGGGATTTTCCTCAACAGCAAGTCCCAGATGGAATTATCCCAATTCCGAAGGCGACGATGAAGATCGTGAATATTCCGCCTGCCAGGGAAGAAAATACAGGATTGCTGCCGCTCACATTGAAGAATGGTGAAATCATGTGGGTACATCCTGACTTAGTACCTGAATTAGAAAATGAAGGTAAAACTTTAAAATCCAAGAAAGGTAAGAAAGTCAAAACCTGCAACATGATTTCTCATATTATTCCAAATCCTGATGACTTGGATCATCTATGGGATGGCCTTCCTCTAGAAGATAGACTGAAAGGACTAAACATCTGTCCTCCAAGTCTAGCTCCTCCTACCAAGCTCAAGCTTACTCATCAGCAATGGCTAGCCATGAATAGTGTTTCTTTATACCGGGCACAACAAGTCTTTGCTGCTTATGAAAAAGCTCCAATAGGGATTTCTCCTCGTATCTCGAATCCTTCTCCTCCCTTAACTACATAGACGTCTATGCTTCATTCTCCTGTAGTTGCAGAGGTTTCTTCCTCTTCCTGTGCTGAAACACCTGTCCAAAGTTCACTGCCTATCCACTTGTATAGTCAGCAATCTGTCCTTCTCATGAGGAAGATGGGTTACGACTTTCAAAAGGCAGAAGGTTTGAATTATGATAAAGGAATACGTCTTCCTTTATAAATTCAAAATCAGAATTCCACTGCTGGATTGGGTTCTGAAGTTCCTCGTAATAACCCTCACAAGAAGAAGGCTAAGGGAAGAAAGACTAAATCCTGTAATATGGTACTTTTTTCTCCTGAGTCTGAAGAAGAAACTTTTGCTGGTACAAGATCTGGAAAAAAGTACCACAAAGACTATGAGGGATCCTCCAAAGAAGCAGAAGATGTAGTGGAAACTCTACCAGTTCAACCTTCTTCTATTCCTGTTAAACCGTCTGTGGTTGAAAAGGGAAAGCAGAAGGCAGTACGCTTTGATATCCCATTGAAGTCTGCTTCCAATCAGGGGGTGGTGATGAAGCCTTACAAGTTTGACATTCTAGCTCAGTTAGCCAATACTCCGGCTAGACTATCTATATTTGAACTGCTTCGCCTCTCCAGAGAAAGCAGGAAGACTTTGAGCAAAGCTTTACTTCAAGCAGATTCATGCTTGGCTCAACTCAAGACTCCTGATAATATACCAGTGTCATGTCCGCAATGTCATAGTGTGATGGAAATAATTCCCAACATCACCTTTACACAAGAGGATATGCTATTGAAACACAACAAGCATGATAGGCCTTTGCGCTACACTGGATATATCGGATCCACTGAAATTGACAGGATTTACATTGATCCTGGGTCTTCAATTAGTATAATTCTTCAGAGTATGCTAAGACCCCTGAGGATTCCTATTAGTGAGCTGACTTACACTAGTACTATGATAGTCGGTTTTAACTCTGGCAAGAGCAAACCACTGGGGAAGATTCGTCTGCAAATTCAGATTGGTGATCTTCGAACTATGGTAACTTTCTATGTTATCAACTCGGACGTATCCTATAATATTCTTCTTGGAAGACCGTGGATTCATGAGCACAATATTGTGCCTTCAACTCTTCACCAATGTTTCAAATATGTGGACTCCCAAGGAGTTGTGAAAACTGAGTTTGCTGATATTAATCCGTTCAAGGGTGTCGAAGCCTACTTCTCTGATTCAAGGCTTTATAAACAAGAGCATGTGAAAGATATATCAGACATGGCTGAAGACCAATCATCTTCTGAGGATCAGTCTATTAATAAAGATCCGCCAGAGGAGCAACCTTTGAAGATCATAGTCAAGGGACGAATCCAATCCCAACCTATCAATGATCAACCTTTGATAATCAAGGTTAAAGGAAGAACTTAAACTTCATCTGAGGGATCAATAAATATTCCTGCTAAGAGCCAAGTTCAACCTGTTATGATCAAGGTTAAAAGGCGTACTTCTTGTACGACTGATCCAGAATCACCATTGATTGTCAATCTTGGCAAATCTACGCAGAAGATGAATGATGGTCCACTGTTCATTAATCCGAAGCGTAGCAATCAGATTGTAAATGATGTAAATATTGATCATTCTGTACTTTTTGATATCAATGAAGATTTTTTGTTCGAGTATATGGCTGTCAAGTTTATTGAGAGAATGACTTTATCTTCTGATAATCAAAGTCATCAATATAAAGACAACATAGAACCGGAAGAAACTTTATACATTGATCATAAGGAGAATTCTTTTCCTCCTCATGTCGATGTCGGAACTTATGCTCAAAAGTTCTTGACATCTTCTCCCTATCTACTTCCTGTAGCCGCTTCATCACAAGCTTGCGTAAACTTCAGACGTTACGAAGAATCCTATTTCGTGGTCCCGTCTGATAAGAAAAACAAGCGTCAAATTGTGTTTGGCCTGGCTAGAAATATCTCTGTTACTCAGACAGATAATCTGAAGGATAAAGATAAAGAAAGAATCCGAATTGACAAATACAGTCAACAATCTATCAAGATCATCCAGAACATGGGGTATGATTTGAAGACTATGCAAGGTCTCAATCAGGGCAAGGGTAGACGACTACCATTATGTGGTGATCCGTTTTACCAAAAGACTCGTCATGGGTTGGGATATGATCCGTCCCACATGTTTAATGACGATATACAAGAAGAATTCTCTTTTAGCTCTTCGTAATCATCAGATTTGGAAGAAATTCTATTTATCGAATTCGATATGTCTCATTCCTCATATTGTGAATCTGAGCAAATATTCTCAGTCAATATGGTTCAAGCCGATGATGAATCAGAACCATTTGAGAATGATCCTTGAGGATGATATTTTCTTTCTTGAAAGATATATTAATTCATTCATTCTTTTATCAATAATGGAGTATATCTTCAATGACACCTGTCTTCTTATTTCTCAGCTACCAAGGTTTGGTTAAGCTGATTACTCATCTCTTTCTTTTATCTTACCAGTTGGTATATGAATTTAGATTTGTTATTTATCATGTTATCAAGACCTCTGAATAAATGTCAAATCTAATTTCTTTTCTATCATGAGTTCTTACATGCTATCACGTCTATATTATCTCTGATAATATTGTATACTCGCAAATAGAAATTAATCTTCTATCTTATCAGTCGATTAATTGGATTTATTATTTATCATGTTCTCAAGACCTCTGGATGAATATTAAAACCTACTTGTTTTTCCTATCTGTCATGTCCATTTGACCTCTGCATAGATATTAATCTACTTTTCTATGAGTTCTTACATACTATCACGTCCATATTACCTCTGATAGTATTGTATACTCTAAAAACAGAAAACAAGATTTTATCATCTATCATGTTCATATTACCTCTGGATAGATATAATACGTTGAGACTTATCACGTCCATATTACCTCTGATAAGTGCTTTCTACCTCTTACATATTGTTTAAATTTTAAATAAATAATAGGATCACAAAACAAATCTTCCATTCATTTCTGGTGGAATTACTACAGAATGAATAAGACAAAAAGATGACAAAACACTCTCTTAAGGTGGAGTGGAAACATCTTGGAGCAACTTCTTTAATTCTTCTAACCGTCTGCCACGAGAACTCATAACCTTCTTGGTAGCCTCTGCACGTCGAGCTTCAGGAGTGCAAATACAGGAAAGTTCAGCAAAGGTGATTATCAAATTGTCCTTGGCTTCATCAAGGGTTCGGATGGTCGACTCAGCCCCAAAAGCTTGTTCTTCTAAAACTAAACTTTGGGTGAGGTGCAGATTTCGAGCATCGATCATCTTCTCCCTTTCAGCCTTCAAGCAAGCTAGCTCTGCCTCGACCTCGCGGATTCTGTCATTCTTGCTCTGAATATCTATGTTCAAAGCATCATAAGCCACTCTATGACTATGCAGTACAGGTTTTATGCCAGCCAAAAAGGCTTTCTCTTTGGCAACCTTCAGACTGTGTTCATGGAGAGCTGTATTATATGTAGTCTCTCGAGCAAGATAATCAGCTGTTAAGGCTTCATACTCCTCTTGAATGAGGCCTTCAACAGTCTCATTTAATAGCTTAAGATATTCTCCAATCGGCTGCTCAAGGTCCTCCACAATTTTTTCCAATGTGGCAGCTCTCTCAACATCATTGAATATGGCAACATTTTTGATAGTCAGAGCCATTGCCGTCTTCAAAATCTCATAGCTGAGACCTTTATTCAGGACCATCTTTATCAAAGTTGCTAGAGTTTTATAAAAAGTTTCAGTATGAATCTCAACCAGAAGATTCATCTCTACGCTGGAGCTAGGTGTGGCGACAATATCTAATAAATCTTTTCTTTGGAGATCGGGAGCAGATGTGGTTGGCATGACAACAGGATGAGACGAAGTCGTTGCTGTTATTGCCGTCATAGCCAATGGATTCTCAGAAGTTTCAGGGATTGTATCTCCAATATCTGCAGGTATTGTTGGTATAGCAACAAGCTGAGATGGAGCCATTGTTGCTACTGCTGCTTGGTCTCCAGGATTTTCAGAAGCAATGTTTTCAATATGTGTCACTCCAGCCGTTTCCGAAGTTCTGGCGGCGGTAATGTTGATGGATTTGGGGACAACTACAGGAGCTGATTCAGATTCTGGCATTGGCTTATCAGAAACTGGTACTGGATCAGTAACGACAGTAGAGGATGTTATTATAATTTCCCCAGTTTCTGTTGGAAGTTCAAGCATGCCTCCAGTATCTTCTTCAACTGATTGCTCCACAGGATTTTCTACTGCTTCAGTTGTGGTGAGACTCTCTACAGCTGATTCTTTATTCTAGTCTGGTCCTTCTCCAGCAGTTCCATCATCACCTACAGTGGGGTCGACTGTAGTCTTCTCTTTGTGTTGGTCCTCAGCGGGAGAGGACACTTCAGATTGTGTTTGTTGTGCCACAAATGATGGAGGATGTTCTTCTTGAGGCTCCATCTCATGCTTTTGCACTTCTTCCTCCTCGACGTCTGCGTCTTCTGAAGAAGAAGCTTCCTCTTCAGACTCCTCATTTTCTTCATAGATTTCTTCTTCTTGAGGAGGAGGAGCTACAGGCTTTGGTGCAATTATGACATCTGCAAAATGAACAAAAATAAGTTAGTATACAAAATTATGATATATAATTCCGTATAGGTTTTGTATAATACTTGGAATATGTATATTTTTTTCAAGATATGTATCATAATCACCATCCCAGTCATCATCCTCAAAGTCAAGAGCCGGTTCGTCTGATGGAATGCGATCTTGATCAGCAGTGGATACCGTAGTAGTACCCTCCGTAACTTGTGCCTTGGACGGCAAAGATAAATGGAGTGAGGTGCTAAGACGTCCAGGAGACAAAAGTGTTACAGCTCCTGATCCAACTATCTGTGGAGGGGCTGAAGATCCTTCTCCAGGATGGACTGAGGAAGAACCGACGAGAGGATCTTCTTCAATCAAAATGTCCTCTTCTGGAGAGTGAACTCTTGGTTTGGAAGGCCCTTTTGTGGTAGACCTCTTCCTCTTTTCCGGAGTTTTCATTGGAGATGTGGCGGCTGCATTCTGTTTTCTTTTTCGGCCTTTTCCAATGATGATAGGTTCTGCAGTTGGTTCTCCAACTCCTGTTGGGATAACTTCTAAAAATGGATCTGGAATGCCAGTATCGTCAGGGATGTCTGCTGGTACCCTGACCTGCTTCTCAATATCCCCTTCTTTAGGCCACCTCAGACTACCCTTCATATTGTAACCGTGGGCAAAAGAACGAATTGAAGCGTAAAAGTGGGCATACGTATGGAGTATACGTAGTTCTGTAGTGCTAGTGGCAGTCAAAATTCTAAATTTAGCACCAGTCCAAGCAGTACCGAAATACCTCCAACCCCTAGCTCCGTCAAGTAATTTTCCATAGTGACGGAAATTAGTCGAAGGATTACCAACATGAAGTTGGTCGTACCCAAATTGGCGAGCAAACCTACTGGGTAAGTATGGTTCGAACGCACAATTATCTTCATTTCTGTACATCAGATGAGAAGGTCTGATGCACTGAAGCCATCTAAAGACTGACTGTGGCAATACAACTCTTCCTTCAACTTCATCTTCAAACTGGACACCGAAGCAATCTGCTGAAACTTGCGGCCGGGTACAGAAGAAGTTCCAACCATAAGAATAGTTCAGACCTGCTCGGGTATCTGCTACAGTCGTAGCAATCCATGTAGCTTTGCTGAATTTTTGGAGGAAGACCTCCACATCATCACCTGGGCCTGGCGGTAACAATCTGCAGTTGTGATGCAATAGCCAGCCCATCAGATAAGTGTAGGGCATCTCTACTCTAGGGAAAATATTTCGATGAGGAGCATTGTTGATTAACTCCTCGCCGAAGGTCCTTAAACCTGCATTTATTCGACACACCATGGCTGACAGCAGGTTAATCCTGACTTTAAAAACCAGACGTACTGCTGGCCATAGCACACTGCGGTGGATTCTGTCAACAGTACCAATACTCGGTACAACCCATCTTCTCAACCATAAATAAAGAAAGCCTGCCAGCAAAGCTCTCCGAGAAATTTTCTGACTACCATATCTGAGGAAGCTCAAGGCTTCAGTTCCGGCAGGAAATTCCCCAGTCTTCGTAGACAGATATTTATTCGGGAATTTGTAAGTAATCATCATATCCCGAACCTTGTTAGAGGGGATTGTCGAATCTATGTTGATTACTGGAGCTTTATTTTTCTGAAACCTTTCTTTGTCTTCCTTGGATATCTTATCTTTATGGAAGAAGAGATAAGTCGTCCACTTGTTGATATACGCCAAATGGGATGTACTTTCATGCATCGTGGTACAAATCAGGTAGTGGCACATCAGTTCTTCGTATATCTCGATTAACTGAGGGTTAACTCCTCTGATTTCAGCATGCTCCCTATTGGAGGGAACGTATTCTTCATATGGGGCTTCCCCCATTGGCAGCTTCGAGATAAACTGCATCTCATGAAGGACAAGACCCATTTCACCTTTCGGAGTGGCAAAAGTTCCAGTTGAACTTAGATATATCTCCATCAAGGCCAGAAATAAGTTTCCATTCGGAGGAATATCATGACTGGTGGAAGCTACCGCTTTGTACAAGCCAATATCTTTCAACTCTGCCTCAAAGTTCTTCATTATCCAAAGACTTATCTGGATCCAACTCTGGTTGAATGGAGTCAACCATCCTGGCAGTCTGGGGTTGGTTTGGGGATATAATACAGCATCCCTCATAAATTTATTGACAAACATCGGGGTTTGTACTGGCTGTATTAAACCCGAATCTTCGCTAGGATTAGAGCCTGGCATAAGGCCAAAGATAGAAGTAACACCTCCATTGGGAACACTAGCAAAGTATCCCATATCATTGGCACGCTCTCTCTTGAAAACAATTCTACCCGGTCGTCCATGATTGCTGGAAGTCAAATTCTACAACATTTGTCGAGGATGAGTAGCATGGACGAATGCTGACAAAGGATAATCTCTGTCCATATCTGGAAGATACATGGCTCTATCCCCAAATTTGAAAACCCAAGACTCCTTCTTGGGGTGTGTCTGGGATTTACAATCAATGGCATCTCCAAATAAAAAGGCTGGTTTTGCGAAGTGTTGTCCATCTAGTGAACTCAACAATTCCCTATTTATCATGGATAGCAACATCCTATCCCCATGAGCTGCTATCAACTGTGCCCTTTCTACCGGATATTCGGGGTTCGACTGAGGAAATTGGACATGAGATAAATCTTCCAAATAGTTCGAACCCACCATGCCAACTGACGATCCGAAAACTTCAGCGAGGGGGTGAACTTGCAAATCCACTGGTAAAATAACAAAAGAGATCAAGTTAGTTCGAAGTTTTTTATGATTTCTAAAAGTTGATGAAAAGCTTATGAAGTCTTTATTCGACAAAATCTCTCAATATGAGCGTAATACAGCTTTGTACGCTGGCATGTATGAACATGAGCGTAGTTAAGTTTTACGCTAGCACATTAACTGTGGGCGTAAAACCAAATTTTACGCTGACACGTATAACGTGGGCGTATTCTTTTTATCTTTTACGCTAACACGAACTGTAACACCCAGTTTCTAAAATGAGGGTAATTTTGAAATTTTGTAATTATAATTATTAATTAATGATATTTATTTCATATTAGAATTTTTAGTAATTTTTAATTAATTTTTAAACTATTTAAATTTATGACTTGTGATTTTGGTGTTGTGCTAGTGATTAGTAGATACTGCCTACCCTAGAGCCTAGCCATGTGATTAGGGTATTTTTGACATTTTAGGGTTATTTGGATTTATTATAATTTATTTGAATTTATGGGAATTTTTAGAATTTATTTTGGAATTGTTTAGATGAAGGTTGACTAGTGTTGACTAGGAGACTAACCTAGTGACTGACCTAGGTTAAGACCACTTGGTTAGGTTAAGTAAACTTGGTTAGACCTAATTTAGTGAGATTTAAGTTATTAGAACTTGTTTGGAGAGTTTTGGAGTTGATTAGGCTAAATGGCTCATGACTTCATAAGTCATGATTAATGACTTGAGACTTAAAGCCCATAGGCCCACACCATGTAGCCAAACCTAAACCTAATCAGCCCATGGCAGCCACTATTGATCATTTCCCCTATTTAATCCCCTCCTAGAATTTAGGGCTAGCCTCCATTGGGATTTGTGCAAGTTTTAGAAAGAGGTGAGTCTCCATGTTCAAAAATCTCTAGGAAATCCATTTCTCCTCCTTTTTAGTCCAAACAAATTGCATTGGGTTTTAAATTCTTCCTACTTTCTGTTGGTAATTAATATTCTCAGATTTGAAGAGCTTTGGAGGAGTTTCACCATCAAGGAGAACCTCACTCTTTGAGCTTTTGAAGGGTTTTGATACATAGAGGTAACTCTCCATTTCCACCATGAAATTCAGATTTAATTACATGAATAGGGAGCCCTAGACCTAACCTAACTATAGGAATAGGAAACCCTAGGTTTTCGTGTCCTTTCGTGTCCAAATATGACACGTATCAGTGCACTGTTGAATGTGTTTGTGTAAATGCCACTGTGGAATTGTTTTTGTTAGTTTTGAAATATTTTTGAATAAAAATTTGTGTTTTGATGTCGCTTACTCATTTCCATTGCTCTGAGCTTGAATCGAGTCTGTGTCGAGTCGATTGGACACGCGTGCACACGCTCTCGCGCGCGCGCGCGCACAGCTACAGTGATCCCCTGCCTATCGGGCTTCCTGAAGGACATGACACGATTTTGTTTGACACGAGATTTTATGGACACTTAGGGGCACCTACTGTCATCACACTCCCCAAGTTTCACGAGACTTCATGGTCGGGTTGGGGAGTAATCGGCTGTGCACGGGGATGCACTGTTCTGCGCACAGTGTGAACTATAGCCACTGATACGGCCATGGATCACTGGACACGACACGCACAGACACGATTCAGGGTGATGAATAGGTAGCACTATACGTGGGCTACACGTGTGCACGACCACGTGTCACCACGTGGCCTGTGTCGAGTGCACGAGTCCTTGGACTCGCTGCACGACATTGTACACTGTGCAGTGCACTCATATGTGTTCGAGTGTGCTGGACATACTCGTGTCCACTCGTTGGGACACGAACAAGTATTAGGACACAACACAATGTTGTTATTGATTTACCAACCCCTTTTCATAAATTATTAGATGTTAATTCAATGTGAAATGGGAATTCCCTATTTATTTCTGAACTGTGGTGTATCAGTGAAACATTTCACTGTTCTTCCTGTTGAAATTCATTTAAATGATTTATATCATGTTTTATGTTAGATTTTAATTACTACCCATCATATATATCCTGTTTAGGAGGCATGGGTTTCATTTTGTTGAATGGGTGATGAATAGGGATTCAAATTTCAGTGAAGACTGACATTCCCTGATACATGTTGAAACAACCTGAGATTAGGAAGTTCACACTGTAATGAAATGGATTTTCCTGAATCCTTTGTGAACAAAAACTGAGATTGAAATGTTATGCAAACTGGGTTTTAGTTTAAATGATATGAAAACTAAAATGAGATTCAATGTCTTCAATGTATTGCCACCTGCACTTGTGTTGAATGATATGTATATGGGAATGATTAAATTGATTAATGTAAATCAGAAAACTGAGTTTAGCAATAGATAAAACTGAGATTTGTAATTGATATGTTATGAAAACTGAAATAGGTTGATTCTGAAATAATACTACATGCTAATTCCTATGCAAACTGAGATTCATGTGTTGATGTATAAACCTGAGAATAGTTTAAGTGTAGACTGTTTGTGTTCTTGTATGTTAAGGTTGGGGTCCTTCAAGGTGGAACCTGGCCTAGGTTATATAGGGACTGTCATTTGATTTTATATGAAAATCTGAAATTGATTGCATGATAAGTATAGGCTGTCACCTAGCTTATACTGTCACATTGGTGACACACCATCCCACACACACTCATGTATTTTCCTCTAGCCCATGGACACACTCTCATTACACTCACACACCCTTCACCTATCACTCTATGACACTCACATTCACATCATTCACACACATTTACCCTAACACTCTAGTACACACACACACATTCAAATCACATACACACATACATGAGTTTAAATCAGTACACACACACACTTAATCCTCACATTTCCCTCATTCACTCACACACACATGCCTATTCTAGACACACACACACCCATTGCCTAGATGCACATATCCCCTCTCTATATAAATATATGTATATATATATCTAAATGTGTGAATGTGTGCTTGAGATTCCTATGTTAAATACATATATGTGTATATAGATATATATATGTGGAGTGCATAGAAGTATAGCCTAGAGTATTGCTAATTGCCTAAGTAGTTGGCCTATAACTTAGATGACATGGCCTACGGTACCCTAGGGTGGCCATGTGTATATGAAATATACACATGTGTAGTACCCTGTAGACTAGTGTATGGTGTTCTAGCTAGGATAGACTTGTTTAGACCTAGTTTAGCATCGTTTGACCTAGTTTGACTTGATTAGACTAGAATTGACCTAGTTTGACTGTTAGGGTTGACCAGAGTTGACCAAGAGTTGACTTAGTCTAGAATTGACCTAGATTCATGTAGAGTGCATAGTAGAACTTTATTTTACTATTCTGGACATGTTATGACTTGTGCTGTTCTAAATAGGAGCCAGACACCACTCCTCGGACAGTATTTTATCTCAGACACTCAGATACCAGGCGAGTATATTCTCTGATCATTTCATATCCTGCTTAGAATTATTTTCCTGCTTTAAATTACTTTACTCGATACTGTCATGTTGGTCACACGGATTGGTACTATATGGATCTTTTTATGAGATGTTTCCCCCTCGGGAGCATCGGATACAGCATGTTTTGTGCGTTTCACGAACCATCACGTATCTCTATGCTTCCTCTGATTCATGAACCGCCTGTGACACATGTACTCTCATGTTCACAGAGCCCCCATGAATCACCTTCACGTACCACTCATTTTATGAGCCATGTGAAGTTTCACGAACCTTAACATAACTTGAACGGATCCTTGTGTATTGATTGGGGTTGGGGGAGTAGAAATAGACAAGTGAATATTATCCAAGTAGCTGTAGTCATGAACCACTCCCTTAGCTGTAGTCATGAACCTCCTATGCCATTCACAGGTTTATATTTTACTCTGACTCACTAGTCACTATTAGTTCTCTATGTATAGTAGATATTTCTATTACAGTTTCTCTCTCTGTTTACATACTGTATTTCTTCAGTATCTATATCTTACTTTACTGCATGATTATATTTTCTAACCTGCTATGAACTGTTGAGATGTACTGTACTCGCTCCTGTCCTGACTGGACCTGTTGAAAATATTACAGAGGATGAGGAGGAGGCCCTATGTACCACCTATTACGGAGCAGGATTAGACGACACCTGCGACCTGGTTCCTCTGGAGGACCCAGCTGCAGTACAGGATGCTACTCCCAGAGTCTAGGCTAGATAGCTAGGCTTTAGCTTTTCTTTCAGCATTGTTATTTGAATTTCAGTTGTTGTTCTGAGATGTAGTTTATATTTAGAGACTTGTTTTGAGCTGGATGTTCTTGAGTTGTTATCTTATACACTTAGATTTTTCTCTCTCTTAATAGTATTACATTGTGCTTCTGATCTCTCTATCTACCTTTACTATTCTACATCTGCTTTAGATGAGATTGAGACTGTTCTGTTATGTCACCTCCATTCGGAGTGTATATACTGTACAGGTACCTTTTTATTGTTAGATGATTGACCTAGGACAGCGTTCTACCGCCGACACTGCAGCGTAGGCTGGGCGTTGTTACGTTCTCGTACCCTCACAGTGGGTGCGGGTCGTGACACATTTTTAGTGGTGGCCCATGCAGGTCGAGTTTATGTAGTGGTATTCGAACTAGAGTATCACTACAGCCTGCAGTAGGATTAGGATATTTTTTTGAAGGTACTCAATCACAAATAGGAAAAACTCTTATTCAGATTTCGTATATCTACATTTTGCCGCTTATTGTCTTCCTTGAATTTAAACTGTCCTCCTTTGGTATTTGACTCATTCTCAGCAATTGTTTCCTTTTGATCTGTGTCTCCAGGATGGTTGAGACGCGATCGCATCGCCAGGGCCAGGGGGACGTCGATGAGAGGTCTGCCACCTCTCATGCTCAGCAGTCAGCCCCTGGTGCCGCAGCCCCAGTCATGCCAGCTGGGGTAGGCGTTTCAGCAGCTTTAGGAGGAGCCCCACCAGCAGTGAGGCATGAGCCGAGTCTGGTGATACCGGATGTACTTCTTCAGCAGCAGCAGCCACCTGCAGGGGCGATTGACGCCGTTCAGCTGTTAGCCTTCTTCCGGCAGTACATGGAGGGTCAGCAGACCCAGCAGCAGGGCCAGACAGCAGAGCTCACACGAGGCATTGAGATGGCAATGACTACGGTAGAGAGAGTCATAGCTCAGCCAGCGGCAGCCCCGCAGCCGTACCAGCCACGGGAGAAGGGCATCCAAGATTTTCAGAAGATGCACCCGAGAGATTTCCGAGGGACAGAGGGGATCTTGTATGCCGATGAGTGGATCGAGCATATGGAGGAGATTTTCAGGTTGGCTGAGATCCCGACGAGGCTCCAGATAGAGGCAGCGGCCAGCATGATGCAGGATTTGGCCCGTACATGGTACCAGACTGACCCGAGGGTCGGTACAGCAGGACAGACTTGGGCAGCATTCAAGAAGCTGTTCAAGGATAAGTTCTTTCCAGACGCAGCGCTGGGAGCCCTCGAGACCCAGTTCGAGGCCCTAGTCCAAGGGAACCAGTTTGTGGAGGAGTACGCAGGAGAGTTCTGCCGCCTGAGCAGATTTACAGATGACTTGTCAGAGACGACAAAGGCCCGGAGGTTCCGGAAGGGCTTAGTAAAGGAGGTCAAGTCCTACACCAAGAATGCCCGCAGCACTACATTTGAGGAGATCCTGGTGGACGCTTTAGCTGCAGAGGATGATCTTGAGCTTAGGCTCAAGAGGGGGCAAGACTCCCAGGGAGACAGCAGTAGCGGAGGACCGGCCAAGAGGCCGCACGTTCAGCATCAGTTTCAGCAGCAGTTCCAGGGTCACGGCCATCAGCAGGGACAGCAGCAGCCCAGACAGCATCAGGCACCCAGACAACAGGCAGTCAGTTGCCCCTACTGCAAGAAGCCGGGGCATGGATGGGGTGAGTGCAGGAGTAGGCTGGACAGGTGCCTACTATGTGGAGCAGAGGACCACCAGCTGAGGGAGTATTCCCAGTACATAGGCACAACACCAGGAAGAGGAGCCAAGGCTCCGGTAGGACAGCAGCGGGGACCGTTACCGACGCAGCAGCAGAGATTTTTACATCATCAGGCTAGAGGAGGCCAGCAGGGGCGAGCTTACGCCATGACAGTCGAGGATGCTCAGGCAGTGGGAGAGGTGCTTGCAGGTTCTGTTCTTTTCGATTTCATTCCCACCTTGCCTCAATATATCTAACTTGAAATTCAATTCTATCTGTTCTTGTCTGCTTCCTTATCTGTTGATAAGTTTGATCTAGCATTTTCTTTCGATTTGGTTTTCTTCTGAGATGAATCATATGGGCTAGGTCACCCAGTTATGAATCTAGAATCTTCGACAGTCGTGTTTAGCTGGCATAGTGAGGACATATAGTCAGATTTAGGACGTATTTCTCGGGTGTGGGAATTTAAGGTTTTCGCTGCCAAGCATGCGGCAATGCAAAAATTTTAAATACCATAATTCTAGAGGTATGTGCCTTAGTCGAGGACTCTGTGATTATCATAGCCTTGCTCACTAGCACGACGAAGATTCTGAGTATCATGATTTTGGACAGACGCATATGATTATCTGACGGTATGTTTGAGACTTTGATTGTGGGGTGTTTGACCTAGGAGACTGCTACCATCTTAATTTCGAGGACAAAATTTTTATAAGGTGGGTAGGATTGTAACACCCAGTTTCTAAAATAAGAGTAATTTTGAAATTTTGTAATTATAATTATTAATTAATAATATTTATTTCATATTAGAATTTTTAGTGATTTTTAATTAATTTTTAAACTATTTAAATTTATGACTTGTGATTTTGGTGTTGTACTAGTGATTAGTAGATACTGCCTACCCTAGAGCCTAGCCATGTGATTAGGGTATTTTTGACATTTTAGGGTTATTTGGATTTATTATAATTTATTTGAATTTATGGGAATTTTTAGAATTTATTTTGGAATTGTTTAGATGAAGGTTGACTAGTGTTGACTAGGAGACTAACCTAGTGACTGACCTAGGTTAAGACCACTTGGTTAGGTTAAGTAAACCTGGTTAGACCTAATTTAGTGAGATTTAAGTTATTAGAACTTGTTTGGAGAGTTTTGGAGTTGATTAGGCTAAATGGCTCATGACTTCATAAGTCATGATTAATGACTTGAGACTTAAAGCCCATAGGCCCACACCATGTAGCCAAACCTAAATCTAATCAGCCCATGGCAACCACTATTGATCATTTTCCCCTATTTAATCCCCTCCTAGAATTTAGGGCGAGCCTCCATTGGGATTTGTGCAAGTTTTAGAAAGAGGTGAGTCTCCATGTTCAAAAATCTCTAGAAAATCCATTTCTCCTCCTTTTTAATCCAAACAAATTGCATTGGGTTTTAAATTCTTCCTACTTTCTGTTGGTAATTAATATTCTCAGATTTGAAGAGCTTTGGAGGAGTTTCACCATCAAGGAGAACCTCACTCTTTGAGCTTTTGAAGGGTTTTGATACATAGAGGTAACTCTCCATTTCCACCATAAAATTCAGATTTAATTGCATGAATAGGGAGCCCTAGACCTAACCTAACTATAGGAATAGGAAACCCTAGGTTTTCGTGTCCTTTCGTGTCCAAACATGACACGTATCAGTGCACTGTTGAATGTGTTTGTGTAAATGCCACTGTGGAATTGTTTTTGTTAGTTTCGAAATATTTTTGAATGAAAATTTGTGTTTTGATGTCGCTTACTCATTTCCATTGCTCTGAGCTTGAATCGAGTCTGTGTCGAGTCGATTGGACACGCGTGCACACGCTCTCGCGCACGCGCGCGCACAGCTACAGTGATCCCCTGCCTATCGGGCTTCCTGTAGGACACGACACGATTTTGTTTGACACGAGATTTTATGGACACTTAGGGGCACCTACTGTCATCACACTCCCCAAGTTTCACGAGACTTCATGGTCGGGTTGGGGAGTAATCGGCTGTGCACGGGGATGCACTGTTCTGCGCACAGTGTGAACTATAGCCACTAATACGGCCATGGATCACTGGACACGACACGCACAGACACGATTCAGGGTGATGAATAGGTAGCACTATACGTGGGCTACACGTGTGCACGACCACGTGTCACCACGTGGCCTGTGTCGAGTGCACGAGTCCTTGGACTCGCTGCACGACATTGTACACTGTGCAGTGCACTCATATGTGTTCGAGTGTGCTGGACATACTCGTGTCCACTCGTTGGGACACGAACAAGTATTAGGACACAACACAATGTTGTTATTGATTTACCAACCCCTTTTCATAAATTATTAGATGTTAATTCAATGTGAAATGGGAATTCCCTATTTATTTCTGAACTGTGGTGTATCAGTGAAACATTTCACTGTTCTTCCTGTTGAAATTCATTTAAATGATTTATATCATGTTTTATGTTAGATTTTAATTACTACCCATCATATATATCCTGTTTAGGAGGCATGGGTTTCATTTTGTTGAATGGGTGATGAATAGGGATTCAAATTTCAGTGAAGACTGACATTCCCTGATACATGTTGAAACAACCTGAGATTAGGAAGTTTACACTGTAATGAAATGGATTTTCCTGAATCCTTTGTGAACAAAAACTGAGATTGAAATGTTATACAAACTGGGTTTTAGTTTAAATGATATAAAAACTAAAATGAGATTCAATGTCTTCAATGTATTGCTACCTGCACTTGTGTTGAATGATATGTATATGGGAATGATTAAATTGATTAATGTAAATCAGAAAACTGAGTTTAGCAATAGATAAAACTGAGATTTGTAATTGATATGTTATGAAAACTGAAATAGGTTGATTCTGAAATAATACTACATGCTAATTCCTATGCAAACTGAGATTCATGTGTTGATGTATAAACCTGAGAATAGTTTAAGTGTAGACTGTTTGTGTTCTTGTATGTTAAGGTTGGGGTCCTTCAAGGTGGAACCTGGCCTAGGTTATATAGGGACTGTCATTTGATTTTATATGAAAATCTGAAATTGATTGCATGATAAGTATAGGCTGTCACCTAGCTTATACTGTCACATTGGTGACACACCATCCCACACACACCCATGTATTTTCCTCTAGCCCATGGACACACTCTCATTACACTCACACACCCTTCACCTATCACTCTATGACACTCACATTCACATCATTCACACACATTTACCCTAACACTCTAGTACACACACACACATTCAAATCACATACACACATACATGAGTTTAAATCAGTACACACACACACTTAATCCTCACATTTCCCTCATTCACTCACACACACATGCCTATTCTAGACACACACACACCCATTGCCTAGATGCACATATCCCCTCTCTATATAAATATATGTATATATATATCTAAATGTGTGAATGTGTGCTTGAGATTCCTATGTTAAATACATATATGTGTATATAGATATATATATGTGGAGTGCATAAAAGTATAGCCTAGAGTATTGCTAATTGCCTAAGTAGTTGGCCTATAACTTAGATGACATGGCCTAGGGTACCCTAGGGTGGCCATGTGTATATGAAATATACACATGTGTAGTACCCTGTAGACTAGTGTATGGTGTTCTAGATAGGATAGACTTGTTTAGACCTAGTTTAGCATCGTTTGACCTAGTTTGACTTGATTAGACTAGAATTGACCTAGTTTGACTATTAGGGTTGACCAGAGTTGACCAAGAGTTGACTTAGTCTATAATTGACCTAGATTCATGTAGAGTGCATAGTAGAACTTCATTTTACTATTCTGGACATGTTATGACTTGTGCTGTTCTAAATAGGAGCCAGACACCACTCTTCGGACAGTATTTTATCTCAGACACTCAGATACCAGGCGAGTATAATCTCTGATCATTTCATATCCTGCTTAGAATTATTTTTCTGCTTTAAATTACTTTACTCGATACTGTCACGTTGGTCACACGGATTGGTACTATATGGATCTTTTCATGAGATGTTATCCCCCTCGGGAGCATCGGATACAGCATATTTTGTGCGTTTTACGAACCATCACGTATCTCTATGCTTCCTCTGATTCATGAACCGCCTGTGACACATGTACTCTCATGTTCACAGAGCCCCCATGAATCACCTTTACGTACCACTCATTTTATGAGCCATGTGAAGTTTCACGAACCTTAACATAACTTGAACGGATTCTTGTGTATTGATTGGGGTTGGGGGAGTAGAAATAGACATGTGAATATTATCCAAGTAGCTGTAGTCATGAACCACTCCCTTAGCTGTAGTCATGAACCTCCTATGCCATTCACAGGTTTATATTTTACTCTGACTCACTAGTCACTATTAGTTCTCTATGTATAGTAGATATTTCCATTACAGTTTCTCTCTCTGTTTACATACTGTATTTCTTCAGTATCTATATCTTACTTTACTGCATGATTATATTTTCTAACCTGCTATGAACTGTTGAGATGTACTGTACTCGCTTCTGTCCTGACTGGACCTGTTGAAAATATTACAGAGGATGAGGAGGAGGCCCTATGTACCACCTATTACGGAGCAGGATTAGACGACACCTGCGACCTGGTTCCTCTGGAGGACCCAGCTGCAGTACAGGATGCTACTCCCAGAGTCTAGGCTAGATAGCTAGGCTTTAGCTTTTCTTTCAGCATTGTTATTTGAATTTCAGTTGTTGTTCTGAGATGTAGTTTATATTTAGAGACTTGTTTTGAGCTGGATTTTCTTGAGTTGTTATCTTATACACTTAGATTTTTCTCTCTCTTAATAGTATTACATTGTGCTTCTGATCTCTCTATCTACCTTTACTATTCTATATCTGCTTTAGATGAGATTGAGACTGTTCTGTTATGTCACCTCCATTCGGAGTGTATATACTGTACATGTACCTTTTTATTGTTAGATGATTGACCTAGGACAGCGTTCTACCGCCGACACTGCGGCGTAGGCTGGGCGTTGTTACGTTCTCGTACCCTCACAGTGGGTGCGGGTCGTGACACATTTTAGTGGTGGCCCATGCAGGTCGAGTTTATGTAGTGGTATTCGAACTAGAGTATCACTACAGCCTGCAGTAGGATTAGGATATTTTTTTGAAGGTACTCAATCACAAATAGGAAAAACTCTTATTCAGATTTCGTATATCTACATTTTGCCGCTTATTGTCTTCCTTGAATTTAAACTGTCCTCCTTTGGTATTTGACTCATTCTCAGCAATTGTTTCCTTTTGATCTGTGTCTCCAGGATGGTTGAGACGCGATCGCATCGCCAAGGCCAGGGGGACGTCGATGAAAGGTCTGCCACCTCTCATGCTCAGCAGTCAGCCCCTGGTGCCGCAGCCCCAGTCATGCCAGCTGGGGTAGGCGTTTCAGCAGCTTTAGGAGGAGCCCCACCAGCAGTGAGGCATGAGCCGAGTCCGGTGATACCGGATGTACTTCTTCAGCAGCAGCAGCCACCTGCAGGGACGATTGACGCCGTTCAGCTGTTAGCCTTCTTCCGGCAGTACATGGAGGGTCAGCAGACCCAGCAGCAGGGCCAGACAGCAGAGCTCACACGAGGCATTGAGATGGCAATGACTACGGTAGAGAGAGTCATAGCTCAGCCAGCGGCAGCCCCGCAGCCGTACCAGCCACGGGAGAAGGGCATCCAAGATTTTCAGAAGATGCACCCGAGAGATTTCCGAGGGACAGAGGGGATCTTGTATGCCGATGAGTGGATCGAGCATATGGAGGAGATTTTTAGGTTGGCTGAGATCCCGACGAGGCTCCAGATAGAGGCAGCGGCCAGCATGATGCAGGATTTGGCCCGTACATGGTACCAGACTGACCCGAGGGTCGGTACAGCAGGACAGACTTGGGCAGCATTCAAGAAGCTGTTCAAGGATAAGTTCTTTCCAGACGCAGCGCTGGGAGCCCTCGAGACCCAGTTCGAGGCCCTAGTCCAAGGGAACCAGTCTGTGGAGGAGTACGCAGGAGAGTTCTGCCGCCTGAGCAGATTTACAGATGACTTGTCAGAGACGACAAAGGCCCGGAGGTTCCGGAAGGGCTTAGTAAAGGAGGTCAAGTCCTACACCAAGAATGCCCGCAGCACTACATTTAAGGAGATCCTGGTGGACGCTTTAGCTGCAGAGGATGATCTTGAGCTTAGGCTCAAGAGGGGGCAAGACTCCCAGGGAGACAGCAGTAGCGGAGGACCGGCCAAGAGACCGCACGTTCAGCATCAGTTTCAGCAGCAGTTCCAGGGTCACGGCCATCAGCAGGGACAGCAGCAGCCTAGACAGCATCAGGCACCCAGACAACAGGCAGTCAGTTGCCCCTACTGCAAGAAGCCGGGGCATGGATGGGGTGAGTGCAGGAGTAGGCTGGACAGGTGCCTACTATGTGGAGCAGCGGACCACCAGCTGAGGGAGTATTCCCAGTACATAGGCACAACACCAGGAAGAGGAGCCAAGGCTCCGGTAGGACAGCAGCGGGGACCGTTACCGACGCAGCAGCAGAGATTTTTACATCATCAGGCTAGAGGAGGCCAGCAGGGGCGAGCTTACGCCATGACAGTCGAGGATGCTCAGGCAGTGGGAGAGGTGCTTGCAGGTTCTGTTCTTTTCGATTTCATTCCCACCTTGCCTCAATATATCTAACTTGAAATTTAATTCCATCTGTTCTTGTCTGCTTCCTTATCTGTTGATAAGTTTGATCTAGCATTTTCTTTCGATTTTGTTTTCTTCTGAGATGAATCATATGGGCTAGGTCACCCAGTTATGAATCTAGAATCTTCGACAGTCGTGTTTAGCTGGCATAGTGAGGACATATAGTCAGATTTAGGACGTATTTCTCGGGTGTAGGAATTTAAGGTTTTCGCTGCCAAGCATGCGGCAATGCAAAAATTTTAAATACCATAATTCTAGAGGTATGTGCCTTAGTCGAGGACTCTGTGATTATCATAGCCTTGCTCACTAGCACGACGAAGATTCTGAGTATCATGATTTTGGACAGACGCATATGATTATCTGACGGTATGTTTGAGACTTTGATTGTGGGGTGTTTGACCTAGGAGACTGCTACCATCTTAATTTCGAGGACGAAATTTTTATAAGGTGGGTAGGATTGTAACACCCAGTTTCTAAAATAAGGGTAATTTTGAAATTTTGTAATTATAATTATTAATTAATAATATTTATTTCATATTAGAATTTTTAGTGATTTTTAATTAATTTTTAAACTATTTAAATTTATGACTTGTGATTTTGGTGTTGTACTAGTGATTAGTAGATACTGCCTACCCTAGAGCCTAGCCATGTGATTAGGGTATTTTTGACATTTTAGGGTTATTTGGATTTATTATAATTTATTTGAATTTATGGGAATTTTTAGAATTTATTTTGGAATTGTTTAGATGAAGGTTGACTAGTGTTGACTAGGAGACTAACCTAGTGACTGACCTAGGTTAAGACCACTTGATTAGGTTAAGTAAACCTGGTTAGACCTAATTTAGTGAGATTTAAGTTATTAGAACTTGTTTGGAGAGTTTTGGAGTTGATTAGGCTAAATGGCTCATGACTTCATAAGTCATGATTAATGACTTGAGACTTAAAGCCCATAGGCCCACACCATGTAGCCAAACCTAAATCTAATCAGCCCATGGCAACCACTATTGATCATTTTCCCCTATTTAATCCCCTCCTAGAATTTAGGGCGAGCCTCCATTGGGATTTGTGCAAGTTTTAGAAAGAGGTGAGTCTCCATGTTTAAAAATCTCTAGGAAATCCATTTCTCCTCCTTTTTAATCCAAACAAATTGCATTGGGTTTTAAATTCTTCCTACTTTCTGTTGGTAATTAATATTCTCAGATTTGAAGAGCTTTGGAGGAGTTTCACCATCAAGGAGAACCTCACTCTTTGAGCTTTTGAAGGGTTTTGATACATAGAGGTAACTCTCCATTTCCACCATGAAATTCAGATTTAATTGCATGAATAGGGAGCCCTAGACCTAACCTAACTATAGGAATAGGAAACCCTAGGTTTTCGTGTCCTTTCGTGTCCAAACATGACACGTATCAGTGCACTGTTGAATGTGTTTGTGTAAATGCCACTGTGGAATTGTTTTTGTTAGTTTCGAAATATTTTTGAATGAAAATTTGTGTTTTGATGTCGCTTACTCATTTCCATTGCTCTGAGCTTGAATCGAGTCTGTGTCGAGTCGATTGGACACGCGTGCACACGCTCTCGCGCGCGCGCGCGCACAGCTACAGTGATCCCCTGCCTATCGGGCTTCCTGTAGGACACGACACGATTTTGTTTGACACGAGATTTTATGGACACTTAGGGGCACCTACTGTCATCACACTCCCCAAGTTTCACGAGACTTCATGGTCGGGTTGGGGAGTAATCGGCTGTGCACGGGGATGCACTGTTCTGCGTACAGTGTGAACTATAGCCACTGATACGGCCATGGATCACTGGACACGACACGCACAGACACAATTCAGGGTGATGAATAGGTAGCACTATACGTGGGCTACACGTGTGCACGACCACGTGTCACCACGTGGCCTGTGTCGAGTGCACGAGTCCTTGGACTCGCTGCACGACATTGTACACTGTGCAGTGCACTCATATGTGTTCGAGTGTGCTGGACATACTCGTGTCCACTCGTTGGGACACGAACAAGTATTAGGACACAACACAATGTTGTTATTGATTTACCAACCCCTTTTCATAAATTATTAGATGTTAATTCAATGTGAAATGGGAATTCCCTATTTATTTCTGAACTGTGGTGTATCAGTGAAACATTTCACTGTTCTTCCTGTTGAAATTCATTTAAATGATTTATATCATGTTTTATGTTAGATTTTAATTACTACCCATCATATATATCCTGTTTAGGAGGCATGGGTTTCATTTTGTTGAATGGGTGATGAATTGGGATTCAAATTTCAGTGAAGACTGACATTCCCTGATACATGTTGAAACAACCTGAGATTAGGAAGTTTACACTGTAATGAAATGGATTTTCCTGAATCCTTTGTGAACAAAAACTGAGATTGAAATGTTATGCAAACTGGGTTTTAGTTTAAATGATATGAAAACTAAAATGAGATTCAATGTCTTCAATGTATTGCCACCTGCACTTGTGTTGAATGATATATATGTGGGAATGATTAAATTGATTAATGTAAATCAGAAAACTGAGTTTAGCAATAGATAAAACTGAGATTTGTAATTGATATGTTATGAAAACTGAAATAGGTTGATTCTGAAATAATACTACATGCTAATTCCTATGCAAACTGAGATTCATGTGTTGATGTATAAACCTGAGAATAGTTTAAGTGTAGACTGTTTGTGTTCTTGTATGTTAAGGTTGGGGTCCTTCAAGGTGGAACCTGGCCTAGGTTATATAGGGACTGTCATTTGATTTTATATGAAAATCTGAAATTGATTGCATGATAAGTATAGGCTGTCACCTAGCTTATACTGTCACATTGGTGACACACCATCCCACACACACCCATGTATTTTCCTCTAGCCCATGGACACACTCTCATTACACTCATACACCCTTCACCTATCACTCTATGACACTCACATTCACATCATTCACACACATTTACCCTAACACTCTAGTACACACACACACATTCAAATCACATACACACACACACATGAGTTTAAATCAGTACACACACACACTTAATCCTCATATTTCCCTCATTCACTCACACACACAAGCCTATTCTAGACACACACACACCCATTGCCTAGATGCACATATCCTCTCTCTATATAAATATATGTATATATATATCTAAATGTGTGAATGTGTGCTTGAGATTCCTATGTTAAATACATATATGTGTATATAGATATATATATGTGGAGTGCATAAAAGTATAGCCTAGAGTATTGCTAATTGCCTAAGTAGTTGGCCTATAACTTAGATGACATGGCCTAGGGTACCCTAGGGTGGCCATGTGTATATGAAATATACACATGTGTAGTACCCTGTAGACTAGTGTATGGTGTTCTAGCTAGGATAGACTTGTTTAGACCTAGTTTAGCATCGTTTGACCTAGTTTGACTTGATTAGACTAGAATTGACCTAGTTTGACTGTTAGGGTTGACCAGAGTTGACCAAGAGTTGACTTAGTCTAGAATTGACCTAGATTCATGTAGAGTGCATAGTAGAACTTCATTTTACTATTCTGGACATGTTATGACTTGTGCTGTTCTAAATAGGAGCCAGACACCACTCCTCGGACAGTATTTTATCTCAGACACTCAGATACCAGGCGAGTATATTCTCTGATCATTTCATATCCTGCTTAGAATTATTTTCCTGCTTTAAATTACTTTACTCGATACTGTCACGTTGGTCACACGGATTGGTACTATATGGATCTTTTTATGAGATGTTATCCCCCTCGGGAGCATCGGATACAGCATGTTTTGTACGTTTCACGAACCATCACGTATCTCTATGCTTCCTCTAATTCATGAACCGCCTGTGACACATGTACTCTAATGTTCACAGAGCCCCCATGAATCACCTTCACGTACCACTCATTTTATGAGCCATGTGAAGTTTCACGAACCTTAACATAACTTGAACGGATCCTTGTGTATTGATTGGGGTTGGGGGAGTAGAAATAGACATGTGAATATTATCCAAGTAGCTGTAGTCATGAACCACTCCCTTAGCTGTAGTCATGAACCTCCTATGCCATTCACAGGTTTATATTTTACTCTGACTCACTAGTCACTATTAGTTCTCTATGTATAGTAGATATTTCCATTACAGTTTCTCTCTCTGTTTACATACTGTATTTCTTCAGTATCTATATCTTACTTTACTGCATAATTATATTTTCTAACCTGCTATGAACTGTTGAGATGTACTGTACTCGCTCCTGTCCTGACTGGACCTGTTGAAAATATTATAGAGGATGAGGAGGAGGCCCTATGTACCACCTATTACGGAGCAGGATTAGACGACACCTGCGACCTGGTTCCTCTGGAGGACCCAGCTGCAGTACAGGATGCTACTCCCAGAGTCTAGGCTAGATAGCTAGGCTTTAGCTTTTCTTTCAGCATTGTTATTTGAATTTCAGTTGTTGTTCTGAGATGTAGTTTATATTTAGAGACTTGTTTTGAGCTGGATGTTCTTGAGTTGTTATCTTATACACTTAGATTTTTCTCTCTCTTAATAGTATTATATTGTGCTTCTGATCTCTCTATCTACCTTTACTATTCTATATCTGCTTTAGATGAGATTGAGACTGTTCTGTTATGTCACCTCCATTCGGAGTGTATATACTGTACAGGTACCTTTTTATTGTTAGATGATTGACCTAGGACAGCGTTCTACCGCCGACACTGCGGCGTAGGCTGGGCGTTGTTACGTTCTCGTACCCTCACAGTGGGTGCGGGTCGTGACACATTTTTAGTGGTGGCCCATGCAGGTCGAGTTTATGTAGTGGTATTCGAACTAGAGTATCACTACAGCCTGCAGTAGGATTAGGATATTTTTTTGAAGGTACTCAATCACAAATAGGAAAAACTCTTATTCAGATTTCGTATATCTACATTTTGCCGCTTATTGTCTTCCTTGAATTTAAACTGTCCTCCTTTGGTATTTGACTCATTCTCAGCAATTGTTTCCTTTTGATCTGTGTCTCCAGGATGGTTGAGACGCGATCGCATCGCCAGGACCAGGGGGACGTCGATGAGAGGTCTGCCACCTCTCATGCTCAGCAGTCAACCCCTGGTGCCGCAGCCCCAGTCATGCCAGCTGGGGTAGGCGTTTCAGCAGCTTTAGGAGGAGCCCCACCAGCAGTGAGGCATGAGCCGAGTCCGGTGATACCGGATGTACTTCTTCAGCAGCAGCAGCCACCTGCAGGGACGATTGACGCCGTTCAGCTGTTAGCCTTCTTTCGGCAGTACATGGAGGGTCAGCAGACCCAGCAGCAGGGCCAGACAGCAGAGCTCACACGAGGCATTGAGATGGCAATGACTACGGTAGAGAGAGTCATAGCTCAGCCAGCGGCAGCCCCGCAGCCGTACCAGCCACGGGAGAAGGGCATCCAAGATTTTCAGAAGATGCACCCGAGAGATTTTCGAGGGACAGAGGGGATCTTGTATGCCGATGAGTGGATCGAGCATATGGAGGAGATTTTCAGGTTGGCTGAGATCCCGACGAGGCTCCAGATAGAGGCAGCGGCCAGCATGATGCAGGATTTGGCCCGTACATGGTACCAGACTGACCCGAGGGTCGGTACAGCAGGACAGACTTGGGCAGCATTCAAGAAGCTGTTCAAGGATAAGTTCTTTCCAGACGCAGCGCTGGGAGCCCTCGAGACCCAGTTCGAGGCCCTAGTCCAAGGGAACCAGTCTGTGGAGGAGTACGCAGGAGAGTTCTGCCGCCTGAGCAGATTTATAGATGACTTGTCAGAGACGACGAAGGCCCGGAGGTTCCGGAAGGGCTTGGTAAAGGAGGTCAAGTCCTACACCAAGAATGCCCGCAGCACTACATTTGAGGAGATCCTGGTGGACGCTTTAGCTGCAGAGGATGATCTTGAGCTTAGGCTCAAGAGGGGGCGAGACTCCCAGGGAGACAGCAGTAGCGGAGGACCGGCCAAGAGGCCGCACGTTCAGCATCAGTTTCAGCAGCAGTTCCAGGGTCACGGCCATCAGCAGGGACAGCAGCAGCCCAGACAGCATCAGGCACCCAGACAGCAGGCAGTCAGTTGCCCCTACTGCAAGAAGCCGGGGCATGGATGGGGTGAGTGCAGGAGTAGGCTGGGCAGGTGCCCACTATGTGGAGCAGCGGACCACCAGCAGAGGGAGTATTCCCAGTACATAGGCACAACACCAGGAAGAGGTGCCAAGGCTCCGGTAGGACAGCAGCGGGGACCGTTACCGACGCAGCAGCAGAGATTTTTACAGCATCAGGCTAGAGGAGGCCAGCAGGGGCGAGCTTACGCCATGACAGTCGAGGATGCTCAGGCAGTGGGAGAGGTGCTTGCAGGTTCTGTTCTTTTCGATTTCATTCCCACCTTCCCTCAATATATCTAACTTGAAATTCAATTCCATCTGTTCTTGTCTGCTTCCTTATCTGTTAATAAGTTTGATCTAGCATTTTCTTTCGAATTGGTTTTCTTCTGAGATGAATCATATGGGCTAGGTCACCCAGTTATGAATCTAGAATCTTTGGCAGTCGTGTTTAGCTGGCATAGTGAGGACATATAGTCAGATTTAGGACGTATTTCTCGGGTGTGGGAATTTAAGGTTTTCGTTGCCAAGCATGCGGCAATGCGAAAATTTTAAATACCATAATTCTAGAGGTATGTGCCTTAGTCGAGGACTCTGTGATTATCGTAGCCTTGCTCACTAGCACGACGAAGATTCTGAGTATCATGATTTTGGACAGACGCATATGATTATCTGACGGTATGTTTGAGACTTTGATTGTGGGGTGTTTGACCTAGGAGACTGCTACCATCTTAATTTCGAGGACAAAATTTTTATAAGGTGGGTAGGATTGTAACACCCAGTTTCTAAAATGAGGATAATTTTGAAATTTTGTAATTATAATTATTAATTAATGATATTTATTTCATATTAGAATTTTTAGTGATTTTTAATTAATTTTTAAACTATTTAAATTTATGACTTGTGATTTTGGTGTTGTGCTAGTGATTAGTAGATACTGCCTACCCTAGAGCCTAGCCATGTGATTAGGGTATTTTTGACATTTTAGGGTTATTTAGATTTATTATAATTTATTTGAATTTATGGGATTTTTTAGAATTTATTTTGGAATTGTTTAGATGAAGGTTGACTAGTGTTGACTAGGAGACTAACCTAGTGACTGACCTAGGTTAAGACCACTTGGTTAGGTTAAGTAAACTTGGTTAGACCTAATTTAGTGAGATTTAAGTTATTAGAACTTGTTTGGAGAGTTTTGGAGTTGATTAGGCTAAATGGCTCATGACTTCATAAGTCATGATTAATGACTTGAGACTTAAAGCCCATAGGCCCACACCATGTAGCCAAACCTAAACCTAATCAGCCCATGGCAGCCACTATTGATTATTTCCCCCTATTTAATCCCCTCTTAGAATTTAGGGCTAGCCTCCATTGGGATTTGTGCAAGTTTTAGAAATAGGTGAGTCTCCATGTTCAAAAATCTCTAGGAAATCCATTTCTCCTCCATTTTAAATCAAACAAATTGCATTGAGTTTTAAATTCTTCCTACTTTCTGTTGGTAATTAATATTCTCAGATTTGAAGAGCTTTGGAGGAGTTTCACCATCAAGGAGAACCTCACTCTTTGAGCTTTTGAAGGGTTTTGATACATAAAGGTAACTCTCCATTTCCACCATAAAATTCTGGTTTAATTGCATGAATAGGGAGCCCTAGACCTAACCTAACTATAGGAATAGGAAACCCTAGGTTTTCGTGTCCTTTCGTGTCCAAACAGGACACGTATCAGTGCACTGTTGAATGTGTTTGTGTAAATGCCACTGTGGAATTGTTTTTGTTAGTTTCGAAATATTTTTGAATGAAAATTTGTGTTTTGATGTCGCTTACTCATTTCCATTGCTCTGAGCTTGAATCGAGTCTGTGTCGAGTCGATTGGACACGCGTGCACACGCTCTCGCGCGCGCGCGCGCACAGCTACAGTGATCCCCTGCCTATCGGGCTTCCTGTAGGACACGACACGATTTTGTTTGACACGAGATTTTGTGGACACTTAGGGGCACCTACTGTCATCACACTCCCCAAGTTTTACGAGACTTCATGGTCGGGTTGGGGAGTAATCGGCTGTGCACGGGGATGCACTGTTCTGCGCGCAGTGTGAACTATAGCCACTGATACGGCCATGGATCACTGGACACGACACGTACAGACACGATTCAGGGTGATGAATAGGTAGCACTATATGTGGGCTACACGTGTGCACGACCACGTGTCACCACGTGGCCTGTGTCGAGTGCACGAGTCCTTGGACTCGCTGCACGACACTGTGCACTGTGCAGTGCACTCATATGTGTTCGAGTGTGCTGGACACACTCGTGTCCACTCGTTGGGACACGAACAAGTATTAGGACACAACACAATGTTGTTATTGATTTACCAACCCCTTTTCATAAATTATTAGATGTTAATTCAATGTGAAATGGGAATTCCCCATTTATTTCTGAACTGTGGTTTATCAGTGAAACATTTCACTGTTCTTCCTGTTGAAATTCATTTAAATGATTTATATCATGTTTTATGTTAGGTTTTAATTACTACCCATCATATATATCCTGTTTAGGAGGCATGGGTTTCATTTTGTTGAATGGGTGATGAATAGGGATTCAAATTTCAGTGAAGACTGACATTCCCGGATACATGTTGAAACAACCTGAGATTAGGAAGTTCACACTGTAATGAAATGGATTTTCCTGAATCCTTTGTGAACAAAATCTGAGATTGAAATGTTATGCAAACTGGGTTTTAGTTTAAATGATATGAAAACTAAAATGAGATTCAATGTCTTCAATGTATTGCCACCTGCACTTGTGTTGAATGATATGTATATGGGAATGATTAAATTGATTAATGTAAATCAGAAAATTGAGTTTAGCAATAGATAAAACTGAGATTTGTAATTGATATGTTATGAAAACTGAAATAGGTTGATTCTGAAATAATACTACATGCTAATTCCTATGCAAACTGAGATTCATGTGTTGATGTATAAACCTGAGAATAGTTTAAGTGTAGACTGTTTGTGTTCTTGTGTGTTAAGGTTGGGGTCCTTCAAGGTGGAACCTGGCCTAGGTTATATAGGGACTGTCATTTGATTTTATATGAAAATCTGAAATTGATTGCATGATAAGTATAGGCTGTCACCTAACTTATACTGTCACATTGGTGACACACCATCCCACACACACTCATGTATTTTCCTCTAGCCCATGGACACACTCTCATTACACTCACACACCCTTCACCTATCACTCTATGACACTCACATTCACATCATTCACACACATTTACCCTAACACTCTAGTACACACACACACATTCAAATCACATACACACACACATGAGTTTAAATCAGTACACACACACACTTAATCCTCACATTTCCCTCATTCACTCACACACACATGCCTAATCTAGACACACACACCCATTGCCTAGATGCACATATCCCCTCTCTATATAAATATATGTATATATATATCTAAATGTGTGAATGTGTGCTTGAGATTCCTATGTTAAATACATATATGTGTATATAGATATATATATGTGGAGTGCATAGAAGTATAGCCTAGAGTATTGCTAATTGCCTAAGTAGTTGGCCTATAACTTAGATGACATGGCCTAGGGTACCCTAGGGTGGCCATGTGTATATGAAATATACACATGTGTAGTACCCTATAGACTAGTGTATGGTGTTCTAGCTAGGATAGACTTGTTTAGACCTAGTTTAGCATCGTTTGACCTAGTTTGACTTGATTAGACTAGAATTGACCTAGTTTGACTGTTAGGGTTGACCAGAGTTGACCAAGAGTTGACTTAGTCTAGAATTGACCTAGATTCATGTAGAGTGCATAGTAGAACTTTATTTTACTATTCTGGACATGTTATGACTTGTGCTGTTCTAAATAGGAGCCAGACACCACTCCTCGGACAGTATTTTATCTCAGACACTCAGATACCAGGCGAATACATTCTCTGATCATTTCATATCCTGCTTAGAATTATTTTTCTGCTTTAAATTACTTTACTTGATACTGTCACGTTGGTCACACGGATTGGTACTATATGGATCTTTTCATGAGATATTATCCCCCTCGGGAGCATCGGATACAGCATATTTTGTGCGTTTCACGAACCATCACGTATCTCTATGCTTCCTCTGATTCACGAACCGCCTGTGACACATGTACTCTCATGTTCACAGAGCCCCCATGAATCACCTTCACGTACCACTCATTTTATGAGCCATGTGAAGTTTCACGAACCTTAACATAGCTTGAACGGATTCTTGTGTATTGATTGGGGTTGGGGGAGTAGAAATAGACATGTGAATATTATCCAAGTAGCTGTAGCCATGAACCACTCCCTTAGCTGTAGTCATGAACCTCCTATGCCATTCACATGTTTATATTTTACTCTGACTCACTAGTCACTATTAGTTCTCTATGTATAGTAGATATTTCCATTACAGTTTCTCTCTCTGTTTACATACTGCATTTCTTCAGTATCTATATCTTACTTTACTGCATGATTATATTTTCTAACCTGCTATGAACTGTTGAGATGTACTGTACTCGCTCCTGTCCTGACTGGACCTGTTGAAAATATTACAGAGGATGAGGAGGAGGCCCTATGTACTACCTATTACGGAGCAGGATTAGACGATACCTGCGACCTGGTTCCTCTGGAGGACCCAGCTGCAGTACAGGATGCTACTCCCAGAGTCTAGGCTAGATAGCTAGGCTTTAGCTTTTTTTTCAGCATTGTTATTTGAATTTCAGTTGTTGTTCTGAGATGTAGTTTATATTTAGAGACTTGTTTTGAGCTGGATGTTCTTGAGTTGTTATCTTATACACTTAGATTTTTCTCTCTCTTAATAGTATTACATTGTGCTTCTGATCTCTCTATCTACCTTTACTATTCTATATCTGCTTTAGATGTGATTGAGACTGTTCTGTTATGTCACCTCCATTCGGAGTGTATATACTGTACAGGTACCTTTTTATTGTTAGATGATTGACCTAGGACAGCGTTCTATCGCCGACACTACGACGTAGGCTGGGTGTTGTTACGTTCTCGTACCCTCACAGTGGGTGCGGGTCGTGACACGAACAACGTGGGCGTACGATGTTATTTCAGCTTTACGCTAAAACGTACAACGTGGGCGTAAAAAGCTGAAGGTTTGGTTTATCTTCTTCTTCCTCGACGGTTTTGTTTTCTTCCTGCCAAAGAATAGGGTTTTACCCATCATAGGCGGAGCCACGGCCGGGTTAGGATTTCGTTGTGGTATTGATGACTGAGTAGGGGTTTTCACATGATCAGTCGATGAGGAATCAATGGCTGGTTTTTTCCCCTTACTACCGGCGGCGGATGATTTCTTAGGAGCTATCAGATCAGAGTTTCGAAGAAAGAAAAGGCAAAGGAATTCAAGAAGATGAGTAAAAGTGTTTTCTCTCTCTGAAAAGACCTATTTATAGAGAGATTCAAAACCGACTATTGGATATCCCTAAAATTAAACTGACTGTTGGATATCCCCTCTTTTACGCAGATGACGGTTGCGTATCCCAAATTTTACGCTGGCAGATCAAATCTCAACTTTTACGCTTCTGTTCAAAGTGTTTCAAATTTTGGAGATATTTGAAAACTTTGAAGGGGGTCTTGTAGGAGCGTAAAAAGTGCTTAAAAGAAAGAGTCATCTCATTCATACGTGATTAGTTTTTACGCCTAGCAGAGCGGGTAATCTTTTTACGCCCAAGACTAGGCTAATCAATTTACGCCTAAGCAGGCTGATCATTTTACGCTTGGGTCTATACCTATGATTTTACGCCAAGGACAGAGCAGCCTCTTTTACGCTGGACAAAGCTGTCAAATCTCGCATTTAATGCAAACTCTGACATAGAGATATTAATGATGGCATATATCACAAAGGGATTTGTCTTTACACAGAGACCAATGTTGTCGTTTAGTGTATGGATTGAGCTACTTTACGCTCACACTACGACTTCTTTTACGCACGAAGATTATACGAGCCTTTACGCTCAACAGTCGACGTGTGCGTAAAGTCTATTTGAGCTGCTTTTACGCTCAAGGTTATTTAATAACCACTTTACGCGGAAAGTCTATGTCAAGGCTATTTTACGCCAAATCCACTGCTTTACGCTCAGAGTACATTTGGCTATTTTTACGCCCTATTCTCTTCCACCAGTTTGGAACGTGGTTTGCTTACGTGGCTTTCATGCCACTCTTCTCGAAGAACGTGTGTACATGCATCCTATCCTTACTGAAGTGATGGGACACACGTCAACATATGCAGAGGATGGCTTCGATCATGGGTGGCAGTTGTTAGCGTAAAGATGGAACTTTTGCTGAGTTTTTACGCACAAGAGCCCAAGTCTTTAAATAGACTTATTTTTCTCATAACAGAGACAGACAGAGAGACAGAGAGACATGAGAGAATACAGAGGTCAGAACTTCGAGATTTTTGATTCTCCGGAGCATTCTTCTTCAACTTTTCTTTCAAAACAGAGTGAAGCAAAGCAGGAAAGCATTCGGCCTCGCCATCAGTGCCCAAGTGCGTCGATACCTTTCTGGTGACTTAGTTCTTCCAAGTTGTTCTACTTCAAGCAGTGATCTTCATCATCATCATATTGTCCAAGGAACAAAGTGATCATTTACAGATCAGACTTCCATAACAATACTTTTCCAGAATCAAATTTGTACTTCTTGTACTTTTTCTCGTTTTATTTTCAAAATCCAACTTTTGTTTGGCATTTTTGTTAAGTGAAACAATTTGGATGTCCATAATTGGTGTTGTGCTATTTTAGATATAATAAGATTCTTATTTTAGAAAATCCTATTATGATCTAAAATAAGATAATTGATGGGCTATTTTATGTGTAATAGGATTCTTATTTGAGGGTTTCCTATTTAAGAAATCATATTATGACCTAAAATAGGATTTTTCTCATCATATATATATGGGGTGAGGGTGGAGGCACAAAGAATAAACATAAAGCACAAAAGTGGAGATTCGGGGTGCTTGTCCACAAGGAAATCTAAGAGAAAGTCCAAGACAGAAGGAAGAAGAAGATCTAATCGAGGAGTTGTCAACTTCGGTTAGGAAGATTGCTACGGGTTGGTGAGTGATCTCAATTGCAATCTTCTGTTTTTCTTCTTGAGAGTGGTAAGGGGGTTGAACCTATTAGGGCAAATCAACGTGAGTTCTGTCAATCTTGCAATTTTATCTGAGTTATTAAAGGTTGGGATTTGTCCAGGTGACGTACGTCACTGCCATATACTTGTCTTCAACTTGTACTTGGTGTCCGTTAGACGGGAGTTGGTTTTGGTCAGGTGGGTTGGCAAACGCTTCCGTACGTTCCCAACACTAACCACCCACAAAAAAAATAGAACTAAATGCGAGCATGAGGATAATGAGCAACCAAAATGCACGGCAAAACATATACTACAGCTTGATACAAATTAACTAGCTAGCTAGGGTTATAAAAGACTTAATTACTAAAAATATAAATCGGGAAACTTCCCTATCACCTATACTGTAGGTATCTGAATCGTCAAGGGGTCGAGTACGTGCTTGTAACACAAAGATATCATAAGCAAGTAACAGACGAAACATAACATATAAAACAAAATAGGAAGTGCCACAACACACGAACTTGGTAGGTCATGGACTCCACGCCAATCAAGGTTGTCCATGCCACATGAGGCCCTCAGCAATCGAAGCTATTAGTAGTGCAAATATTCTTCCCTTCTAATGTACAAAATGAGTTTAACTGGTCAATTATCCTACAAGATTTATTTTCGATTCTCAAGTCGTGGACACTAGAGAATTGTCCTAGGATGACGAGCAATAAGTATGAGCTATTCACAAGTTATCACTAACAAACTTATCATAATTCACAATACGTAATACGCTAGACATTACTCATACTTGATTACCCAGTGCTAAGATGCAGTAGGTTAAGAACACTTCAGATAGCTAATTCCATGGTGTCGTGAATAACATGAACTCGTGTTGCAACATTTGAAATTAAAATAATTAAACAAAATTACAAAATAGGCAACTTGGGTGTTTGGGTGGTATAATGCGGTATACCTATGGTATACCAAAAAAGACAACAAGTTTAAACCACACAAAAATGGTATATTGCGGTATACCGCCAGTATATTGCTGGTGTTGAACTAGCGCAATAACACCTTAAAAAATTGGTTTTCAGGAACCAAAACTTACCCGTTTCCTCCAAACTTAAAATCAACAAGATACAAAGCTAGGGTGGTCTCCTACATCATATATGACTAAGTTTACAAGAAAAAACGTAGATATCTCAACCTATACTTGGTTTTCTCTTACGGATACCATCTAGAAACCTAGATCTATGCAATATCATCAATCAAAACTAAACAAAGCCTAAGCTAATGATGAAAGCATTTTAGTGAAAAAATTTGGAGAAAAAAATGCAACATTTACAAAGAAAACAAAAAATGCATGGAAAATATAGATGTATTCACTTTGAGCAAGATGTACCTGCCTTGAGTAGCTCCTAGCGACAAACCTAAGCTTTTACTAGGGTATAGCACAAATCCAAGCTCCAAAGCAAGCCCTATGCTCAGACCAAAGGAGAGAAAAGAGCGAAAGAGAAAAGAAGAAGAGGGGGAGAGAGAGTGTCACGCCCCAGAACCAGAATACTGGAGAGCGGAGGACAGACACAGCCAGCTACAAACACTTCAATGCAATCCACCTCGTAATACGGCCACGGCTGTCTAGATGCATGAAGGTTTGTCTAGATGCATGAAGGTTTATCTACAAGCCAACAGTCTCTTATGGTCAAGAAAAAGCCTAGTGTCTCAATCTCAAACAAGCAAATAATTGTTACAAGATGTTAGATCATCAGACTGACAAAGTAAGACATCCCAAACGTTACATATTCAGATGATCATGAAGCTAGTCATATATAATGCGAAGACTAGCAAGAGTTAAGTCATACATAATCAACCCTAGGATTTGTCAATCATGTTATAGCCCTTAGACGGATATAAATAAAGTTACAAAATGAGCTAACACATGCTCGACGGCTAAATATCTCAAAAGAAATAATTTACAATAGAGTAGGAGAGCAAAATAAGAAAATCTACTCATTGCCTTGGTTACGTCTAGTATTCACCATCTGGCTGGAAGGCAGGTAGATCCTCGGATGCTACTTCAAAATCTGGCCATACAAAACCAGCTGGGTCAGACCCCAGAAAGAGCAAGTACCACAAGGGAGGCTCCACTTATGAACTAAAACCAGCATATAAAGAATAGGAGAACTGATAAAAGAACATATTGATAATAACATAAATGATAAGAGTAAAGTGAATATACTTGCTTGCATCAGAAATAACAAGATGTAGAATATAATTCCCAGGTTAATCATGAGACAATCATTCAGGCACGGCCAATCAAGTCCTACGGCTTGCTATTATTAGCTAACTAGGGTTATCACAGGCCTAGTTACTAACAAGATGCAGTTGAGATATTTTTTGCAGTCATAAGCCATGTAGACTATCGAGGTTATCCAGGCGGGGTTACAAGAGTTATCAAGATTACTGGTGTACTTTAGTACTTATGATTCAATAAGTGCAACACATGACAGTGTGCTAAAAATGTGCCCTACTCGACGGTAGGCTACAAGTCCACAAGTGTGGCCGGGATAACGGGATCGCCTGTAACTGAGAAATCTCTCTATATGAACTACTTGATCAATCTAGTTGTTTAACCTAGTCAGATTCATTATGAATCCCCGACCGTGGTAACCAGGAATCCATGTCCTAGTCATGATGCAAGACGAGACAGGTAACTTGTACAATCATAATCAGGAAAATTAATCACGGTGTCAAGACAAGAGTTATACTTATCAAGACTGGAATAGCTGTGCAACAACAATCAAGATTATACATGTCATGTCAACTTTACTTGTCACTTGTCAGGAGTACTTGTCAGGAGTGCGCCTCGACAGACCACTATCAAGATTATCAAGATGGGTTCATGTTATCATGTTCAAATCAAGTTCAATATTAACAAGTTATCAAGTCGGGTCGTCGCAAGTTAGGCCAAGTACAAGACACATGCAAGGATCAAACATATACATTAAGAACTACAGAAAACTAGTATGAAGTACGTGTAGCAAGGTGTGCGGGTAACATGCAGAAAAGTGTGCAGGAAAGCATGCAGGAAGGTGCTGGTTGTGCAGGAAAGGCATACATGAAGGTGTTGGTTGTGCAGTAAAGGCATACAGGAAGGTGCAGGCTGAACAGTCTGTGCAGGAAAGCGCAGGCTGTGCAGTCTGTGCAAGAAAATGCAAGTACAGTCTGTGCAGGAAAGCGTAGGAGCAGTTTGTGCATGAAAGCACAGCTGCAGACTGTACAGGAAAGCGTATGTGCAGTCTGTATAGGAAAGCGCATGTGCAGTCTGTACAGGAAAGCGCATGTACAGTTTGTGTAGGAAAGTCCACAGTACAGTGCAATATAGTACAAGAAAGTGCGCAGGCTATGCAGTCTGTGCATGCTGTACAGTGGAAGGTGTGAAGGCTGTGCAGTCTGCACAAGAAGGTATATAGGCTGCGTGCAAGTGCTGGTGTAGGCTGTTCATCTTTTCCAAATCGACACCGAAGTGCATAGGGAACCCATGAACTCAAGGAGTGCCATAACTTCCTCAAAATAAGTCAAAATTAAGCGATTCAAAAGCCAAAATTGGGTAGAATAAAATTTACCACAAGATAGAACCAATAGATTTTGGGAATAACAAACTTTAAGAGATCAAAACCGAAAAACGAGAAAAATCTTAAAACTTTGATATAGAAAAATGTAACCATCAAAACGAAAAACTTCAAGTGCTAAAGATGCTTAGAATCATGAGAGAAAGATAATAGAACAAACAAATTGGAGATCCATCATATTCTTCATGGAGCAGGTTGTACTTGCCTTGGGTTGGTGGGAGGAGTAAATGAAGAAGAAGAAGAAGAAGGTGGAGAAGTATAAATGATAATAGTGGAAGAGAGAGAGAGAAGTTGGTTTATATACCAACCCTCTCATCTCAAACCAACCCAAACCAACCCAACCAAACTAAGCCAAGCCAAAACAAACCAAGGTGAACAAAACCAAAACTAAACTAAGTCAAGATTAGACCAACACAAGGCTAGGCAAGACAAGTCAAAGCATAGGTCACCTGACAAATATCAAAAATTCGTACACGTATACTGAAAATACTTATAACGAAAAACGGGAGTGACAACTCAACCCACCTTAAAAGAATTTCATCATCAGAATTTAATCAAGAGGCTAGAGGTATCGGGACAAGCTATACTAACTAAAGGTAATCTATGGCTAGCAGTTAATCAAGCAATCATTCATACAATTAAGGAATTAAAAGCATAAGGCATAAGGAAGACATTATACCTTATGAGTTAAACAAGTATGGATATCGCGATCAGATATCATCCTCACGTTCCCAAGTTGACTCACCCAAAGAGTGATGACCCCAAGCAACACAGACTAAACTAATAGTCTTGTTCTTGAGTACCTTCTCTCTTCGGTCCAATATGTGTACGGGCCTTTACTCATACGAAAGGTAGGTACCAACAACCAATTCTGAATAATCAAGGATATGGCTCGGATCCAGGATAAACCGTCGTAGTTGGAATATATGGAATATGTCATGTACCTCACGTAACGACTACGGAAGAGCGAGACGATTTGACACATCACCTACTCGTTCGAGAATATCAAACAGTCCTATATACCTAGGACTAAGCTTTTCCCGTACATCGAATCGAATAATGCCACGGGTAGGCAATATCCTAAGGAATATGTAGTCGCCAATAGAAAACTCAAGAGGACGTCGATGAGAATCGGCCCAATGGCGCTGATAATCTTGGGCAACTCGAATATGATCTCTAACTTGTCTGACCACCTCGATAGTCTGAGTAACCATTTCTGGACCAAGCATCTGCCTCTCGCCTATATCATCCCAGGCTAAAGGTGATATGCACTTTTTGCCATATAGTGCCTCAAATGGTGCCATCCGAATACTGGCCTAAAAATTGTCATTGTAGGAGAACTCCACTAGATGCAGGTGATCTTCCCACGAACCACCGAAGTCAAGGGTACAGGATCGTAACATATTCTCAAGAGTTTGAATCGTGCACTCTGACTGACCATCAGTCTGAGGATGATAAGCTGAACTAAACTTAAGATGACTCTCCAAACTCTCTTGACTTCGCCAAAAGTATGATATAAACCTTGAATCTCTGTCTGATACGATACTGACTGGCACTCTACGCAATTTGGCTATCTGCCTGAGGTACATCTCTGCTAGCTGATTCGTCGACTGACCAATTCTGAAAAGGAGAAAATGAGCTACCTTGGTGAGTCGGTCAACTATAACCCATATATCATCTCTTTTAGCTGGAGATTTAGGTAACCCAGTTACAAAATCTATGGTAATATGCTTCCATTTATATTTTGGGATCGGTAAAGGTTGAAGAAGTCCAGCTGGCCTCTGATGTTCAGCTTTGACTTGCTGGCAAACCAAACAACGAGAGACATACCGGGCTATCTCCCTCTGCATACAATTCTTCCAGAAATGCTGACGAATATCTCGATACATCTTCGGGCTACTGGTATGAATTGAATACTGTGAACTGTGAGCCTCTGCCATGATCTCTTGCCTGATGTCACCACTGGGTACACAAAGACACTTTTCATGTTGGAGTATGCCATCTTCGTGAATACATAATTCTGTTCTTCATCCTGCTTCACATTCTGTCCTAAGCCGCTGAAGTTTGGAATCTGTTGATTGAGCTATCTTGATCCTCTCAATTATGCTGGATTGAACTTGCATACTGGCCGTCGATGCCATATTATTGGGGAGAACTATCTCTATCTCTATCTTCTGAAGATCTGCTAATAACTCAGATTGCACTGTTAGGAAATAAGCTCCTGCTGTTCTACTCAATGCATCTGCAACTACGTTGGCCTTCCCAGGATGAAACTGCAGGTTGATGTCGCAATTTACTAGAAATTCTAGCCATCTTCTCTGACGTATGTTAAGATCTTTCTGGGTAAACACATACTAAAGACTCTTGTGGTCGGTAAAAATCTCTACCCGATCTCTATATAAATAATGCCTCCAAAGCTTGAGTGCAAAAAATACCACTGCTAACTCCAAGTCATGGATTGGGTAATTCCTTTCATGATCATGAAACTGACAGGATGCATAAGCTACTACCTAACCGTGCTGTATTAAGACACATCATAATCATCTGCCTGAAGCATCACAATAAACTGAAAATCCTTCAGTCCCATCTAGAACCATAAGAATGGGTGCCGTCATCAATCCTTACTTCAACTTCTCGAAGGAACTCTGACACTCCACTATTCAAGCAAACTGTATATCCTTACGGGTCAACTGCGTCAATGGCGCTGAAATTCGAGCAAAGTCTGATACAAATCGCCGATAATAGACCACCAATCCTAGAAAACTATAAACTTCTGTGATGGTACTGGGTACTGGCCATGTTTCTATAGCCACTATCTACTGGGGGTCCACTTTCACTCTACCTCTAGTGATGATGTGACCTAAGTACGAAATGCAATCAAGCCAAAATTTGTACCTGCTGAACTTCGCATACAACTGGTGCTCTTTGAGAATATGAAGGACTACTCGGAGATGTTGCTCATGCTCTGCATCACTCTTGCTGTAGACCAAGATATCGTCCATAAACACTATCACAAACTGATCCAAATAGGGCATGAACATGCGATTCATGAGATCCATGAATACTGCTGGCGTATTGGTCGCTCCGAATGGCATAACGAGAAACTCGCAATGTCTATATCTAAATTTGAATGCGGTCTTCGAGATGTCTTGCTCTCTGACTCTGATTTGATGGTACCCCGACTGTAAGTCAATCTTCGAAAATACTGCTGCCCTACTGAGTTGATCGAATAAATCATCTATCCTTGGTAGGGGATATCTGTTCTTATTGTTACATAATTTAAGGTACAATAATCAACACATAATCTTGATGTACCATCCTTATTCTTCACAAGAAACATTGGGGCTCTCCAAGGTGATCCACTTGCACGAATGAATCCTTTGGTTCTGTGTTCTTCAATCATCTTGTACAGGATCTCCAATTCTGATGGTGCCATTCTGTAGACTCTCTCAGATGCTGGTGCCGTCCCTGGAATCAAATTAATGGTGAACTCTATCTCTCTCTGGCGGCATACCTGGAAGCTTTTCAAAAAATACGTCAGAAAATTCTTCTACTACTCTGGAAAACTAAACTGCTTCTGCTACTGCCATCCGTAAGATTGGTGGATAAGGTTCTACTTCGCCTCTGGAAAACAAAAACTTTTTTCGTCAGAAATACCAAAAATAATCATGCCAATATGATAGTCTTTTCTTGCGTACTATTCCTTCAACCAATCCATTCCTAGGACCATATCATAGTCGGCTATCGAAAATTCTATCAATCTAGTGGAAAATTCTCTACATCTAACTACGATTCGACACGAAAAAAAGACTCTATCTACTCCCACAAGACCGTTACCAGTAAGTATATTGAGCCTTACTGATAATGACTCGGGCTCCAGTCCTATCCGTATTATGAATCGTGAAGACATAAATGAATGCGATGCACCTGAATCAAATAATACTAATGCTGGAAAAGAGTTAATAAGAATAGTACCTGCCACCACCTCACCTGATACCAATTCTTCTGCTACCGTCAAAGCCATAGCTTGATCCTGTCCTCTTGGTGCTGGTCCCCTGGAGGTGCTCCGCCTAGTTGATCGGAAGGACCAAAAATAATGTCACTAAAGAAAATGACATAGGGAACAATAATGAAGGACCAAGATAGATCAAGGATAGAAGCATATTATCAGTTTAAGATTCAGGAAGATTAGAAAGCACGAGCATAGATCAAGGAAGAATGCTGATTAAGACATCTATTTAGTAAAATTCTCACACATCTTGATTTACAAGACCTACATGGGCCACCACTTAAACCGTGTCATATCCTAAAACCAGAATACTAGAGAGCGGAGGACAGACACAGCCAACTACGTACATTGAAGTGCAACCCACCTCATAATTCGGTCACGACTGTCTAGATGTATGCAGGTTTATCTACAAGCCAACAGTCTCTTATGGTTAAGAACAAGTCTAGTGTCTCAATCTCAAACAAGCAAATAATTGTTACAAGATGTTAGATCATTAGACATACAAAGTAAGGCGTCCCAAACATTACATATTCAGATGATCATGAAGCTAGTCATACAAAATACGAAGACTAGCAAGAGTTAAGTCATACATGATCAACCCTAGGATTTGTCAATCATGTTACAGCCCTTAGGCGGACAAAAATAAAGTTACAACACGAGCTAACACATGCTCGACAGCTAAACACCTAAAAAAAATTTACAATAGAGTGAGAGAGCAAAATAAGAACACTCATTGCCTCAGTTACGTCTAGTGTTCACCATCTGGCTGAAAGACAGGTAGATCCTCGGGTGCTATTCCGAATTTTGGCCATACAAAATCAGCTGGGTCAGACCCCAGAAAGAGCAAGTACCACAAGGGAGGCTCCACTTATGAACTAAAACCAGCATATAAAGAATATGAGAACTGATAAAAGAACATATTGATAATAATATAAATGACAAGAGTTAAAGTGAACATACTTACTTGCATCAGAAAGAACAAGAGGTGGAATATAATTTCCAGGTTAATCATGAGAAAATCATTCAGGCACGGCCAATCAAGTCCTACGGTTTGCTATCATTAGCTAACTAGGGTTATCACAGGCCTAGTTACTAATAAGATATAGTTGAGATATTTCTCGTAGTCACAAGCCCTACAGACTATCCAGGTTATCTAGGTAGGATTACAAGAGTTATAAGAGTTATCAAGATTACTGGTGTACTTTAGTACTATGATTCAAGAAGTACAACACATAACAGTGTGCTGGAAATGTGTCCTACTTGACGGCAGGCTACAAGTCCACAGGTGTGGCCGGGATAATGGGATCGCCTGTAACTTAGAAATCTCTCTATATAAACTACTTGATCAATCTAGTTGTTTAAACTAGTCAGATTCATTATGAATCCTTGACCGTGGTAACCAGGAATCTATGTCCTAGTCATGATGCAAGATGAGACAGGTAACTTGTACAATCACAATCAGAAAAATCAACCATGATGTCAAGACAAGAGTTATACTTAGCAAGACAGGAATAACTGTCACAACAGCAATCAAGATTATACATGTCATGTCAGGTTTACTTGTCACTTTTCAGGAGTACTTGTCAGGAGTGTGTCTCGATGGGCCACTATCAAGATTATCAAGACGGGTTCATGTTATCATGTTCAAGTTAAGTTCAATATTAACAAATTATCAAGTCGGGTCGTCGTAAGTTAGGCCAAGTACAAAACACATGCAAGGATCAAACATATACATTAAGAACTACAGGGAACTAGCATGAAGTATGTGCAGTAAGGTGTGCAAGCAACGTGTAGGAAAGTGCACAGAAAGGCATGCAGGAAGGTGTTGGTTGTGCAGGAAAGGCATATAGGAAGGTGCTGGCTGTGCAGAAAAGGATGTTGGCCCATTGATCATGGTCAAACCTAATTTTAATAATTGATCAAACTCTGTCTTGATATAAATGCAAGTCAATTCAGATGTTTATCTACGACGTTTTGGACACTGCTCAACGATGGATATCTATTATGTTCAAGACCAAAGCTGTTTGCCATTTAGAATGTATTTCCTTCAAAGCAATGTAATTTTTTATTTTATTGAGTCTAGGAATATATTGTACACCAAGTCGTACTGGCAAATAGGCTGTCTGGAATCGTTTTTCAAAATCACCCTATCCTTTTAAAAATGACCTATGTTTTTAAAAAATATCCTTTTTACAAAAAGCTTCTGAAGGACTTTTCAAAATGCCAAAATTAATTTTCACAAAAATTAACTAGCAGAACTCGGCCAGAGTTCAGTCAGAGTTCGGCCAAGTTGAACGTTATGTGAACGTTTGATTTTGAACTTGGTCTCCCTTCAGTTGCGGTTTGTTACAAAGAGTTCTGTCCGAATTCTGCCCGAATTCTGTCAGAGTTCTGTCTTTGGAAAAACTATAAATAGAGAAGGATTTCGATCATTTCAAATCACCAATTTACTTTCAATCTCTTCTCTTCTAAAACTTATATTTCTTTCAAAGAGTTCAAAAAACTTCTATTTTAAAATCTCAAGTCAGTTTCAATCCTCTAGTCGATTTGTCAGTACGGTGCGGTCTAGAAGTTTCAGATCGATTGTAATTAGAGGCTTGATTGAAGATACAACTCTTCACAATTGAAGTCGGTCGAGTTCTTCGTATCAAAGCTCGCGTCTGTAGAAGTTGCAAGGACTTCGTATGAAAACTTGCAGAATTTTTCAATAGTGAATTTAACTGGAAGCTAGAGTTCTTCCGACTGGACTAGTCCTCACAAGAGGGAAACCAGTATAAATCTCGATGTTTGTGTTTGACTTCTAATCACCTTTTTATTACTGTCATTTATTTTGTGATTATTATTATATCTGTGATCTAACTGCTAACAAGTTTTTTAATTAGCAATATTCCGCTGCCTACTCTATTCACCCCCTCTAGAGTATTCTGCTTTACGATTTTGTTCCTATAATTGGTATCAGAACGGGTTATACAGGTAAAGCAAGGTAAAATTGCAGTTATATTCAATTGTTATATAGATCACAGTATTACACATGGCAACTGTGAAATTCACAAGTGAAGGCCAAGCCACAAACAGACCTCCACTGTTTGACGGCACAAATTATACTTATTGAAAAACACGTATGAGTTTCTTTCTAAAATCTCTTGATTTTGACTTATGGTCTGTATTTATTGATGACTATAAAAAGTCCCCTCGTATTAATGTTGATGGTGTTTTAGTTGAAAAACCCCATGACAAATATACAGAGGATGAAAAAAAAGGCCAGTCTTGACGCACGTGCTATTAACGCTCTATTTTGTGCTTTAGACAGAACTGAATTCAACATGGTGTCTACCTGCACAACATCAAACGAAGTGTGGAAACTTTTCGAAGTAACACACGAAGGAACAACACAAGTCAAGGAGTCAAAGTTTAGCAGACTTACTCAGGAGTACGAGGCGTTCAAAATTAAGCCAAGTGAATCAGTCACTCAGATGTTTACAAGATTTTTGGATATTGTAAATCATTTGTCTTCACTAGGCAAGGATTACAGTAACCATGAGAAGATTCGCAAACTTCTACGAGCCCTCACAAAGAACTGGATTCCAAAGGCTATATCAATCACTGAAGGGAACGACCTCTCAACAATGTCTCTGGAAACACTCATGGGTAAGCTACTCACTCATGAGTTAGAACTTCAAGACTTTGAAGATGCTACACCAAAGGAGAAGTCAGAGAAGTCGATCGCTCTCAAGGCTCAACATAGAAGAACTGTCGAAGATGACTCTGATGACAGCGACTCCGACTCTGAAGATCAAGCTCTTCTGGTAAGAAAATTCAAGAAGTTCATGAGATTTAACAGGAGAACAAAAGACAACAACAACAAGGAAGATCCTATTTGCTACGGATACAAGAAGAAAGGACACATGAAGAAAGATTGTCCAACAGCATCATCATCAAATAAAAGCAGCAAATATGACAAAGGCTACCTGAAGAGATCTACATCAAGAAAGTACGCCAACACAAGCATATGGCAAAAAAACGAAGCCAGCGACTCAGAAGACGAACAATCAGATGACGCTGTAAATGTATGCTTGATGGCTTGCGATCAGGTAATCACTAATCCTCTATTTGATCCTTATGATGATTTCACATTCGAACAACTAGGAGAGGCTTTCAGTGACCTGCTAAATGATTACAGGAAACTGCGTAGTAAATATAAAACCTCTAAGAAGGTACTCAAAGAGTACAAAGGTGAACTAGGAAGACTTACCGACCAACTAGATCATGTTAGAAATAATGACTCTTCAAATCAGTCTGGTGAGCTTTTTTCTATTAAGTTGTTGTTAGACGAGACTGTTGTAGGATGTGGAAAATTATGACACGCTGTCATTTTAATCCTTACGCTCAAGGCCATACGCTTATCAAAAGTCATACGCTTAGTGGATATTTTATTATTTCTTCTTAAAGTGGCAGTACAACATATATTAAATGAAGAATGAATCTGACGTCTCATCTTTTCGTACAAAGATAGTTGTCATGAAAAGAGCAACCGTCGTATATGTATTCGAAGAGTTGGTTTTGTCTTTTACGAGGACAGCTCAGCAGATTATTAATGCAAAGCCATCATTACTGTCAGTTTTGACAGTCTGTCAGCCGTCATATCTGCAGTCACGACGCTCGAGAAGATCTTTTGACAGTTATTTGAAGATATGGCTTATCAGAGAAGATTGATGATGGCCACGTGGCTATTTCTTAAGTGAGCGTATGAAGTCTATACGACTCCTTCCTTCTTTATTGAGCGTATGAAGTCTATACGACTCCTTCCTTCTTCATTAAGCGTATGAAGTCTATACGACTCCTTCCTTCTTCAGTGAGCGTATGAAGTCTATACGACTCCTTCCTTCTTCAGTGAGCGTATGAAGTCTATACGACTCCTTCCTCATCAAGTGAGCGTACGACTCCTTTCTTCTCCAGTAAGCGTATCAGCTTTATTTTGTTTCTACATCATCCAAGTCAGCGTATAACTCTCCTTCAATGAGGCAGCGTATTACAGCAACCATATCTAGGATTACAGTCAACACACGTTCTCACGTGTCCTGTACCATTTATCCACTTCTCTAGAAGTTATGCAACGTGGCATCCAGGCCATCAATCTCTCCTGAACATGCTCCACTACTTTCAACCGCACGCTAATGTGTCTCCATCAGAATTCGCCACGCGTCCCTGCAGTTATGCACACGTCAAGTAACTACCTGAGCATATGCTTAAGGACAGTTATCCTGAACTCTATAAAAAAGAGTTTCTTCATCTTCATCAGACACTACAGACAATTTCAGAGAGAACAGAGAGATTGCCCAGTTGCTGTCCAAGTTCTTCAAAGTTCGAGTATTCTTCATCGCATCGTCCAAGGGATAAAGTAATCGTCTTCTAGATTAGATTCCTACAGTTGTAATTTTTTCAGATACAAAATAAATAAAGTGAATTTATTTATGGAAAATAAATTGGTAACTCTGCTGGGGAAAGCTGTCTCCTCCAATGAGATAGCAACAACTCAATGCGATACTTTGTCGATCGGCTTGACGAAGAAGACGATGGTTGTACAATTCGACCAATCGGCTTATGAAGAAATGCTCAAGACGAAGGAGGGCCGCACTGCTTCCTCCGCTCTTCCTGCTGCCAAGAAGAAGGGACACTCCGTCTATGTCCCTAAGTCTTCTGCAGCAGTCCGAGACGCTTCTGTCACTTCTCATGCTGACAAGAACACGTCTTCAACTTCCATGAAGCACACTTCGGCTTCTTGGAACACGACAACAGTGGCTTCTCCTAGTCACACTGACAAAGTTGGTTCTTTAACCAAGTCAGCGTGTACAAGGAAAATCATCTCTGGACATGTCAAGGTCCCTTCTCCCTCTATTCTTACGACAGCAGTCGGCTCTTTAGCCATTGATGACTCTGAGCGTATGGCATTCAAAGGGCAACGTACGGCAAAGGCAGCGTACAAAAGCCAACATCAGGCAGCGTACGCTGAGCTAAAGCCAGTATATGCTAATAAAAAGGCAGCGTATGACCAGAAGTCCAAACTGAAGTCAGCGTATGCTAACAAATACAGTCCTTTGACTGTTTCTCAAAATCAGATTGGGGGTTCTCTTCCACAGAACATACAAATGATTCCCCCTCAACTTGCACATCTTGTGCCAACCAAGAAGAAAGACTCTTTAGTCAACTCCTCTACTCCTAAGGTCTTTACCTCTGGAGTTAATTTGACTAGTACTCTTACTAGATCAAACAATGGAAAACGCCTTTTGGCTAATTCCTCCAAAGATGGATTATTACCGACTCCTAGTCGGAATAATACTCATCTTCCTTCTCTCAAAATTTCTCGGTCTGAAAAAGGCAAATTACAAGTATCCAAGACTGATATCAAAGTTAAATCTCCTACGGATCTTCGTAATAAGCTTAATCAGAATCGGTTCGGTTCCACTGAGACAAGTATATTAGACCCTGATGCAGAATATACCAAGAACTATGTGGCTCAAATTAATCAGTCTTTATACACTCAGGAACCAAGAAGACAGAAGAACAAAAGACAAGCTTCTACACAGAAACTATCTTCAAATACTTCCCAATCTGTTCCTACAGATCTCTGGGAATATTTATAAAATAAACAGAGAATTGACACTCCATCAGGCTATGATATTGCTCATATTTGCCATGAAAAGCATGGTTGCAACTTCCAACCTCGAGTTGTAATTCAATGTTGTTGTTCACCAAAAAGACAATCTGTTTTCGAACGGATTCAATATGAACCAATGTTGGATGAAGATGAACCTCTTTATGCTTCTGTCAACATGACTTCCAGAAATATTGGGGGTAGCATACGGTCTGATGCTATATCAGACTCTGAAGATGGTGTTTATCTTGGCACTCGATCCAGGACCGGATCCTTGACCAGAGCCTCTTCTTCTTCTCATCTAAGTGGTAATCCGGAGATCACAGAAGACTTCCTTGGAGAGTCCAATTTTCCAGTATTGACTCCTGTAAAAAGCCTTGGGAAAGATACTGATTCACACAGTGATGATTCAGAACAGACTGTTTCATCATCTATTCCTCGAATGATTACCACTTACATGGCAGAGGGCGATCATGAACCCTCAACTAACACCGAAGCTCACGAACAAAGGATTTCTTCCTTAGAACAACAGTTGCGAGCTATGGCAGATACGTTGAATGCTATGCACACTCTTATGCAATCTCAGCATCAAACTCAGCAAGTCCAACAGACAGCTCCTCCAGTTATATTAAATACTCCTGTTGTTCCAAACTCGGAACCCTCTACTATTCCGGGGGTACAATCTAATGTTCCTGAACAACCCACTCCAAGTCAGTCTGGAGCTGGGGGTGGTACATATGCTGCAGTCCCTCTTCCTAATTACACTCAACAAGTTACAACTCCCCAATCTTCTGGAATTGTTTCTGAAGAGTTAAAGAATCTCCGAACTCAATTCGAGGCATTCAAACAAAAGGATGGTTTGCAAAGGTTAGGTATCAAGCAACCTTATCCGATAGAATGGAAGCAGGTATCGTATCCACCAAAATACAAACCTCCGACCATCTCTTTCTATGATGGGACAACCTCTCCGAGTCAGTTCATTAATCATTTTGAAGTAATGACTGATCAACTGCAACCAAGTGACGCCCTCCTTACTCGGGTGTTTATTGGATGTCTCAAAGGAACGGCTTATGAATGGTATAGAAGTCTCCCTGATGGGTGCATTACCTCATTTGCCGGTTTCAAGCAAATATTTCTTGAACGATTCTATGAAGGGCTCAACGACATGACCATGTCAGCCCTCATAAGAATTAAACAGAAAAATAACGAAACCACCGAGGACTTTATTGAAAGATTCAGAAGAGAAGCCCTCAAAATGCCTCTCGGAACTCCCGATGCTGTTACCATCGACACTTGCAAGTCGAATCTTTTACCAATTATCAGCATGTGGACAGGGTCCACTCAGTTCCAAGATTGGCCTTCTTTTATTGTCAGTGCCAAGGCTGCCGAGGTCAGTGCTGAGACCTTCAAGGGTCTGGGGGTACAAATGGCTCCCAAAGAATCAAATCAGAGTGCTAGTAATAGTACTCGACCCAACAATCGCAAAGGGAAAGAAGCTCTTGAAGTCAATCTCCAAAACAGTAGTCAAGAAGTAAAGACTACCCAAGCTACTCCAGCTCCAACAAATCAACAACAGAGATCTCCTCGGCCGAAGGAAGAATATTCTTTCGACGATGATGATGTTCAGGGTATCTTTGAATGCTTACTCAAAGGTAATAAGATTCAATTGCCAGAAATTAAAAAGCCTGATGAAGCCAATAAGACAGATCATCCAAAATACTGTCCATATCATAGAATGCTGGGTCATACAATCCGGTCTTGCTATGTATTAAAAGGGAAGATTCAAGAGATGATTAAATCAGGAGCTGTGACATTAACACCCAAAGACAAAACAGTCACAGCAAATGTAATTTCAATACAGTTCGGTGACTTCCCTCCCTTAATGGTGGAAAGTGGGATTGTTCCTATCCCCAAAGCAACTCTCGAAGTTATAAACATCCCACCAGCACAGAATGACGGACTTGTTCATGTCACAACTAAGAAGGGAGAGATCATGTGGATTCACCCGGATTTAATGACGGAGTTTGAAACGTCTTCCTCTTCTCCTCGGAAGACTTCCTCATCTAAAAAGAAGCTCGGGAAGACTAAGTCATGCAATATGACTTCTAGTTTCACACCCGATTTTTATCTAACCTCTACTTTCATCTCAGCAAGAAATTCACTCCCTACGGAGATAAAATCTGTACCTCAATTTGAAGATAGGTACAAACCTGCTTTTCATTTATACAGTTCACAATCTCGTGAATTGATGGCAAAGATGGGTTATGATCTAGCCACTGCTCCGGGTTTGAACTCAGGCAAGGGACTCCGAGCACCTTTAGCCATCACTATGAGACATAATCAATCTCGTGTTGGCCTTGGTTTTTGGAATGAAGCTCTCATCAAACATAAAAGAACCAAGAGCAAAATAAAAAATTGCAGCATGGTTTCTATAGACCTTGAACCAGAATCTGAAGTTGAAGTTTATGCTGGAACTCGGTCAGGAAAGGTATATCTGAAAGATTATGCTGAAGTTCTTGAAGAAACTTCTGAAGTCTCTCCGGTTACAGCTTCAACTCCAGTCTCTACTGAAGAGCCTTTAAATGTTCCTGTTGAGACAGTTCCTTCTAAACCAACAGCAGCTGACAAAGGCAAACAACAAGTCCGCTTCGACAAACCATTGAAGAAGTCATCTCCTACAGGACTTGAAAAGCCTTATAATTTTGATATATTGGCTCAACTAGCTAATACCCCAGCTAAATTATCAATCTTCGAGCTCTTACGCCTCTCTAAAGAGACTCGAGAAACTTTAAGTGAAGCACTGCTGCAAGCAGAAACCTGCTTAACTCTTCTCAAGAAATTGGAAACAGAACCTGTTTCTCATTGCCATAATGTATTGGAATTTATTCCAAACATTACCTTTACGCAGGACGATATGCTGCTAGAGGATAATCGACATGACCGTCCTTTATATCATACAGGATATATTGATTCTATGAATGTTGATCGTCTCCTGATTGATCCAGGATCTGCTCTCAGTATTATGCCAAAAGCTATGCTAGACGCACTGAAGATACCTTTACATAGCCTTTCCAGCATTATCACTACCATCTTGGGATTTAATCAAGGAAAAAGTGAGCCTTTGGGCAAGATTCGTCTCAAATTTCAAATAGGCGATCTTCGCACTAAAGTTACTTTTTACATCATTGACAATCATGGATGCTCATACAATGCTCTGTTGGGAAGACCATTCTTGCATGAACATAATGTCGTTCCTTCGACCCTTCATCAGTGTTTCAAATATGTGGATGATAATGGAGAAGTTCAAAAGGAAGTTGCGGATCTCTATCCATTCAAAGGAGTTGAAGCTTACTTCAATGACGCTCGCATGTACAAAGATGAATACTCAAAAGTCTTGTAAGCTATGGATAATGATGATGAGATAGCAAAAGTTGGCACTTTTGTTATTCCTGTAAAAGGGCGTATCACTCCTCCGCAGTCTGTTAGATCATCCGAAGAAGGCTCACTGATAATTCCTGTCAGTGGACGTATTACTTCATCACCTGCTCAGGCTTCACAAGGTTCACTGATAATTCCTGTCAGTGGACGTACTACTGTACCGTCTTCCCAAGCTCCACAAGGCTCACTGATAATTCCTGTCAGTGGACGTACTACTCCCCCTCCACCTTCTCAGGCTAGATCAGATACTCTAGTCATTCCAGTCAGTGGACGTACTACTTATCCACGATCTTCTTCAAGGGAGCTCACCTCTTCTGAGCCTTTTGTTATCGATCTTAATCGAAACAAAACTTCTGATCGCTTTTCCTCTCACCCTTTTGTCATTAATTTGACTAAGTCTGATAAGGCTCAGCCTTCTGTTGTAAATACAGTATTTAATATTAATGAAGCATCTCCTTTGCAGTATATTGATGTCTGTAATCATGTACAAAGTTATTTACAATTGCTAGATAACTTGGAGTCATTAACTATAGGGGTTGTTCAAACTCTTCATACAGACGTATCATTGGAATCCATACAAAAATCATACTTCGTGGTCCCTGCTAGAAAAAAGGGAGAAAATCCGATCTTCTTTTATAAAGGACCCCAAAATCCTCCTAACTTGGAAGAAGATGACATAAACGATGATACTGGAAGGTTACAACTGCGTCGCTACAGTCAACAATCCAAAAATATCATCAAGAATATGGGTTATGACTTTAGAACCAGTCTCAATAATGGAAAAGGAAGAAGAATGCCTGTTCGAATTCCTCCATTAAAATATGGAAGGACAAAATGTGGTTTAGGTTACATTGCTCCTACTTCCTTTATCAACATAGTCCATGAAGATTCAAAGTCCGATGAAGACGAACGATCTGAGTCTTCTGATTCTCTCTCTTGGGATTCTGACACGAGTATTGGCGATCTTCATCGTTCTATTTTGTCCGTCAATATGGTCTCTGTTGATGGCCCGCAGGAAAATGATGAAGATGAAGATGATTTTGAAATATCACCCGAATCGGAACAATGGGCTCAAAGATTAGATAATTAATGGGAATTCAGGTTCGAGCAGAGAGAACCTCCTACCGAAGATAAACTGATCCAAATTGATGTTGGTGAAGAAGGTTCTCCTAAACCAATATTCATCAGTGAAAGTCTTTCAGAAACAGATAAGCAAGACATGATCAAGCTTATTCGTGATTATATCGATGTCTTTGCCTGGAGTTACGAAGATATGCCAGGACTAGATCCGAAGATTGCAATGCACAAACTCAATATCATGCCAAATGCTAAACCGGTCAAACAACAACAGCGACGATTTCGTCCAGACATTATGGATGCAATTGAAGCTGAAGTCAACAAGCTTATGGCTTCTGGATTTATTCGAGAGGAACAACATCCTGAATGGGTGGCTAACATCGTTCCTGTCCTTAAAAAGACTGGCAAGATCCGAGTCTGTATAGACTTTCGCGATCTCAATACGGCTTGTCCTAAAGACGAGTTTCCTCTTCCAATTACTGATGTCATGATCGACAATACATGTGGTTTCGAACGAATGTCATTTATGGATGGGTATTCGGGATACAACCAGATCAAAATGTTTCCAGATGATGAAAAACACACTTCCTTCAGAACGCCGATCGGTACATACTGTTATACAGTGATGCCGTTTGGTCTCAAGAATGCAGGAGAAACATATCAGCGAGCAATGAGCACTATATTCTGCGAACATCTCCGAAAAATAGTCGAATGCTATGTTGATGATATTGCAGTCAAAAGTCGACGAAAGGAGGATCATATCCAAGATTTGAAGACTATCTTTGATTTAATGCGTCAGCATCAACTTAAAATGAACCCTACTAAGTCCTTCCTGGGCGTCTCTAGTGGTAAATTTCTCGGCTTCGTCATTACCGCTAAAGGTATACACGTGGATCCCGAGAAGATCAAAGCCATTCAAGAGATGCGTCCTCCACGCACCTTAAAAGAGCTACGAGGATTTCAAGGAAGAATTGCTTATATCAGGAGATTCATTTCCAACTTATCAGGATGCTGCAGACCATTCAACAAACTTCTGAAGAAAGGTGTATCTTTCGTCTGGAACGAAGAATGTCAAAAAGCATTTGACGATATTAAACAGTATCTCATGAACCCTCCAGTTTTGGTACCTCCCGTCTCGGGGATACCATTTCTTCTATATGTTCGAGCCATGGATCATTCTCTTGGTGCATTACTTGCTCAGAAAAATAAAGATGGCCATGAACAGGCTATTTATTATCTCAGTCGCACAATGACAGGTGCTGAACCGCGTTATTCTCCAATCGAGAAAGAATGCTTAGCATTAATGTTTGCTGTTCAGAAAATGCGACATTATATTATCGGTCAAACGATTCATGTCATTTCCAGAGTGAATCCCATCAGGATTATGATGAAGAAACCTGGTATTCTCAACTCTAGACTAGCTAATTGGGGAATCTTGTTAGCTCAATACGATATGCATTATATTCCTCAGAAGTCGGTTAAAGGACAGGCTCTTGCTGATTTTCTGGCTGCTCATGCAATTCCAGAAGATTCTAAATTATATGATGAGATTCCTGATGAAGTCTTGGATTCAAATCTGATTTCTGAAGAAGTTCCTACCTGGCGTCTATTCTTTGATGGAGCATCTAGAATAGGTCCTAACGGCAATATTGTCGCTGGAGTTGGGATTGTTCTTGTATCCCCAGAAGGACTAACTATTCAGAGGGCTTATTCTCTAGATCAATCATGTTCAAACAATGTAGCCGAATATAATGCATTACTCATTGGTCTTCAACTTGCTAAACATCTAGATATTCAATATTTGGAAGTTTATGGAGACTCCAAGCTTATTGTCAATCAGATCAGAGGAACGTATGAAGTTCGTCATCAGGATTTGATACCTTATCATCGAGCAGCACTCTCTATAGCCTCATCTTTTGAAGACTTCTTTATTGAACATGTTCGACGAGCCTATAATGCAGAAGCTGATGCTTTAGCTAATCTTGCTGCTGTATTAGCTATACCAATCAGACGTCAGCAAGTAATAGTGGTTTATAACCGAGAACTATTCTATGTTGAGAATAATTTGGCTTTGGCTTTCCCTCATAAACCAGACAAAGATTCTTTCAACCTTGATGCTGGATCAAAGTTTGACAAAATGCCCTCGTCTTCCTCTGATTCTACTATGGAATATGTCTTTTCTAATGAAACAGAAGCCATAATTGAAGACTGGAGACGCCCGTTTATAGATTTTGTTTTGTATGATATACTTCCTGATAATCCGAGTGAAGCAGCGTCTATTCGACGTCGATCTCTCAGATTCTATTATAATCATACGACGAAAACATTATATCGTCGGTCTTACGACGGTCTTCTCCTCCGACGCATTGCCGGTGAAGAAACACAACAGATAATTCGTGAAGCACATGATGGTGTTTGCGGAGCTCATCAACCAGGTCCTAAACTTCAAGATCGTATCCGACGTATGGGTTATTATTGGCCCACGATGGTGGCTGACGCTATTCAATATGCTCAGAAATGTAAAGCCTGTCAAATCCATGCAGACTTTATTCATCAACCGTCAGAGTTCTTACATCCAACAGCGGCATCATGGCCCTTTGAAGCTTGGGGCATGGACGTCATTGGTCCCATCAACCCACCATCATCAAGAGGACATCGGTTTATTTTAGCAATAACCGATTACTTTTCCAAATGGGCTGAAGCAATCCCGTTATCTGAAGTTAAAACTTCTAGTGTTATCAACTTCGTCAAACATCATGTTATCTATCGATTTGGTGTTCCTTGGCGTATTATCCATGATAACGGACCGCAGTTCGTCAGTCAGAAATTTACTCGATTCTGCGACGATCATCGGATTAATAATTTAGCTTCTACAGCATATAATCCAGCAGCCAATGGATTGGCAGAAGCTTTCAATAAAACAATCATCAAACTCTTGAAAAAGTTCATTTCTTCCAACAAACGCAACTAGAGCGAGAAGCTTGGTGAATGTTTATGGGCCTACCGCACCACAGTTCGCAATACGACTGGATGTACACCTTTCTCTTTAGTATATGGGTGTGAAGCTGTTCTTCCTCTTGAGATCTAGATTCCTTCTCTAAGAATTGCAATCTCCAATGAACTGACAACAGAAAACAATGATCGTCTTCGACTTCAAGAGTTGGAAGCTCTAGATGAAAAACGATTGTATGCTCAACAAAATATCGAGCTGTATCAGGCCCGAATCTCCAAAGCTTTTAACCGGAAAGTCAAAATCAGAGCATATCAGAAGGGAGAACTGGTCCTTACTATTAGACGTCCTATGACCATGACACATATGAGCAAAGGCAAATTTGATGCGAAATGGGAAGGCCCATTCGTAGTGAACAAAATCTTCTCTAACGGAGCATACCAGCTTGCCTCTATGGATGGGAAAGTCATGATGATGCCTATCAATGGCAAATTCTTAAAGAAATATTATGTATAATATTTTCATCATTCCCCAGCAAATATAAAATCCTTCTTTACAAAAGTTATTTCGATATCGTTATCCCCAGAGGAAATTGATATTCCACCATGTATCATCTTCCCAGAGAATTTGATATTTCGTTTTATTAGATCCCCAGTGGTTTTAATAAAGATCTTGTATAGAAAATCATGTCCATATTACCTCTGAATTTTCTATCTCAAATATTTAGTCTTTTTGATTTCTGAGTCTAAAGATCAGTGAATAAAGGCAAAATTGATGTAAAGTGGGAAGGATACATCGTAAACAAAGTTTTTTTAAACAGAGTTTATTTTGACAAATTCTTCAAGAAAAAAAAAGAGTACATCATCATGGAAGATCACTGTCATCCCTCTCATACTTGGGACAAGGGCCACATACATAATCAGCAAAAGAATTTAATACATCTTTTTCTGACCGCACCAAGAACTGACAGACAGCCAGCCTCATTGCTTCTTCTTCTTCGGTTTCTCCTGGTTCGACCAGGAAGTCGAGGATATCTTTTGGCGGCTTGGGAGTAGATGAGCTTTCGCCCATTTCCTTCTTCTACAGAGGAAGATGCTCTTTAGCACCTTCAGTAACTTTAGAGACGACTTCAGTCTTCTTTGTATTCTTTTCAGAAGACATTGTGGATAAAAGAGGATGATATATGATTCTTTTACTCAAATATATGCTCTATTTATAGGCATATGGTTACAAAGATCGAAGGGACGTATTCTTTCCCGGGATTCAGTTCATTCATTCATTTCTCACATTCATTCGACGATTCATACATTCATTAATACTTGACGGTTCATTACATTCATTCGACGGTTCATCCGTTCATCATTTCCTAAACGGTTCGTCCGTTCATAATCTTCTATCAATTTATCAAGTGGGGATTCGTTATTTATCATGTTTTCATAACCTCTGAATCAATTCCGAATCTACTTACTCATTTGTCATGTTTTGACCTCTGCATAGAAATCAATCTATTTTTTTTCGAGTTTCTATATATTATCATGTCCATAATACCTCTGATAATATTATATACTCTAAAACAGAAAAGATGATTTTATTATCTATCATGTCCACAATTCATCCACAAATACAAATCATTGAGCATAGAAGAATTGTCATTTCTATTTCACTATAAAAAGTCTATTACATTTTCTTAGACTTTCTTACAAATCATAATGGAAATCTATTACAAATCTTGGATTTTCATTCTACACCACAACGATAACCGAATAGAGATCTATCTTCTTCTTTGGATCTTCTCCGTCGGACCTTCTCCGTCAGGTTCGTTGTTGGTGGCAATTCCTGACTGTCTGGGTCTCAGTCACGACCAGATCAGCAGGAATCAAACTCTGGTCTTCTCTCTCAGACGAGAGGAGAACCACAGAGTATGGCAGCCCGAAGTCGTGGTGCTGCCAATACAATTGGTGGATGGGGGTAACCCCTCAAGGAAGACAGGAATGTATCCAAACCTTGGGATACAATTCCTAGTTCTCCCGTGAAAGGAACTCTACTACCCGATTTCTCGGTAGTAGAGTTGACTCCACCATCCAACTCTCGTGTATAAAGGCTCTTCCTACCATCTGAGGAAGACCCTTCTATCCCACGAAGAGTTCTGAGTTGTCTGATGTACGCGTCAAAAGCGTATGAGCTCCCTGATGTTGGTGTCAGAAGGACATTCTCCACAGCATCCACATCACCAATGCCAGTTCTGAAGAAAATCTTTAGCCAAGTTTCTGCGGAAAACAGCATGAAGAAGAGAATTAAATCAACAGAAATGTCATATGAAACGTACTGGTTGGTCAAGCACGCTCAGAGACAGAAAGCTTATTTTTCAACAGCAAAAACAGTACATGTATTATGCCGGACTTACCTTCAAATTTGACGCTAAGAATTGGCAAACTGATGTCTGACATATTGCTCAGAATTCGAACATTTAGAAGCTTTTGCTTTCCGATTCGAGAGTGAAATCTCACGTTCATTTTCAGAGAAGAGAAGAAGAAAAAGAAGATGGGGATGAGTTCTGTGAAACTCTTCTGTCTATTTTAAAGTATGGAGCGCAAGCCTATTCTTGGGAAGGATCCACAAATAACGCTCATAAAATATGCAATGAGTGCCACGTGTACTTTGGAAACCAGCATAGCCTTGGAAATATTCAAAGAGTGCTTTCCACAACATTGGAAGATAGCGTAACCTACAGCTATTTATTGGTGCATGCTATTCATTGATGTACGCTATCCAGCGTAACTTACAAACATTGGAAGACAGCGTAACCTACAGCGTAATCTACAGTTATTCATTGGTGCATGTTAGTTTTCAACACAAAATTATACTAAACAGAGAATTCTTGAATATTCATTAAAGGCACTGATGGCCTTACAAAACAAAAAAGAGAGGGAAAGAAAGGGGTGCAACAAAGTCACGCTCTATTTTCCAGAGCGGCTAAGTTTGACGCCTAACTCTTCTACGCTTCGGACCCCCATGCGGTGCAACAGAGCAGCGAGCATTTCACGCTTCTCTGCGAGGCTCCGCCCATCAGAAGTAGAGGTGCCGTCCAGACCGAAGTAACCCAAGAAATTCTTGGCTAACTGCGTGGGGTCATCTTTGAACTCGATGACGAAGGGCTCCGGTTCTTTGCCTCCAAAGGTGGGGTCACCATGGGCACAGAAACCTAATTTTCGTGCTTCTTCTTCAGCCGCTTCCTTTGGAGTCATGGTTACAAGAAATATGAATGTCAAAAACTGAATTTTCTCAGTTTATATAACAAAGCTTGCTGGCGGTTCATATTCCTCCATAAATCAGATTCAATCAGTCTCGAAAAATGAAGAGTCATCATGACAGATTTAATGCCAGCGTGTCAAGACTCATTCCCACTTTTTTATTCAAAGTAATTTTGAACTTTTGAAACTCATAAAGTTCGAAAACTTTGAAGGGGGTCTTGTAGGATGTGGAAAATTATGACACGCTGTCATTTTAATCCTTACGCTCAAGGCCATACGCTTATCAAAAGTCATACGCTTAGTGGATATTTTATTATTTCTTCTTAAAGTGGCAGTACAACATATATTAAATGAAGAATGAATCTGACGTCTCGTTTTTTCGTGCAAAGATAGTTGTCATAAAAAGAGCAACCGTCGTATATGTATTCGAAAAGTTGGTTTTGTCTTTTATGAGGACAGCTCAGCAGATTATTAATACAAAGCCATCATTACTGTCAGTTTTGACAGTCTGTCAGCCGTCATATCTGCAGTCACGACGCTCGAGAAGATCTTTTGACAGTTATTTGAAGATATGGCTTATCAGAGAAGATTGATGATGGCCACGTGGCTATTTCTTCAGTGAGCGTATGAAGTCTATACGACTCATTCCTTCTTCATTGAGCGTATGAAGTCTATACGACTCCTTCCTTCTTCATTGAGCGTATGAAGTCTATACGACTCCTTCCTTCTTCAGTGAGCGTATGAAGTCTATACGACTCCTTCCTTCTTCAGTGAGCGTATGAAGTCTATACGACTCCTTCCTCATCAAGTGAGCGTACGACTCCTTTTTTCTCCAGTAAGCGTATCAGCTTTATTTTGTTTCTACATCATCCAAGTCAGCGTATAACTCTCCTTCAACGAGGCAGCGTATTACAGCAACCATATCCAGGATTACAGTCAACACACGTTCTCACGTGTCCTGTACCAGTTATCCACTTCTCTAGAAGTTATGCAACGTGGCATCCAGGCCATCAATCTCTCCTGAACATGCTCCACTACTTTCAACCGCACGCTAATGTGTCTCCATCAGAATTCGCCACGCGTCCCTGCAGTTATGCACACGTCAAGTAACTACCTGAGCGTATGCTTAAGGACAGTTATCCTGAACTCTATAAAAAAAGAGTTTCTTCATCTTCATCAGACACTACAGACAATTTCAGAGAGAACAGAGAGATTGCCCAGTTGCTGTCCAAGTTCTTCAAAGTTCGAGTATTCTTCATCGCATCGTCCAAGGGATAAAGTAATCGTCTTCTAGATTAGATTCCTATAGTTGTAATTTTCTCAGATACAAAATAAATAAAGTAAATTTATTTATGGAAAACAAATTGGCGACTCTGCTGGGGAAAGCTGTCTCCTCCAATGAGATAGCAATAACTCAATGCGATACTTCGTCGATCGACTTGACGAAGAAGACGATGGTTGTACAATTCGACCAATCGGCTTATGAAGAAATGCTCAAGGCGAAGGAGGGCCGCACTGCTTCCTCCGCTCTTCTTGCTGCGAAGAAGAAGGGACACTCCGTCTATGTCCCTAAGTCTTCTGCAGCAGTCCGAGACGCTTCTGTCACTTCTCATGCTGACAAGAACACGTCTTCAACTTCCATGAAGCACACTTCGGCTTCTTGGAACACGGCAACAGTGGCTTCTCCTAGTTACACTGACAAAGTTGGTTCTTTAATCAAGTCAGCGTGTACAAGGAAAATCATCTCTGGACATGTCAAGGTCCCTTCTCTCTCTATTCTTACGACAGCAGTCGGCTCTTTAGCCATTGATGACTCTGAGCGTATGGCATTCAAAGGGCAGCGTACGGCAAAGGCAGCGTACAAAAGCCAACATCAGGCAGCGTACGCTGAGCTAAAGCCAGTATATGCTAATAAAAAGGCAGCGTATGACCAGAAGTCCAAACTGAAGTCAGCGTATGCTAACAAATACAGTCCTTTGACTGTTTCTCAAAATCAGATTGGGGGTTCTCTTCCACAGAACATACAAATGATTCCCCCTCAACTTGCACATCTTGTGCCAACCAAGGAGAAAGACTCTTTAGTCAACTCCTCTACTCCTAAGGTCTTTACCTCTGGAGTTAATTTGACTAGTACTCTTACTAGATCAAACAATGGAAAACGCCTTTTGGCTAATTCCTCCAAAGATGGATTATTACCGACTCCTAGTCGGAATAATACTCATCTTCCTTCTCTCAAAATTTCTGTTGCATTATTAACAACCGAGGATGAGTATATCGCCGCAAGACGTTGTTGTGCACAAATTTTGTGGATGAAGCAAACTTTAGAAGACTATGGATTGCATTTTACACACATATCCATTTTCTGTGACAACACTAGTTCTATTAATTTGACTAAAAATCCAGTATGTCACTCTCGTACAAAACATATCGAGATTAGACATCACTTTCTTAGAGATCATCAACAAAATGGAGATATAGACCTTGTCTACATAGACAAACAGAATCAATTAGCTGACATACTCACAAAATCTCTAGCGGAAGATCGTTTCAATTATTTACGTCGAGAATTAGAAATTTTAGATGTCAATAATATTAATTAATTTTGTTTTATTAATTATTTATTCAATACTCAATAACTGTTTTCGAGATAAGCCTAAAAAGAGTCTGTTTGTCACCACGACTACGGTCGAAGAGAAGCGGTATTTAAGAGTTCCCCAGTGAACCTCCGTTAGCTGGGACAGTACTCCTACAGCTAATCTGAGACAGATTCTGAGTAAAGAATATTAATTTATAAAATAATATTAATTATATTATTTTGAAATTTAAAATTACTAAACTCTGAATTAAATATTTGAAACGAATTGATGAAAAAGATGTGGACCCATATTTTTTTTAATATTCATATATAGCCAGGCAACCCTTGGCGAATTCGGCCCGAGTTCGGTCCGAATTCGGCCAGAGTTCGGCTCGGTATATATTTGTACCAGTCAGAACCCGAGGCCCTCTCTTCTTCATTTTTCCAAACTTCATCAAAACAGCAGCAGCCGTGCCCCTAAAACCCTAGTTCTTCTCCACCTTGCTTCTTCCAATCCACGTGGAGATCTTCGTCCAAAATTTGGATTCGTGCGGAGAATTTCGTCCTCTACAGCATATCCAATTCTCAGAAGGTATAATTCCTTCTCTCCTCCACTTTCCAATTATTAGGGTTTCTAGTTTTTTGGATAGAATGTCTAAGGGATTCAATCCTTTCAAGAGAAAGAAGACCCATGCCAGTGAAGAGGCATCATCTTCGGATCCGCATACGAATTTCTTCTTTTTTCCGGTCCAATCGGATGACGGTGCATCGGACGAGTTTTATTTCAAAACTCCCGACCAAGCCCTACTTTGGTATGCCAATTTTATTATGCGTACTATTTGTACCGGATCTTCGAAACAAATGGACTGTCTTTTTCGACCACCATCCTTACTTTGAGGCATTAGGGTTACAGCACTTTGCTACTTTACAATTCCCTATAGCTACTAATACCATTAGACTATTTTACTGTAATTTCGTTTTAGACACTTTTACCGCGAGAACGCGTATCGGAGGGATAGATATCGAGTTTACTGATGAAACGTTAGCAGAAATCATTGGTATTCCAAACGAAGGTGCCCCGCTCGATGACATCACTGATTTCGATTTTTCCGATGGTATGACTCTCGTTAGTTTCAAGAATGAGCTTTGTGCGCCCACACGTGCTCGTACTGGAAAGTTCAAGGCCAATAACTTGAACTTGTTTAACTACGAATTATATCGTATCATCTATTCCACTCTACTTCTAAAATCCACTTCAAAAGATGATGTCGCTGCACTTGAACTCTCTGCCTTATATCACATTCTTAAGGGGATTCCTTTTTCTGCCCCTAAGACTATTATTCAGATGATGGGTCGATGTTGCGGAAGAGACCGTAACCTCTCTTATGCGATGATCATCCCACGCATCTTTTAGAGATTCGATATTGACTTATCCACTTGTGCTCTGGACCCTGAGCCCAAGTTCGTCAAACTGTCTCGTCGTAGCATTGCCACTGTTCCTCCACCTACTGCACCTGCTCCTCCTGCACCTACTCCCTGTAACACCCAGTTTTCTAAATGAGGATAATTTTGAAATTTTTTTTTTTAATTATTTAATTATGATATTTAAATAATAATATGATTTTTGGTAATTTTTAATCATTTAAAACTATTTAAAGATCATGACTTGTGATTTTGATGTGCAGCTAGTGAAACCGTAGAGACTATCTGACCTAGAGCCTAACCCTGTGATTTGGAATATCTATGTATCATTTTTAGCCCAATAATGCTAAGTCTACTACCAAATGCTTACAACCCACTTACAACCACTCACCCATTTGCTGACATGTGGGCCATGGCCCACATGTCAGCAATGGGTGAGTGGTTGTAAGTGGGTTGTAAGCATTTGGTAGTAGACTTAGCATTACTCTTTTTAGCCTAGGGGTAATTTGGTCATTTTGACTTATAAGAATAATTTGATTAATTATTGGATTGATGGTTGTTGAATTTGACTTTGACTAGTTAAGACCTTGTAGACTAGCCTAGAAGCTAACCCTAGCTATGGTGACCCTAGTCTAACTTAAGTTAACCTACTTTTAGTCATTAGAAATTAGTTTTAAAGTAGGAAGGTTAAGTTAAGAGAAATGGTTTCATGAATCATGACTTAACTCAATGACTTGTGATTTACCAATTTCATGACTTGTAATTAAGCCATAGGCCCATGTTTTAAGCCTAAAACCAAACTAAACCCACCCATGGCAGCCACAATTAGGGTTTTCCTTTGCCTATAAGTATTCTCTTAGTGTGTTCTTGCCTCTTTTATTCTTAACCTAGATTTTGAAGGAGAGGTAAATTCCCATTCCCCTAAAATCCTATTTAATTCATTTCAACTCCTTTTTAACCCTAGTCTTTTGCGTTTGGATCTAATTATTGTTTGTTTACTGATTCTGGAGGTTCACCTCAGTTTTCGTGTCATTTGGAGCTTGAGAGTTGCTATTTGGAATCATTCCATTTGAAGCTTTTCTTGAGTATTGACACTCAATAGGTAAACCATTTAAACCCATTGTTTTTTCTTTTTTTTTTACATATAGGGCTAGATCTAGGAGTCTCCTAGTTGTCCCCGAAATTTGGGCACAATTCGTGTCCATTTGGTGTCCGTATCAGACACGTATCATAGTGGATACCTAAGTGTTTGTAAAAATGCCCCTTAGGGATTTATTTTCGTATTTTTAAAATCTAATTTCATAGATCTATAGATCTTCATGTGTGTATGAACTTTTGTGAAGGGTGATATGCATTTCGTGTCGGTTTGTGTCATGTTTTTTGGCTTGGACATGTTGCACGAGCCCTAGGCTGTGTCCTGCCTATCGGGGTCCATAACTCGTGATACAGGACACTTCGGGACACAAAATTTTGTGAAGAGTAAGGGGAAATGTCTGACATCATGCTCCCAAAATTTGGGAGCAGATGGTTGAGTACACACGGAGAAATCTCATCCGTATTGGCCGTATGCTGTCGCGCGCCGGCAGCCTACACGTGCACAGACACGCACAAACACGTGCTCGTGTCCACTGTGGACACGTCATGGACATGTGTCAGGATATCCCACGTGTAGTCCTACCCTAGGTGACCACGTGGATGTGTGCATGTGACACGAAGTGTCGTGTGTCGTGTCCTACACTCGTGTGCATGCGTGCATGATACTGTGTTACACTGGGTGCACCCCATGTGTTTGTATTTACGTGGACACGTCTGTGTCATGATTTTTGGACACTAAGTGACTCACAGGACACTCTCACATATGTGTTACTAGTTACCAACTCTTTGATTGTGGTTTTGTTGATTTATTTGATTCAAATTATGAATTTCCCTATAGGCCCGATACTCACTGATACCACCCTGCTGAGTTGATTTTTCTGATTTTAAATCTTCATTTTAAACTGATTTTATGATGTTAAATGTTAGAATTAGTTCACCTACATGTGTATGAATGATGTTCATATTAATTTGTGATTTATGTTGAACTATGGGTTTTTGAAATGTGGTTTTGGGTGCACTGCTAACTGCTATTTTTTTTAACTGTCAGTGGGTTTAGGAAAATCTAGGACTGTTTTCAATTCCTATCATTGTCTTAATTTTTGAGAACACAAATGTGAACCTAAGCCACGATTTTCTGTCACTGAATTCACATTGATATGTTTTCCCCATGTAAATTCCTGTCATATTGTTTTTCCCACTGCACTCGTACACATTCCACACACTATTGCTCACTGATTATATACACAGACTTTCTCACTACACCCCTCTATGTCATCTGCCATACTATTGCTTTCCTGTTACACACAGGTACAGCACACATCTATACTATCACACAGGACACAAAACCTGAGAGCTAATGTCACTAACACACTGTCACTTGATCCTTCACTTCTTAAATTCTGAAACACACACAAGTTCCCTACTTCCTGTCACACACATGAAAAACATACACACACACACATTGCCTTTACATATCTCTCTATGTGTATGTATATTTACATATATATATAATGTGGGTAATAGATATACTAATGTGAATGTATAATGTGATAGGGTAAATTGAAATGAGTATTTCATTTGCCTATGTAGATAATGTGTATTAGATATATGGTATATGGGTGTATTGGCCTATATGTGATTTGGCTTATGGCCTATGTAGATATCCTATGGCATGTGGTGTGGATACACTTGAGTTAGTGTATCACTAGACTAGTGTGATTTGTATGGTAATTGGTTAGAGACCCTAGGTTGACTTGTTAAGCCTAGGTTTGACCAACCTAGACTAGTTTGACCAAGTTTAACCTTGTATGACCTTGTTTTACCACGGTTGACCTAACTAGACTAGAGTTGACCTAGTTTGACTGTTAGGGTTGACTAGAGTTGACCAAAGGTTGACTTTAGTCTAGATTGACTCCAAACATCATGTAGATGCATTGTAGCAGTCTATTTCATTATTTTAGACATGTAGTGACTTGTACTGTTCTATAAGAGACAGACACCACTCCTCGGTCACTAGATTTTCTTCAGATACTCAGGATACCAGGCGAGTACATTCACTTATAGATTTTATTGTCTTAATATTTGCTATATCCGATTCAGTTGTAGTGTCTTACTCGATTTCCAGCCACGATAGTTCACGGACTAGTATATGTTGGATCATGACATGGAATGTTGTTCCTAGATTCCTTGGTATATTAGTACATTTTCTGTCTTATACTGTGTTAGTATAGACACCGATTCCTAAGGGGACTTGCTATCCTCTTATGGAATTTCGTGTCATGACGTGTCATGTCCAGATCCATTATACTATTCGGGGGTGGAGAATTATTAGGGGCTATGTGATCAAAGCCTCATTTTACTATATTCATGTGCTTACGCCACTCTCACCTCACGTAGGGTGTAGCGAGATCTTATTCATGTGCTCGTTATCCAGGTTGGCCGGCATGACCCTTTCCAGATTTTTATGTGATTGTCGGGCCAAGTGGATAGCCTGATCATGCTTCCCAAGCCGATCACATAACGCCCTAATAATTCAAGTCACATTTTTATATTTATTTATCACAGGAGGCTAAGTTCTGTTCGGGAGAAGGGTTACAACCCCAGTACTTGTTTGGTTTAAGGGTTGTAATTCGAATTCCGAATAGTTCCCAAGTCATCCTATATATTGTCGTCCTATTCAGTACTCACATCCTGTTATATATTTGTGGATTTTATCCTGTATTTCACATATTCTACATGCTCTTATGCTATACTTTGATTGGAGGCTAGGTTCTGTTCGGGAGAAGGATTATAACTCCGGTCCTTGTTTGGTTTACGGGTTGTAAGTTGGCTTTCGAATGGCTCCCAAGTTTTCCCATATCTTTGTCTTGTATTTCATTATACTGTCTCTTATAGAATTTGTCAATTTATATGGAACTGTTGTTAGTGTTTGTACTTGCTCATTTTCCTGACAGGACACTGTTGATATATTACAGATGTTTCTGAGGCAGGCTGCTCGACCTACTATGGGGTCGAGACAGATGGAGACTTAGGCCCGGCTGTGGTCTGATAGTTGAGCCACTAGACTTTATACTCCCAGAGTAGTTAGCTTAGTTAGGCTCGCCTTGACTACGATCCAGCTTTTGTTTTAGACTGTAGTAGTTTATATTCATATTTTGTGACTCTGTGATGTTGTTTGTTTCTCTCTAGCTATGTTGGATGTTGAACTCATTTTCCGTTTCACATCTATCATATTTTCCATTTCGTGCTATCTATCCTAGTTTTGTTCTTGTGATTGAGACTGTATTGCTATGTCACCTCCATTCGGAGTGTATATACTGTACAGGTACCTTTATACCGTTTAGGTTAGTTTTTGTAGATAACCTATACAGCGTTCTACCGCCGATTCTACGACGTAGGCTGGACGTACCCACGTGCTCGTGCCCCTAATCAGGGTACGGGTCGTGACACTCCTACAGCACCTGGTCCTCCTCAGTCTTACCCTATGACCTTTGAGGGTATTCATCAGCATCTATCAGATCTGCAGTCATTTTATGTTGACACTTCCAGGGAACATGAGTTCCGTGATGTGGCTCGGTTCCAGGCTATTTCCAACTCCTTCGCGATCTGAGATTTGCACAGACGGGTCACTCTGCTAGCTCTCTACCTTGAGACCCTTTTGTTTCTGGCTATCACATTGATGATGAGGCGGTCCACTCTCTGTTCCAGCCAGGAAACGCTTACGATTGGTATCGTACTTCTGGTACCACTCCTCATACTTCTGGAGCTGGCACTTCTGGAGCTGGTCCATCTGGACATGCTGGCACTGCAGCCGATAATGATGATGAGGAGGATGATGATTTCTGAGATGTTACTGTTTGAGACTGTCTATTTTGTCTTATGTTTACTTGGAAATGTTCCGACATTCCAAGAATTATCAGTACTCTTTATTTTAGTTATGATTTGTGACTTACATAGACATATGTTTTTATGCCTCAATTTGGCATTTGACTCACATTAGTTTATTATTCAGCACTTTATTTGTTTCAGCTTTATTCTAGCATTATCTTTCATTATGCTTCATATTAACTGCCTGTGACAAATACCATGCCTGTGTTATTTTATACAATATCTGTCTATCTTATTTTTCTGTCAATGTTTATACCATGCCAGTGATGGATGTTCTTATATATTTTTTTAATTGTGTTTCTTCACTAATTGTTACTTATGCAATTATTGCGAGGAAGATTTCTCTTTTTGTAATTATTTTGCTAAGCGACAACGGGGGAGAAATAAGATCTAACATCTTTCTGAATACAGGTTATGAACATTTGAACTGTTTAAGTATACATTTTTGAATTGATCCAAACTAAGATGTTATATCGGCAAGGTTTGTCAATTATCAAAATGGAAAAGATTGTTGGCCCATTGGTCATGGTCAAACCTGATTTTAATAATTGATCAAACTCTGTCTCGATATAAATGCAAGTCAATTCAGATGTTTACCTACGACGTTTTGGAACCTGCTCAACGATGGATATCTACTATGTTCAAGACCGAAGCTGTTTGCCATTCAGAATGTATTTCCTTCAAAGCAATATAATTTTTTATTTTATTGAGTCTAGGAATACATTGTACACCAAGTCGTACTGGCAAATAGGCTGTCCGGAATCGTTTTACAAAATCACCCTATCCTTTTAAAAATGACCTATGTTTTTGAAAAACATCCTTTTTACAAAAAGCTTCGGAAGGACTTTTCAAAAAGCCAAAATTAATTTTCACAAAAATCAACTGGCAGAACCCTAGCAGAACTCGGCCAGAGTTCGGCCAAGTTGAACGTTATGTGAATGTTTGATTTTGAACTTGGTCTCCCTTCAGTTGCGGTTTGTTACAAAGAGTTCTGTCCGAATTCTGTCAGAGTTCTGCCTTTGGAAAAACTATAAATAGAGAAGGATTTCGATCATTTCAAATCACCAATTCACTTTCAATCTCTTCTCTTCAAAAACTTACATTTCTTCCAAAGAGTTCAAAAAACTTCCATTTTCAAATCCCAAGCCAGTTACAATCCTCTAGTCGATTTGCCAGTACGGTGCGGTCTAGAAGTTTCAGAGCGATTGCAATCAGAGGCTTGATTGAAGATACAACTCTTCACAATTGAAGTTGGTCGAGTTCTTCGTATCAAAGCTCGCGTCTGTAGAAGTTGCAAGGACTTCGTACGAAAACTTGCAAGATTTTTGTCACGACCCGCACCCTATTTAGGGGCACGAGCACGTGGGTACGTCCAGCCTACGCCGCAGTATCGGCGGTAGAACGTTGTAAAGGTCATCTACAATATATAGAATGTAAGACACAATAATATAACCTGTCATCTCCGCACGGAGGAATATATTCACAACTCAATTACATAATTCTAAGGAAGATAAACACGATGATAAAGATAAAGATGAGAATAAATAGTCTGAAATAGTGTCGAGCCATAATCACAAGTTCAGAGACCAAGACATAAAACGATATCCCAAAATAAAAACTACAAGTCTCAAAGTATCAAACTGGAATTTAATCAAGACAAAATCTAGGTGAACTAGGTCACTACTGGCGGTGCGTCCTCTACGAAAACCGGGTCCATAGGATGGTCCTGGTCGTAGGCTCCATCTATGCCAAACCCGTAGTAGGTCGAGCAATCTGCATCTAAATCCTCTGAAAAACAACGGGAGTTATTCTGTCAGGATATGAGCAAGTACAAACGCCAACAGCAGTTCCATGTGAATTAACAAATACTATAAGAGACAATAATAATGAAATACAAAATGGAATATCAAGACTGAAAGTAAAACGGTACAAGAGAACTGGATATCATGTCATGTGTGAGATATAAGATAAAACTGGAATATAAATAAATGGAAAGTAATCTGCGGTATGATGTAAACATAAAAATAAAGTGCCATGAGATATTAGAGCGTTATGTGATCGGCTTGGGTCAAGATCAGGCTGTTCCATTTGACCGGCTATGCACAGGTAGTATAATAATGTAGGGATCAGGCCGGCCAAAATGGAAAGCTATGCACAATTAGTATAAGGTCAGGCTACACCCTACGTGTGGTGAGGGTGGAGCTATGCGCAAGTAATAAACAAGTAAGGGTAATGATCACATAACCTCTAATAACTCCCCCATCCCCGAGTAGTATAATGAATCCAGACATGATAGGTCATGACACGGGATTCGAAGAGCAGGGGGCCAGCCACTCCTAAATCGGTGTCTATACAAGTACAGGAAACAATATCGAACAATGTACTCATATACCAGGTAAACCAGGAATGACATCTCATGACGAGATTCACGTATACTAGTCCGTGTATCCTCGTGTCAAGAATTAAGTATTACACTACAACTGAATCGGATATAGTAGATATCAAGACAATGAAAACTATCAGAGAATGTACTCGCCTGTCGTCCTGAGCTGAGAAAATCGGAACTACAACCCACTCAATGAGCCGCGAACGGTCAACTCGCACAACAGTCTCCTAATGCTGAAACAGACATTATCAACGTTCTCAGAATGGTCAAATTAGCTAGAAACGCCTACCCATAAGTCCAATTCTGGATACAGGGGCAAAACGGTAATTTCAGATCAAAATGGTGTCCGCCGTTGGACCCACTTTGCACCGAAAAATATGCCAGAATCTACAGTCTCTAAAGTCATCAAACTATATGTCTACAGGTCCAGTTTGACGAGACGAACCCAACGGTATGTCCAATTTTGGATTCCGGTGGACTATGCACAAAATCACCCATTGAGTGGGATTGTGGGCCCGCCAAAATGGCGTCCTGATCAACGGTCTCAGAATCGGACCAAACTTGGCATACAGGACCAAAAAAATATTTCGAGTCCAATGGCGCAAGTTTCGTCGCGATTTGATGAGTGTGCACAAAGTAATTGACAAATATGCAAAAGGCCGATACGGTAAATTTTTGACGGATACGCATCAAATTCGTCGCGCACACGCGAGCAATTTGAATTTCGTCAAAGCCCACACGACCGCGAAGTCGATACGCACCTTTCGATGCTTTCGGTTCGTGATCACGTTGCCCGGATTGACGGGACGGACGGCGTATCGGGACAATTTTTTCTAAAAATCCACTTTTGAAAATCAGTTTTTTTTTCTCCAACTTCACAAATCAATAACTTTCTGTACAGTGCATGAAATTTAATTCTACAAGAAAGGTTTTAAAGCCCTATAGGTTGTCTAAAAGTCTCTTCAAACCGATTTTGAAAACTCACAACATGCTGGTCGCAAATCGGCCACAAAGTTGGGATTTTGGGACAGTTTCTAAACCAAAAAAATTGAGTTTTTTCTCGATTTTGGAACTCGTTTTTCGTCGCACATGGTGCGAATCGGCACGAACTATTTGAGGAAAATTAAAGGGGTATATGTTGGGATCATACCTGACCAAGTGGTTCGCAAAACGACGGAGCGAGGAAGGAGAAATCTACTTCCGAAGTTGGCCCTTCGCCGACAGTTTCCGCTCGCGGGTGGGATGCTCGTTGCACGTTTTCCGGCGATGGACGGACACGGACTGGTCGCCGGCGACGTCGGGGTGCACGTTGGGTTGGAGGTGACGGCTAGGGTTTGGTTTTTCTCAAAATTCTCCTCTCCTCTCTCTCTCTCTCTCTCTCTCTCTATATATATATATATATATATATATATATATATAATATATATATATATATATATATATATATATATATATATATATATATATATATATATATATATATATATATATATATATATACAATTGTTGGATTAAAAGGGGCGCGGGTTTAGAAAGCATATGGGGTGCTTGGTTTAGCCTAGCAGTGCTGCTGCTTTGCTTCTTGTGGGTTGGGCGCGTGTGTGTTTTATTATTTCTTTTTTTTCTTTTTTTCTTTCTTTCTTTTCTTTCTTTCTTTAATACTTAAGCTATTATATATATATTATATATATATATTTATACACACACACATAAATATATGCATACATACACACATACATACATACATACATACATACATATATTATTTATTTATATAAAAATAAACCCATAATATTTATCCATTAATATAAATATATATATTTATATATATATCCCAATAAATAGAATATCTCAATAAATGGAATATTATCTAAATATATATAAATAAAATCAGAATTTATTTATAAACAAAACTAAATACTTTATTTTTTATATATATTAAATATATTAAATTTTTTATAAATAAAAACACTATCAATAAAATACTTATTTCAATAATAATAAAAAAATACTAAAAATTAGTATTAAAATAATATTAAAATAATGAAATAATGTAAATGACCATATTAGTCCTATTCAGAAAAGTGGGGGTGACAAATCTACCCTCCTAAAAAAAAATTTCGTCCTCGAAATTAGAGCAAACTAGCACAACAAAGTAGCAAGAACAAAGAAAAAATACCTCAAGGCTCGAAGAGATAAGGGTAACGCTTCCACATCTCGTCCTCCCTCTCTCAGGTAGACTCTTCTGGAGAGTGATGCCTCCATGCGACACGAACCAAAGGGATAACTTGGTTCTGGAGCACCTTCTCCCGACGATCCAGAATCTCCACAGGCTGCTCTGGATAGCGGAGAGTAGGCCCCACCTCTAATTCGGAGTGATCAAATACGTGACTAGGGTCTGCCACGTACCGCCTCAACTGTGACACATGGAACACGTTATGGAATCCCTCGAGCGTAGGCGGCAAGTCTAGTCGATAGGCTACTGCACCGACCCTTCCAAGAATAGTGAAAAGTCCGATGAAGCGCGGACTAAGCTTCCCGTCTCGGCCAAAACGAATCGTGCCCCGTGTCGGAAAAATCCTCAGGAACACCATATCGCCAACCTAGACGCAAGACAAGACTCAATACAAGATCCTAAAGCAAACAATCACCAACAACCACAAACAGAAAAACTGATACTAACCTCGAACTCTAACGGTCTCCGGTGGCTATCGGCCCAATGTCGCTGTCTATCATGAGCCACCCGAAGTCTATCCCTGATCAACTTAACCTTCTCTGCTGCATCCACCACCATCTTCGGGCCAAGCAAAACACTCACACCGACATCGTCCCATGACAAAGGAGTGCAACATCTCCGTCCGTATAGAGCCTCAAATGGCGACATCTCTATACTGGCCTGATAGCTGTTGTTGTAAGCAAACTCTACCAGGTGAAGATGGTCCTCCCAAGATCCCCCAAAATCTAACACACAAGTGTGAAGCATATCCTCGAGTGTCTGGATGGTCCTCTCCGACTGACCGTCTGTCTGGGGGTGATACGCGGTACTGAACTTGAGCTGGGTGCCCAAGCTAGTATGCAAACTCCTCCAAAAGTGGGAAGTGAAAGGACTATCCCGATCCGAGACTATGCTCACCCGGACTCCGTGCAATCTGACTATCTGTCGCACATACATCTCTGCCAGCTTCTCCGTAGATAGTCCCACCTTAGAAGGCAAAAAGTGGGCCGATTTGGTCAATCTATCAACGATGACCCAAATCGTGTCTTTTCCTCCTGAAGATCGTGGAAGTCCAGATACAAAGTCCATAGTGATGTTCTCCCGCTTCCACTCAGGAATAGGTAGTGGCTGAAGCAGACCACCTGGCCTCTGTCTCTCGGCTTTCACCTGCTGGCACACTAAGCATCGAGATACAAACTGAGCTACATCTCGCTTTATGCCATACCACCATACGTGCTCCCTCAGGTCTCTGTACATCTTGTTGGCTCCAGGATGCATAGAGTACTGGGAACGACGTGCTTCCTGCAGAATCTTCTCTCGAAGCTCTCTACTCTGAATGCACAATCTAGTATCGTGCCTCAGCGACCCGTCTTCGGCTATAGAGAAATCGTCTAGCAATCCGGCCTACATCTGCTCCCTGATGCTTCTCAAGGTCACGTCATCAAACTGTGCTGATCTGACTCTGTCCATCAACGCAGACTGAATCTGTAAACCCCACATCTGAACCTGCATCCCCGGAACGATCATCTCGATACCCAAACTATCCAGATCGGCCAATAGATGACGATCTGCCGTCAAATACATAGTGACTGGATACCTGCTCAAGACATCTGCAACTACGTTGGCCTTCCCGGGATGGTACCGCAAAGAGATATCGAAGTCCTTCATCAGCTCAAGCCAGAGCCTCTGACTCATGTTCAATTCCTTCTGGGTGAACACGTACTTCAAGCTCTTGTGATCCGTGAAGATCTCAACTGACTGGCACACTCTATCCAGGATACTATACTACACTTATGGGATACTACCTTCTATTGTCTTCCTTAAATGAATGCGAGTAAATAAGTAGCATGCGGGGCTCAGTTGAATGGGACACAAGTGTCATGTGGATAGTAGGCTTAATGTGGGTCGTGTCCATATTTTGGGTCAACAAGTTTGGATCGAAATGGAGCCCCCAATTCGAGTCGAAAATAAAAGTGACTTCGTGGGGTGAATCAAGATTGGGTCTTGTGTCAGAAAAGTCGTGTGATAAAATGAAGCACAAGATGGTATGCCTGAGTAGGACAAGAAGGTCATGGGCGTAGGGTGTCTTGTCTAGATCATGCATATGAAGTTGGTTTTAAGAAAACAACTAGTCTTGTGCTCCTACATTGAAAGTCATGACAATGTGCATATAATAATCATAAATAAAAGTGGAAATGATCAATGGCCTAAATTGATCCGAAAGTTGTGCGATACAAAGATAATACAAGAGAACGAGTTTGAGTGGGACATGATATATCGAAATAAAGATAATCTTGTCTACTAAAAACCCATGAAGGAAGTTTCTAGAGATTGACATCTCTGATGTTCCAGAAATCAAATTCACGGAAGAACATTCGTCTATCTAGGATACTCCCTCTAGGGTGTCTACCCAAGTCTTGACGCTGTCTACACAAGACACTAATTCATCTATATGATACTTGGATGGTACCCATATACTAGGTTGCTCATGTCTCTCATCCAACTAGTCACTAAATTGTTGGTGCATAAACTTCTATAACACTTGAGATACTTCGACTCTTGCTACTAGGGTACTCCTTCTATTCTGGCACCTGGTGCAACTCCTACCTAAACACCCATTAATCACTCTAAGGTTCTCATCTATATTTAATAATCAAAAAAAATTATATACATTACTTCCTAACCATGCTCTAAACTATTAACACAATACTCAAGGACACAAACTAATTGCAAGTCACCAAGCCATCATACTACGAAGACCCTAAAATGAAATGAGAATCTACAAGGACCTGGACTAAAGAACCGAAAGTATCCTTACTCCTAAGCTAATTAAGGCTGGAACAGAATTTATAATAATAGAGGTGAAATGATAGAGATGACATGTTAGGACCCTTCTCAAGATATAATCTGATAATCATACACGTCTGTCCTAAATCATGATACTTAGAATCCTCGCCACGCCAGTAAGCAAGGCTGCGATAAACGGTATATTCCATAACTAGGTATACACCTCTATAATCATATAGTCTAGAATCCTCGCCACGCCGACTAGTATAGCTGCGAGGAATCTCAAATCTCATGACCAAGATATGTACATCCGAAGTCAGGTCTCTACGTTTCCGCTACGCCGGCTAATATAGCTGCGATAAACTCTAGGTTTCATAACTAAGTAGACGTTTTACCTTCCCGATTATTTCCGTCAACATATGTTATCAGAAGATACCGTAACTCAGGCCATAAAATTTATCTCGATATGAATATTAAAATCAACGATGATCCATCAAAATCAAATTCAATAACAAGGAGCAAGGGTGAACAGAAACAAGAGGAAAGGATTTGAAATTGACGTTCAACTAAGATTCTCAAGGGTCGTCCTAGGAATCTCTCAAAATTTCTAAGCAAAGAGATCAATATGTCACAAGATAGGATATCATCAATGCAGGACAATTTATTTCGAAATGCAAGAAGAGTTTGTCATGGTAATCAAAAGATTGGAATTTTTCTAATATGTGATTGAGTAACTCCTATCATAACCTAAAACCTACATCCTAATGGCAGGCTCGAAATTAGTACTTCTAAGTCGAGCACCATTACGAAATCATACTAGTTGCGACTCTGACCTGCATGGGCCACCATAAAAATGTGTCACGATCCGCACCCTATTTAGGGACACGAGCACGTGGGTACGTCCAGCCTACGCCGCAGTATCGACGGTAGAACGCTGTAAAGGTCATCTAGAATATATAGAATCTAAGACACAATAATATAACCTGTCATCTCCGTACGGAGGAATATATTCACAACTCAATCACATAATTCTAAGGAAGATAAATACGATGATAAAGATAAAGATGAGAATAAATAGTCTAAAATAGTGTCGAGCCATAATCACAAGTTCAGAGACCAAGACATAAAATAATATCCCAAAATAAAAACTACAAGTCTCAAAGTATCAAACTAGAATGTAATCAAGACAAAATCTAGGTGAACTAGGTCACTACTGGCGGTGCGTCCTCTACGAACACCGGGTCCACAGGCTGGTCCTGGTCGTAGGCTCCATCTATGCCAAAACCGTAGTAGGTCGAGCAATCTGTATCTAAATCCTCTGAAAAACAACGGGGGTTATCCTGTCAGGATATGAGTAAGTACAAATGCCAACAGCAGTTCCATGTGAATTGACAAATACTATAAGAGACAATCATAATGAAATACAAGATGGAATATCAAGACTGAAAGTAAAATGGTACAAGAGAACTGGATATCATGTCATGTGTGAGATATAAGATAAAACTGGAATATAAATAAATGGAAAGTAATCTGCGGTATGATGTAAACATAAAAATAAAGTGCCATGAGATATTAGAGCGTTATGTGATCGGCTTGGGTCAAGATCAGGCTGTTCCATTTGACCGGCTATGCACAGGTAGTATAATAATGTAGGGATCAGGCCGGCCAAAATGGAAAGCTATGCACAAGTAGTATAAGGTCAGGCTACACCCTACGTGTGGTAAGGGTGGAGCTATGCGCAAGTAACAAATAAGTAAGGGTAATGATCACATAACCTCTAATAACTCCCCCATCCCCGAGTAGTATAATGAATCCAGACATGACAGGTCATGACACGGGATTCGAAGAGCAGGGGGCCAGCCTACTCCTAAATTGGTGTCTATACAAGTACAGAAAACAATATCGAACAATGTACTCATATACCAGGTAAACCAGGAATGACATCTCATGACGAGATTCACGTATACTAGTCCGTCTATCCTCGTGTCAAGAATCAAGTATAACACTACAACTGAATCGAATATAGTAGATATCAAGATAATGAAAACTATCAGAGAATGTACTCGCATGTCGTCCTGAGCTGAGAAAATCAGAACTACAACCCACTCAATGAGTCGCTAACGGTCAACTCGCACAACAGTCTCCTAATGCTGAAAAAGACATTACCAACGTTCTCAGAATGGTCAAATTAGCTAAAAACGCCTACCCATAAGTCCCATTCTGAATACAGGTGCAAAACGATAATTTCATATCAAAATGGTGTCCGCCGTTGGACCTACTTTGCACCAAAAAACGTGCCAGAATCTACGGTCTCTAAAGTCATCAAACTATATGTCTACAGGTCCAGTTTGACGAGACGAACCCAACGGTATGTCCAATTTTGGATTCCGGTGGGCTGTGCACAAAATCACCCGTTGAGTAGAATTGTGGGCCCGCCAAAATGGCGTCCCGATCAACGGTCTCAGAATCGGACCAAACTTGGCATACAGGACCAGAAAAATATTTCGAGTCCAATGGCGTAAGTTTCGTCGCGATTTGATGAGTGTGCACAAAGTAATTAACAAATATGCAAAAGGCCGATACTGTGATTTTTTGACGGATACGCATCAAATTCGTCGCGCACACGCGGCCAATTTGAATTTCGTCAAAGCCCACACGACCATGAAGTCGATACGCACCTTTCGCTACTTTCGGTTCGTGACCACGTCGCTCGGATTGACGGGACGGACGGCGTATCGGGACAATTTTTTCTAAAAATCCACTTTTGAAAATCAGTTTTTTTCTCCAACTTTACAAATCAATAACTTTCTGTACAGTGCATGAAATTTAATTTTACAAGAAAGGTTTTAAAGCCCTATAGGTTGTCTTCAAGTCTCTTCAAACCGATTTTGAAAACTCAGAACATGCTGGTCGCAAATCGGCCACAAAGTTGGAGTTTTGGGACAGTTTCTAAACCCAGAAAATTGAGTTTTTTCTCGATTTTGGAACTCGTTTTTCGTCGCACATGGTACGAATCGGCACGAACTATTTGAGGAAAATTAAAGGGGTATATGTTGGGATCATACCTGACCAAGTGGTTCGCAAAACGACGGAGCGAGGAAGGAGAAATCTACTTCCGAAGTTGGCCCTTCGCCGACAGTTTCCGCTCGCGGGTGGGATATGCTCGTTGCACGTTTTCCGGCGATGGACGGACACGGACTGGTCGCCGGCGACGTCGGGGTGCACGTTGGGTTGGAGGTGACGGCTAGGGTTTGGTTTTTCTCAAAATTCTCCTCTCTCTCTTTCTCTCTCTCTATATATATATATATATATATATATATATATATATATATATATATATATATATATATATATATATATATATATATATATACAGTAGTTGGATTAAAAGGGGCGCGGGTTTAGAAAGCATATGGGGTGCTTGGTTTAGCCTAGCAGTGCTGCTGCTTTGCTTCTTGCGGGTTGGGCGCGTTTGTGTTTTATTATTTCTTTTTTTTTCTTTTTTTCTTTTTTTCTTTTCTTTCTTTCTTTAATACTTAAGCTATTATATATATATTATATATATATTATATATATATATATATATATATATATATATATATTTATACACACACATAAATATATGCATACATACACACATACATACATACATACATACATACATACATATATTATTTATTTATATAAAAATAAACCCATAATATTTATCCATTAATATAAATATATATATTTATATATATATATATATATCCCAATAAATGGAATATCACAATAAATGGAATATTATCTAAATATATATAAATAAAATCAGAATTTATTTATAAACAAAACTAAATACTTTATTTTTTATATATATTAAATATATTAAATTTTTTATAAATAAAAACACTATCAGTAAAATACTTATTTCAATAATAATAAAAAAATACTAAAAATTAATATTAAAATAATATTAAAATAATGTAATAATGTAAATGACCATATTAGTCCTATTCAGAAAAGTGGGGGTGACAATTTTTTAATAGTGGATTCAACTGGAAGCTAGAGTTCTTCCGACTAGACTAGTCCTCACAAGAGGAAGACCAGTATAAATCTCGGTGTTTACGTTTGCCTTCTGATCACCTTTTTATTACTGTTATTTATTTTGTGATTATTATTATATCTGTGATCTAACTGCTAACAAATTTTTTAATTAGCAATATTCCGCTGCCTACTCTATTCACCCCCCTCTAGAGTATTCTGCTTTACGATTTCGTTCCTACAAAGGAATACAGGAAGGTGCAGTCTGTGCAGAAAAGTACATGTTGTATAGTCTATGCAGGAAAGTGCATGTGCTGTCTTTATAGGAAAGCACAGGTGCAGTCTGTGCAGGAAAGTACAAGTGCAGTCTCTGTAGGAAAGCACGGGTACAGTCTGTACAGGAAAGCACAGGTGCAGTCTGTACAGAAAAGCGCAGGTGCAGTCTGTGTAGGAAGACGCAGGTGTAGTCTATGCAGAAAAGTGCAGGTGCAGTCTATGTAGGAAGCGCATGTGCAGTCTGTGCAGGAAAGCGCAGGTGTAGTCAGTACAGAAAAGTACGCAGGCTGTGTAGTCTGCACATGCTGTGCACTGGAAGGTGCGCAGGCTGTGCAGTCTGCGTAGGAAGGTGTGTAGGCTGCACGGAAGTGCGCAGGTTTAGGCTGTTCATCTTTTCCAAATCAGCACCGAAGTGCGTAGGGAACCCATGAACTCATGGAATGCCATATCTTCCTCAAAATAAGTCAAAATCAAGCGGTTCAAAAGGCAAAATTGGGTAGAATGAAATTTTTCACAACATAGAACCAATAGATTTTGGGACTAATAAACTTTAAGAGATCAAAACAAAAAAAACGAGAAAAATCTTAAAACTTAGATCTAGAAAAATGTAACCATCAAAACCAAAAACTTCAAGGGCAAAAGATGCTTAGAATCATGAGAGAAAGATAATAGAACAAACAAAATAAAGTTCCACTATGTTCTCCATGGAGTAAGTTGTACTTGCCTTGGGTTGGTGGGATGAGTAAATGAAGAAGAAGAAGAAGGTGGAGAAGTAAATAATAATAATAGAAGAGAGAGAGAGAGAGAAGTTGGTTTATATACCAACCCTCTCATCTCAAACCAACCCAACCAAACCAAGCCAAGCCAAAACGAACCAATGTGAACCAAACCAAAACTAAACTAAGTCAAGATTAGACCAAGACAAGGCTAAGCAAAACAAGTCGAAGCATGGGTCACCTGACAAATGTCAGAAAGTACACGTATACTAAAATATGTATAACAAAAAATGGGAGTGACAGAGAGAGAGGGAGAGACAGATCAGACTTATAAATAGAAGAGAGAGAGGGAGAGTGGACGATTATGATGATGCTACCTCAATGATCCTTGCCCCATGGGCCAATCACAGTCGTTGGAAAGAAAACTAAAAAACCATTGGACAAAAGAATGACTTGGTTATTAACCAAGGGATGGGTCATTGGTAGCCGGGAGGTATACCAACAATATACTATAGTATACCGATGATATATCAGTCTAATTGTTAATTTTCCTTTTAGGAAAAACTCAAAAAATTTGTTCTATGTACGGGTCATAGCACAGATCTATGACAATGCCAATTAGTATTCCATAAGTCCAGGGTAGTCTCTATCTGGCGAAACAGAAATCCAAATATAAAAATATGATAAACGAGATACGTGAAAACAAAAAAAATACAACATAGGCTCAATTTACGAGAAAAAAATTTAAATACCAAAAATTCAGAAATACTAATCCCAGAACGAACTTGACACGAAGTCTCGCCGTGTGACCCTCACGTGTCTCATGTTCCACTGTCCGAACCCAGGCTAAGCTCCGCCCCAAGGACTTCGCCGCAACTCCATCACATTGTAATGACTTTTCCTGAGCCCCTTGGATGTCGAGACGACATTGGATCATCAAGAAATCTTACTGGAGAATAGACATAAGCCTCTCGCTTATTATTTAAAAAATCTACAGATTTATATTGGTAACATTTCACTTTAACCCTTAAACGTTGAATAATTATAACTTAGCTACTGGACTTTAAGTATATTGCAAAAACCCCTTAGTCCTTATACTAAATTAAATTTTGTTAAATCTTCATTGAAAATTTGTTAGTCTTCTGGATTATCTAAAATTTGGTCTAGCTCTTCATACCCTCATTCACAGTGGGCTACGAATCTACGCAAGTATACCTTTGCCAACATGTTATAGTTATATGACATATTTATTTTATTATGTTTTGTTCTTTATATGATTATGATATTATTTACTTGAGTTCAATTGATTGATAAGTCGATTAGGGATCGCGAGTGATGTTAGATTATTTGATTCATAGATTTGTTGCTGTTATCTGCTTATATTTAATGATACATACTTGACTTCAAGATACAAATTAGTTTTATACAATATAGACGGAGAACATGTAGCGATTTTCTAGTTACTTGATATAGTTGTGATTCTCGATTCATAGACTTGACAAGTATTGTATAGAACCATTGGGTGGAAAGAACCATTGGGTGGAAAGAACGATTATACTACACATGGACTTCTATTCTTCTGATTCCTTTCTTAAACCTAGTACCCATGAAGGGATATGGTTGTATGTTATAACATAGTGCTTACAAAAGGGATATGGTTGGATTCTTATACATGAGTTTACTAAGGACAACGGTATTTGTTATCACATCTACCCAACAGTTAAGGTGTACATATTTGTTCTCATTTGCATATCATATAGTCAGTAGTTAGAGTTGTAGCATATCACTTGTCTTTATTTGTGCATGTCATATACTATTACATTTGACATGTATATTATGTATCTTAATACGTCCTTCTGAGTAGCTGGACCCTTTCCAAGCTTAGACAGCCATATTTATGCAAAGATCTGCACCATGATTAGACACACAAGCAGTTTTATAAAAAGATTCTGATATTCTTCCGTCAGAGTTCTTGTGAGTATAGACTCACATATTCTTATTTATTTGATTAATTTTTCAGTCTACTAATAATGAATTTATCGTCACCGGACTTGATATTATTTCTTGTTGGACATTGTACTCAGTTTACTATTCAATATTTATTTGCTTTTGATTAGTTATTCATTATTGTTATTTTGTTAGGTATCGTAGAAAATAATAGTTGAGTTGATTTTATTGATGGACTACTTCACTACTTATAGGGAGTCTAGCTCCTCTACAAACTACATATTCTGATGTGGGACTAAAAGTCCCTTATTGACTCTCAACACTCCCCCTCAAGATGGGCGATAGATATTGATCATCCCCATCTTGTTACATAGCTTCGACAGACTTAATGAACTAAGACCCTTAGTCAGACAGTCTGCAACTTGTTCTTCTGAGCGGACATGGTCAATCTTCAGTATCCCTTGTTCCAGCTTCTCCTTGATGAAGAATCGATTAATCTCGATGTTCTTCGTTCTGTCGTGCTGAACGGGATTGTTAGCTATACTTATTGCAGCTTGACTATCGCTCAGAAGACGTAATGGTGCTCCCTTGTCTAGCTTCAACTCTGTCAGCAACGCTTTCACCCACAGCAACTCTGACACTCCCAGAGCCATTGCCCTGTATTCTACTTCAGCTGTCGACCGTGCTACCACAGACTGTTTCTTGCTTCTACATGAGACCAGATTTCCTCCTACAAAAACACAGTATCCCGTGGTAGACCTTCTGTCATCTATGCAGCTCGCCCAGTCTGCATCACAGTATCCCTCAACTTCTATGCGTCCATTCTTCTTGAACCATAGCCCCTTTCCTGGCGTTCCTTTCAGATACCTCAAGATCTGAAATACTGCTTGCATATGACCCTTTCTTGGATCATGCATGTAGCGACTCACTACACTCACCACGAATAAGATATCAGGGCGAGTGTGTCCCAGATAAATCAATCTCTCTACAAGTCTTTGATATCTTTCACGATCAACGGGCTCTCCTGCTTCTACTCCCAACTTGCACTTCTGGTCAATTGGAGTAACCGCTACTTTGCATCCCAGCATCCCTGTCTCCTTCAGCAGATCTAGTATGTATTTTCTCTGTGAGAGAACAATTCCTTGTTCGCCTTTACACACCTCGATACCTAGAAAGTACCTCATCGCTCCTAAATCTTTCACTTCAAACTCCTTCCCGAGTTTTGACTTCAGCTTAGTGATCTCGACTTCATCATCACCTGTGATCACTATATCATCCACATATACAGCAAGTATAGTGATGTGGCCTCTTGCATGCTGGAGGAAGACCGTATGATCTGCATTTGTTTGACGGTATCCCATGCCTGTAACAGCCTTTCCGAATCTGTCAAACCAGGCTCGAGGAGATTGCTTGAGCCCGTATAGTGACTTCTTCAGTTTACACACCTTTTCTTGCGACGTCCCTCCGTTTGATTCCGTCGCATAGCACCCAGGCGGGAGCTCCATATATACTTCTTCTTGCAGGTCCCCATAAAAAAAGGCATTCTTCACATCCAGCTGGTACAGCTTCCACCCATAGTTCGCTGCAATGGAGACCAGAGTTCTCATGGTGCTCATTTTTGCTACTGGGGCAAATGTCTCATCATAGTCTATTCCATATGACTGTGTGAATCCTTTTGCAACCAACCTCGCCTTGTACCGCTCTACTTTTCCTTCTGGCGTCTCTTTCACTGTGTACACCCATTTGCATCCCACAGCTTTCTTTCCTTTGGGTAATGGTACCAGCTTCCATGTCTTATTTTTCTCCAGTGCCCCAAGTTCTTCCATCATTGCAGCTTTCCACCTTGGATCTTTCTTTGCTTCCTGCCAACACTTGGGCAACGAAGTAGAGTCTAACGATGCAATGAAGGCTCGATAATTCGAAGAAATGTTAGAATAAGACAAGAAGTTGGCAATGTCATGTTCGTAATCATCAAAACGAGCAGGAGCCTTACCCGCATTGATGCGAGAAGATCTCCTTAAGGGAGCAATAGGTGGTTGAGAGATCATACCATCCGAGTCGGAGAGATCCGCATCAGAATCCGAGTGATTCAGTGCGGGGGCAACATCTTCAGGAGTTGGAGCAGGAGTAGACGAGAGACTTGGTACAGTAGGCACAGGGCACGGCATAGGCACAGTACTGGACTTCTGTTGTCTCCTTCTGTAGACTTGGAGCTCCTTTTCCCTTGTCTGCTGCTCCCCCTGCGTAACATATGGATCTTCTTCTTCATTTTCTGTATCTGAGTCACTGTGCTCTCCCCCTTTCGTCCAGTTTTCTACAACCGGACACGGAACCGATCCGACGACCACATTTGGGCTTATTATCTCCCCCTCACATCTAATACCATCTGTGTTAGGTGTGTCACCAAATGCTGAACCTTCATCCGAACCATAGTATGGTTCGAGTTCTCTGAAAGTAACGTCCATGCTTACAAACATCTTCCGCTCGACTGGACTCCAACAGGCATAACCCTTCTGAGTCACCGTGTAACCGACGAAGACACATTTAACTGCCCTAGGATCCAATTTGCCAACGCCTGGCCTATTATCTTGGACAAAGCACACACATCCAAAGACTTTTGGTGGAACAGTGTATGTAGTTGCCCCAGTAAGCATTTCCAACGGTGTCTTCCAGTCCAATACTTGAGATGGCATTCTGTTGATGAGATAAGAGGACGTCAAAATAGCCTGCCCCCATAAGTGTTTCGGGACATTCATAGCCAGCATCATCGTCCGTGCGACTTCCAGCAGGTGTCTGTTCTTTCGTTCCGCCACACCATTTTGGACCGGAGTATAAGAACATAAAGTTTGATAAAGTATTCCATGATTGGAAAAATACTCAGCAACCAGCTTATTAGTATACTCCGTCCCATTGTCTGACCGAAAACACTTAATTTTAGCGCCATATTGTATTTCCACCCGTCGATGAAAGTCCTGAAAGGCCTCAAGGACGTCACTTTATTCTTCATAAGGTAGACCCATGTCATGCGGGTATAACAGTCAATAGAGGTGACGAACCATCGAAAGCCGTTAATTCTGGTTGTATGACAAGGACCCCATACGTCCGAATGTATCATGTCAAAAGCAGCTGAACTCCTATTCCTCGTGCTCACATACAAGCTTCTGGTATGTTTTCCCAACTCACAAGCATTACAAAATAACTTCTCTTTATTAGCCCTTTGATATAAGGACGGATACATTCGACTAATAACTTTAAAAGAAGAATGACCGACACGCTGGTGGTGGAGTAGCAAGTCGGCTTCAACACTGCGACAGGAAGCTTCTGGTGGTGCGTCTGCTACCAAGGATGCCAATGCGTTGTCCAGTCCAGTCCTGTCTAAATACCACAGCCCCTTATGCCATGTGCCAGTCCCAAGTCATCGTCTTGTCCCTTTCTCCTGAAAAGTCATCGTAGGAATGTCAAAGGAAACAGTACAGTTAAGATCAAGTATAATGGCACTAATCGATAGAAGATTGACAGGAAAAGACGGAGCATATAAGACATTGGTTAGAGTGATGGAAGGGGTGCATGCGACAGTGCCTTTACCCATTACAGGGCTGGATGTACCATCAGCGGTCTGAATACTCTCCGACAATGGTAGGAGAGTATAGTCCTGAAACGCACCACGGGACCCCGTGACATGGCGAGATGCCCCAGAGTCCATAATCCATCATGGCTGATGGACAGATGCAAGAGCACGTACAGAATCACCTAGTGCAGAATTACCGGTGCTAGTTTGGGCAAAGCAAGTGAGATGATCTCCCGAGGTCGAAGACGGCCCAGGACTGTCGGCCGAACCCAGCTTTGTGCCTAGCAACTTCTCAAGAAACTCCCGCTCAAGCGGGGTTATTTCAGCCAGTTGATTCTCTCCCCCTTCCTCCGCCAGATTTGCTTTGTGTCCGCCCCTTCTACCACCATATTCTCCTCTACTACCACGTCGGCCTCCACGACCCCGTCCTCGATCATTAGACTGATTGCACAAGGATTTTGGACAAAATCGGATGTAATATCCGGAGTCACCACAATTGTGGCAAACACCACCCACAGATGGAGGTTGATTGAAGGCAGCAAGGGCAGACTTTTCAACTGCGGCTTGCTCCCCCTGGTAGGAGCCCTTGTTGGGCATCAACTTTAGTCGAGCTTCTTCCTGTGTCATGACGGCTATAGCTTCTTCCAAGGTCGGAAGCGTGGGTTGGAAAAGGAGGATATTCCGTCTCTGCTCAAATACATGGTGTAGTCCCTTCAGGAATTTCATCATACGCTGCCGGAAAATATAAGACAGGAACGTCTGAAAGTACTTCGCGAATGCCGGTTCGACTTGTGCATCTTCCAACCCAAGAGGATCATAATGATCCAAATCAGACCAGTACTTCTTCAACAGGGCTGCGTACTCAGAGATGGTACGTTCGTCTTGGGCCACCCTATCGAGTTCATCTTGCAGTTGAAAGACCCGCATAGGGTTGCCCGAGCCGGAGTACATATCTTTTAGAGTCTGCCATATATCAGCATCAGCCTCCATTGCCTCGATATTGCCCGACACCTGGTCGGTTAATGAGGCAGTCAACCACCCAGCCACGACGTTGTTGACAATCTCCCAAACAGCAAACTCCTTTGCGGAGTGATCAGCTGGCGCCTTGGCTTGGCCAGTGACATAGCCAACCAAGCCACGTCCCTTCAGCGTCTGCAATGCCTGCCGCGACCATTTCAAGTAGTTGGACGTTCCTTCCAACTTCGTCTCCAGCTTCCCCATTTTGTAAGGTGACGGATCCACATCAGTATGGATCACACGTGGGGTTGCCGCGGTTAATCTTTTCGATAAGATATCATCAACCAAGGCCTTCATCTCTTCGGCCGTCAGTTTGCCACTGATCGAATCCATGGCGTCTGCAAATGTGAACCCTATTCGTCGTCTTCCTCGTCGAACTTCGTCGTCTTCGTCAGAGACTTTACGAATGTGCCACTAACTTGGCCAGCACCGGCGCGCGCATGTAAAGTGAACACGTCAGGACACCAGAGAAGACATGATCAGTCTCTGTATAGATCCCGATGTGAAGGAGGAATAACAAAATAAACATTTGTTAGTTCCAAACGGCGCAATCTAGGAACAAAGTCGGTGCAAATAAAGTATTTGACATCTCGACTGTCTTCGAAATACGCCATTTTTTTTTTTGTTTTTTTTTTGTTTTTTTTTGACGGCTAGGGTTAGGGTTAGGGTTTGGATGGGGCTGCTAGGGCTAGGGTTAGGGTTTCCATGGCAAGAGAGGCTAGGGTTAGGAGGGGGGGCGGGAGGGTGATGTAGGGTGCTGGAGGGGTGCTGGATGGGGGGCGGGAGGGTGCTGGATGGGGGGCGAGAGGGTGCTGGATGGGTCGGGGAGGGGGGGCTGTAGGGGGGGCGGGAGTTTGCTGGATGGGTCGGGGAGGGGGGGCTGTAGGGGCGGGAGTTTGCTGGATGGGACGGGAAGGGGGGGCTGTAAGGGCGGGAGTTTGCTGGATGGGGGTGCGGGAGGGTACTGGGGTCGCCGGGAGGGCTGGGGCAGCCGGTAGGAGGGGGGGCAGCGTAGGGTCGGGGGGCTGGAGCGGGTCGGCGGCTGGGGGGGAGGAAAATTTTTGTTTTGTGGAGAGAGAGAGAGAGAGAGAGAGAGAGAGATAGAGAGTTATGGCTCTGATACCATGTAGAAAATAATAGTTGAGTTGATTTTATTGATGGACTACTTCACTACTTATAGGGAGTCTAGCTCCTCTACAAACTACATATTCCGATGTGGGACTAAAAGTCCTTTATTGACTCTCAACAGGTATCAACCTGTTATATATCATTGCAGATTATGAACTGGAGTTTATATTAGACAATACAATATATTTCGACGAGTAGATTGGAATATCCTCCAGAGTCATATTAGCTGGTCTAGTCGCGTGATAGTCCTACATAGTTTGGGGTTGGGTGTGACAACATGAGATGCTTAGTCTTTATTTAGTTTAGTTAATTTCATAATTTTATTTTATAGCAAATTTTTTCTTGAGATTTTGACGATTCTAATGAATTTTTGAGGATTTATACTGTGAACTTTTAGTATTTATTTATGTTAGAAACTATTAGTTATCTTACTCTCTTTTTTATCATCTCATTAGAGTTCCTATCTGTTGTGATTAAGCTAGATTAGTTAGATATATTATTATCTTTGATGTAATGATTTGATTGGAGGTATGGACAACGTACTACCGTTGATACCGCGATTAGGCTGAATGTACTCACTACTCTATACTTATTTGAAAGTAGCTTGTGTCACATTTTTATGGTGATCCATATAGGTCTTTTTTCGTAAATAGTACAAACTAGTAGTGGTTCTTAAGTTAGTTATACTACTCCGAGCCTGCTATTGATTGATAAGATGATAGGAACTATAAAAAGTTAAGTGCTTAATCACATGTAGGTTTTGTAAGTAAGATCTTTATTTAACTTCGTATTTATGATTGCTTTAATTTCTATCAGTTTGCATCCAATTTTAATTTTGTATGTTACTACTAAGTTTAATACTTCTTTTTATTAATCCTTCTGAAAATGGCTAATACTAGATGTACCACACGTTCCCACAACACCATCAATACTAGGGAGCCTATATATTAGCTTCCAAGGACACCTGAGTTCGAAACTCCCCTAACTGCTCAGGGAGGAGTGTAGATGGAGCACAAATACTCGGAGTGCTGCAGCGAATGATGAATACCCAAAGAGACTAGAATCATATCATACAACATGTTGAGACTTGAAGTGATTTTATTGAATGGAGTAACAACATATATATATAGGAGAGGCTAGCCTCCTCTCCTATCATTCTAGCCAATGTGGGACTAAAGCCCAATAACACTATATATATATATATCAACACTCCCCCTCAAGATGGGCGAAAGATATTCACTAAGCCCATCTTGTCACATCCTCTCATCATGTTGATAGAACTAAGCCCCTTTGTCAGTCCGTCTGCTACCTGATCTTTGGTTGGAACATAGCCCAGCTCTAGTTCTCCTTTATCCAGTTTCTCTTTGATGAAGAATCTGTCAATCTCAATATGTTTGGTCCTGTCATGCTGTACTGGATTGTTGGCAATATTAATAGCTGACTGGTTGTCACACCATAGCTTCATCTTTGTTCCCTGGTCCAGCTTTAGCTCCGTCAGCATATTCTTCAACCACAATAGTTCTGTGACTCCCAAGGCCATCGCTCTATACTCTGCTTCAGCTGTTGATCTGGCCACTACTGACTGCTTCTTACTCCTCCAAGAGACCAAGTTGCCTCCTACAAATATGCAGTATCCCGATGTGGATCTCCTGTCGTCAGCACAGCTAGCCCAGTCAGAATCACAATAGCCCTCAATGCCTACATGATTATTTCTTCTAAAGATCAGTCCCTTCCCGGGGGCTCCCTTCAAGTACCTCAGAATCTGGTACACTGCGTCCATGTGACCCTTCCGGGGGTCATGCATGTAGCGGCTTACTACACTTACAGCAAAGCTGATATCAGGTCGAGTGTGGCTTAAGTAGATTAACTTGCCCACCAATCTCTGATATCTATCCCGGTCAACTGGTTCTCCAGCTTCAGCATCCAGTTTAAACTTCTGGTCTATCGGTGTCGTGGCTGGTTTACATCCCATCATCCCTGTTTCCGTAAGCAGGTCCAGTGCGTACTTCCTTTGAGAAAGAACGATTCCCTCATTATCTCGAGCAATCTCAATCCCAAGGAAGTATCGAAGGGGGCCAAGATCTTTCACCTCGAACTCCTTGCCAAGTTTTACTTTGAGTTGGGCGATCTCCTGCTCATCATTGCCTGTGATAATCATATCATCTACATATACTGCAAGCATGGTGATATGGCCTCCACTCCGTCTGAAGAAGACAGTGTGATCAGCATTGATCTGCTGATATCACATCCCTATCATTGCTCTCCTGAACCTGTCAAACCATGCCCGAGGAGACTGCTTCAGTCCATAGAGAGACTTCTTCAGTCTGCAGACCTTGCCTTCTGTCTGTTTTGTGCCGAATCCTGGTGGTATCTCCATGTACACCTCCTCTACTAGATCTCCATGAAGAAATGCATTCTTCACATCCAGTTGGTGTAGCTTCCACCCTCCATTGGCTGCCAGGGAGATCAAGGTCCTGACAGTGCTCATCTTCGCCACTGGTGCAAAGGTCTCGTCATAGTCGATGCCGTACGTCTGACTGTATCCTTTTGCCACCAGTCGAGCTTTATAGCGCTCAACCTGTCCATCTGGGTTCTGTTTCACAGTAAAAACCCATTTACATCCAACTGCTCTTTTCCCTTCTGGCAGTCTCACCAGCTCCCAAGTGTGGTTCTTCTCAAGAGCTCCCAACTCCTCGTGCATTGCCGCTTTCCACTTTGGATCGTTCTTGGCAACCTGCCAATTGTTAGGTACAGTAATACTATCCAAAGATGCTATAAATGTTCCATGAGAAGAAGATATATGATCATAAGAAACAAACTTAGCAAGATCCCAACCATATCTGTCCGGAGGATTTTTCGCATTGCTGCGAGTAGTCCTTCGTGTAGGTAGTGGTATGGGAGGAACGATATCACCTGAGGAGGGTGGTGGTGTAGATGAGGAGGATGGTGGTGTAGATGAGGAGGATGGTGGTATAGGTGTCTCAGGAGTTGGGACAGGCGCAGGCAAGGGACTTGGCACTGACACTGTAGGTACTGGTCCTGTAGTCTGCTTGTTGTTTCTCCTGTTGTAGGTCAGTAACTCCCCCTGAGTCGTAGGTGTAACACTTCTCGTCTCCTCCCTCTATTCCGCTTCACCTTCATGTTCCTCCTCAACCGTGTCTCTATGCCAAACTTCTAAATCGGTTACCACCAGGTTCTCCAAGTTCTCTATCTCCCCCTCTCGTCTTATACTTGTAGTATGAGGCATGTTATACGAAGTTCCATCCTGGCGGTAATATGGCTCATGCTCCCGGAAGTGGACGTCCATACTAACAAATTTCTTCTTCTCTACTGGACTCCAGCATACATACCCCTTCTGAGTTGCTGAGTAGCCCACGAAGATGCACTTGACTGCTCTAGGGTCAAGTTTTCCAACGAATGGTCTGTTGTCCTTCACAAAACACACACATCCAAACACCTTTAGTGGAAGTATTCCACTATTATTACCTTGTAATACTTCACATGGAGACTTCCATCCCAGGACTTTTGAAGGCATCATGTTTATAAGTTGAGCTGCTGTCAACACCGCATATCCCCATAGGTGTTGTGGGACATTCATGTCGATCATCATACTTCTTGTGGTCTCCAGAAGATGTCGGTTCTTCCTTTCTGCTACTCCATTTTGTGCTGGTGTATATGCACAAGAGGTCTGATGCTGTATTCCATGTGCTGACAAGTACTCTGCAAGTGTCCTATTGGTATACTCCGTCCCATTGTCAGATCTCAGTATCTTCACCACTGCATTATACTGAGTCTGGACATATTTATGAAAGTCCCGAAAACAAGCAAATACATCACTTTTGTTCTTCATCAAATACAGCCAGGTGACACGAGATGCACAATCGATAAACGAAACAAAATACTTATACCCATTCATAGTGTTAGTAGCACATGGGCCCCAAACATCAGAATGAACTACCTCAAAGACTGAAGAACTCTTATGACCATTTCCAACATATGAACTCCTAGTAAGTTTTTCTAACTCACATGCATCACATACTAATTTCCTTTTATTTGATTTTGCATACATATCTGGATACAACTTATTTAGAGTATCAAAGGAAGAATGCCCCATCCTCCTATGATGAAGTATCAAAGTGTCTTCAGTCTTCTGCTGCAGCTCCTCCATTCCAGCCTTCTCTGCCATAGACACCAATGCTGAGTCCAGTCCGTCTTGATCTAGGTACCACAGTCCATCATGCCAAGTGCCAGTCCCAAGTCTTCGTCCCGTCCCTTTCTCCTGGAAGATCACCTTAGGAATATCAAAAGAAACAATGCATTTTAGTTGGAGAATTATAGAACTAATAGACAAGAGACTGACTGGGAAGGATGGAGCATGCAAAACATTGGATAACCTTACTGAACCCGTACAATTAACAGTACCCTTACCGACCACTGGTTGGAAAGTACCATCCGCAGTCTGAATGGTGTCTGTCGATGCTAGGTGAGTGTACGAGGAAAACTTACTAGCATTTCCGGTCACATGCCGAGATGCTCCTGAGTCGATAATCCAGTCTGACATTTTAAGGGAAGACATAGATGCAAGAGCGTGAGACTCGTCAGTACCTTCTGATGGATGGGCATACATAGCGGCGTTGAAGAATGGAGTGGATGCCTCCTCTGCTACGCTCCTCCTGTCTCCTTCGATTGACGCTTTTTGCTTTCTCTCCAGCAGATCCAGTAGCGCCTGATCCTCCTCAGTAAAGGCGCCGCCAGCTCCTCCATTCCCATCTGCCACCAGCAGGTTTGCCCGATAGCCTCCTCGACCGCCTCGTCGGCCTCCTCGACCACGTCCACGTCCAGCATATCCTCGTCCACGTCCACCACCTGAGTCTCCCTCCTTAGGTGGTTTGGTACAAGCATATCGATGGTGGCCCATCTCCCCACAGTTGTAGCACTGCCGATTCTGTTGCCAGAGCTCTCCCTTGGATCCTGTATCCCCCGAACCGGTAGCTGCTAGTGCTGACTTCACTTCGGGTAAAGCACCTGTCGATGATGCGCCTGTCCCTGTCTGTAATCTGATCCGCGTCTCCTCCTGAATCATGGCTGAGATAGCCTCCTCGAGACTAGGGATCGCTGGCTGGGCGAGGAGTAAGGCTGTTCTCTGTGTGAATGCTGCAGTCAGTCCCTTAAGGAATTTCATCGTCCTCTCCTGCAGACACACCTGTCTCTCCTTGCACTTTGGGTCCCCGCAGCTTGCCCGTTTGGAATGGTGATCATAATCCAGCCAGAGGCGTTCCAACTCCGTAGCGTACTCCTGCACCGTCTTCTCGCCTTGTACGGTGTCGTCGATCTCCCCTTTTATCTGGAAGATCCATAGATTGTTACCTATGCCATCATAGGTTCTTCTCAATTTCTCCCATACGTCTTTCACCATCTCAATGCCATCTACTGTGGAAGCAATAGACTGGACTAAGGAGTTGAGAAGCCAGATCTAAATCACCATATGAGTGGATTTCCACTCGTCGCGTCCTGTCGAGCCCTCTTCCGGCTCTGTCTTCTCGCCTGTCAAGAATCCCTCCAGGTTCTTACCTGCAAGGGTTCTTCTCACCCGCCGTGACCAACTCAAATAGGTGGCTGGTCCATCCAACTTCAGATCGATGGAGGGTAGTTCTAACTTTGGCGGTGCTCGTGTCGTGCTTTCACCAGCCGACACCTTTATCAACTTCAGCAATGTCGCCACATCGTCAGCATCCAGCTTCTTGAGAATCTCCTCCATCGATGCTTCTTCTCGATCACTTCACACTTGCTCCACGACTCACGCTCGTCCTTGCCGTCCTCTCCTAAATCCGAATATGTCTGATTTCATCGGATCTAGGGATTATAGGCATCTCCTTGAGATTGATCTCAAGAACGAGCGTGAATCTTGTACCCGCAATAGCGGTACAATGAATCCTGCAGCCGTAAAAACGGTACAGAAACGAGCGTGAATCTTGTACCTGCAATAGCGGTACAATGAATCCTGCAGCCGTAAAAACGGCAGCAGCAGCAGCAGTTGCAGCCGCAACAGCGGCACAGCAACGACAGCAGCGCGGCAGCGGCGATGGCGGCACGGCAGCTGCAGCAGCAGCGGGGCGGCGCTGCGGCGGCGGCGGCGCGGCAGCAGCTGCAGCGGCAGCGGGCGGCAGCAGCTGCAGCGGCAGCGGGCGGCAGTGGTGGCGTAGAAGGGGGATTAGGGTTAGGGTTTGTGTGGAGGAGGGGTCTCTAACGGTATGCTAAGCAATTTTAGGCTCTGATACCATGTTGAGACTTGAAGTGATTTTATTGAATGGAGTAACAACATATATATATAGGAGAGGCTAGCCTCCTCTCCTATCATTCTAGCCAATGTGGGACTAAAGCCCAATAACACTATATATATATATATCAACACAACATGCATTGGATAGACAGCTCCCCGAAATATAGAGCAAGTAATGTGATGTATTTTAGGCATTTGTCACCCTCGGAGTTCTCACGTGCCGAGGGTACACTTGCATTGAGTGGGTTGGGAGAAAAAGAGAGTAGTAGAAACAACCGAAGTGCCTACAAAGTTTAGGATAGAGGCATTAAGGTTACAACTAAACGATTTAGCACAAATTTGAGACAAGAGGCTAGGCTGCACACATCAGAGGCCAGATAGAAAGTTATTGCCGGGGCAAAATTTTTCGATAAAAAATTAAAATATCGTAACAATTGTACAAACAATCGTTTTTACGTAACACTTCACAGAAGGTACGTAAGAGAAATTTTAACTAGTGCTACACTTCACAGAAGGTGCACAGAACGTAACACTTCACAGAAGGTACGTAAGATAAATTCCACTAGTGCTCCACTTCACAGAAGGTGCACAAATAGAATTCTGATAATATCAACGCAAACACTTCACCGAAGGTGCGCTAATAGAATCATGATAATACCAACAAAGAAGGTGACAGGCAAAAGATGGAAAAACTCCTGCTGGGGTGAATGATCACCGTTGCTCAAAGCTTTATTCGCCCCACACGAATAGCTTCCAGGAACCAGCAAGTTCGTCGGAGAACTTGGAACACTGTTGCTCTTCTGACTCCTCGGATGAACACGAACTCCCGTGCAAAACTCAACGCTGGTACAAAACCTCTCTTCTCTCTCACAGTCTCTAAACATTGAAAACTTTCTGTCTACTGCTTGTGTATTTGTTCTCGCCTGTGAGAGAGAAGGAGGAGGCCTTATATAGGCCCCTACAACAACTGCCCGGTTAGCACAATGTTAGGGACGTGGTAGTAACCACCCCGAACATGGAGCAACCGCTCAGAATATGCAAAGACACGTTCTGCTGCAAGTTGTGTCACTTGCGTAACCAGCGTAATTTGCACTTTACGTACACAGTCATTTTACGCAACCTACGCACACTACGCACTCTACGCACACTGCGTACGCTGTATACACTGCGCACGCTGCGCACACTGTACGCACTGGGCTGCGTATTGGGCTGCGTAACTGGGACAGCGTAACGGGGCTCGCGTAACGGGCCGCATAACGTGGTCGCGCAAGTGGCTCGCGTAACGAGCGCAACTTAAGCGCACTATGCGCCTAGCGACGATGCTGACGTGCTAAGTGCAAAGTGCGCCAACAAAATACCACATTACGCCTCATGAGCCCTTGAGCCCGAGTCCGAGCCCGAGCCCGAGCCCGAGTCCGAGTCCGAGTCCGAGTCCGAGTCGCTAAGCCCCTACGGGGCTTAGCTCCTATGGAAATAAATTTCCCAATAGCAAAAAGCATGAATGCTTTAATTGTTGATTTTAGCCTCTTTTCCATTAGAAAAATAATCCCACATGGCAAACCCATGTGCACCTCCACACCACATGTGCATCCCAATAAATAGCAAAGCTAATATATAGAGATACAAACTCTTTGGCCTATCCGATGTGGGACTAAAGTTTCTAAAGAAAAGGCCAAAACTCCAACAATTCCCAACATATCTCTATATATGGGTATAAGTGTTCCCCACAGTAACTGTCCATCATTCATTAGGAGAGATGTCGCTGACGACTTGAATCTTCCCGCATGGGTCAAAAATCATACTATAATACAAGAATTGACTAAGCCTTGAATTCTGCATCATAGCTGAAATTCTTTCCACTCACATAATATAGTTACATGTGCTTCTGGCTACACATTAAAGGCCCTGTGCCAGCCTGGTTTCAGTTTATAATTTTGGGCGTCTACAAGTTTACCCTCAAGAGACGGCCTGATATCTCTTTGTCCATACACTATAGGTGAGTTCATTATAAAAAGACATGGCATGAAGCGCTTTGCGCTTCCCTTGCGGTGCTACGCCGCTATGACATGGCTTAAAGTCGAGGCCTTACCCCGTACCGGGAACCTCATCGTAGTGTCATACTACTGTAGTATGAGGCAACCGCCTCTTTGTAGTGCCAAACTACCCAGCATGAAGCCTTAGGCTCCCTTGCGGTGTTATGCCGCAACGACATGGCTTGCAAGGCCGAGGCTTTATTCCTAACCGGGTACCTCATCGTAGTGTCGTGCCACTGTAACAAGAGGAACTCCTCCTCTTTGTAGTGCTGACTACACCCCTCTTTATTTTAACATACAGCATTAGGCTAACTGCCTATTTACGGTGCTATGCCGCTGTGACTTGGCATGCTAAGCCGAGGCTTTATCCTATTCCTGGGCAGCACCCTACATATAGGAACCTCATTGTGGAGTCACCCCACTGTAGCATGGAGTTTCACTCCTTGTAGTGCTGCTCTACCGTGCTTCCTGTAAAGCACACCAAGCATTCACTCTGCCTGAGAACTCATTAAGGCAATTAAGCCATCCTTCCCACAGGAACCGTTTTCCGCAGAAAACAACAGTAGATAACAGTGGTTGTAGGTCCGTAACCTCTCCATGCCCAATAGAATATGTACCCACCGTTCCTAATATTCTTCCAGTTAATGGTCCTCCCTTGAATCAAAAGCTAGATGCCTAGTAGATAAATCTTTGAACTAATAGCATAAAACTTTATGGTAGGAATACAATAACTAATATCAGAATGCCTTCAAATCCATTTTACATGCTGAGTCATCGACCAGCTGGCGCTTGAGGCCCTTGGTGAACGGATCTGCCAGATTTTTCTGACTCCGAACATCAATTACTACAATTACACCTCTCTTAATACGATCGTGTACTGCCCTGTGCTTTAACCGCACAGTCCTCTTCTTTCCGTTGAAAAGGTCATTTGATGCCACCGCCGCAGTCGCCTGGTTGTCGCAGTATATCGGTATTGCCGGTATTTGTGCCCCAACAACTGGAAGATCATACATGAGCTCCCGAAGCCATTCTGCTTCCTCGACTGCGGTATCAAGTACAAAGAACTCAGATTCTATGGATGACCGCGAGAGCATAGTCTGCTTCTTCGATTTCCACGATATAGCAGCTCCATCCATTGTGAAAATATATCCACCTGTGGATCTCTCGCTCTCTAAATCTGAGCACCAGTTGGCATCACTGAAGCCTTCCACTACCTGCGGATCTCCGCTGTAGTACAGTGCATATGTCTGAGTCTTCTTGAGATATCTCATAACCCGTTTCACAGCCTTCTAGTGTTCAACACCATGATTGCTCGTGAAACAACTCAGTATTCCTACGGCGAAAGCTATGTCAGGCCTTGTGGCATTAGTAGCATACAACAAACTCCCGATTACGCTTGCATACTCCATCTGCCTGACGCTTTCCCCTGAATTAGGCTTCAACTTCAGATCACACCTGTATGGCGTATCGATCCCTGGAAGATCCCGATACCCGTGATCATTTTCTCAATATAATAAGACTGTGACAGCGCTAGTCCAGTGTCTGTCCGGATGATCTTGATCCCTAAGATCACATCAGCTTCCCCCAGGTCCTTCATACTGAACTTACTTGAGATGAACCTCTTTGTCTCCGTGACATAGCTCATATCCGTACCTAGAATAAGCATGTCGTCCACGTACAGACAAACGATCACACCTCTTCCATCAGCGAACTTCGTGTAAACACACTTGTCCGTCTCGCTGACCATGTAGCCATTTGACTTTATAACTTTGTCAAATTTCTCATGCCACATCTTGGGAGCCTGTTTAAGACCGTACAAAGATTTCACCAACTTGCAAACTTTGTCTTCAAGACCCTTGATGACAAATCCCTCTGGCTGTTGCATGTAAATCTCTTCGGTCAGCTCGTCATTTAGGAAAGCCGTTTTCACATCCATCTGATGTATCACCATCTTATGTATTGCTGCGAGAGCAATCAACATTCTGATGGTAGTTATCCGGGCTACTGGAGCATATGTGTCAAAATAGTCAATCTCCTGCTTCTAAGAAAATCCCTTGTCTACCAACCTAGCCTTGAACTTGTCAATAGTTCCATCTGCTTTCATCTTCTTCTAGAAGATCCATTTGCATCCGATGGATTTCGCTCCTTCAGGAAGATCAACCAACACCCAAGTGTTATTTGAGATGATGGAATCAATTTCTTTGTCAATCGCCTCCTTCCAGAAAATCGAGCCTCTGGTCTTCATCGCCTCATCATAGGTAAGCGGATCTGCTTCCACATGATAGGTGACAAAGTCACTTCCGAAGTCCTTCGGCCTCCTCACACGCTTAGCTGGTGGCTCAGCTTGTTCTGGTTCAATTATTGTTTCAACAACATCTTCTTGGACCACATCTTCATTGAAGACTTCAGTTTGCTGCGCATCCTCATTGTTCTCCGGTACATCCGTAAGAACAATATTCTTGTACCTAGCAAATTTGTCTTCAAAATATTCTGTATCGCGAGATTCAATGAAATAATTTGACTCAATATCAAGAAATCTTCGAGCATCACTCTTCTCGGCATACCCCAAGAAGATCGTCTTTGTAGTCCTTGTCCCAAGCTTTTGAATCTTCAGATCTGGAAGCTTGACATATGCCAGACACCCCTACACTCGAATGACATTCAAGTTAGGTCTGACCTTGAACCAGAGTTCATGAGGAGTAACGTCTGAAGTTGCATGAGGCACTCTATTTAGAATAAAAGTGGCCTTCAATACAGCTTCACCCCAGTAGCACTTAGGAAGGCCAGCAGTCAACAATATTGAGTTAATCATTTCTGTTAACGTTCTGTTCTTCCTCTCTGCTACTCCGTTTGATTGAGGAGAATATGGTACCGTAGTCTCATTGACAATTCCATATTTTTTGCAGAACGATGTGAATTCATGAGACCTGTACTCCCCACCTCGATCACTTCTTATTCTTTTGAGTTGTTGTCCAGTCTGCCGCTCAGCTTCGGCTCTGAACTCCTTGAACTTCTCGAATGCTTCGTCTTTAGCCTTCAGCAAATAGACGAACGCATACTTTGAGAAGTCATCGATGAAGGTTATAAAATACTTCATCCCGGCCTTTGCAGAGAACTGTTTGAAGTCACAGATATCTGAGTGTACTAACTCCAGAAGATCTGTACTTCGATTAACCCGAGGAAAGGGTTTCCTTGTGATCTTAGTTTGAGCACAAACTTCACATTTCTCTACCTTACCCCCACACTTGGAGATAAGCCCTAGACTAGACATTCTGTTAATTTGTTTAGAATGAACATGTCCTAGCCTATTATGCCACAACTCATAAGTATAAGCAGAATGAGTGATTGTATTAACAACATTGAACTGATTTACAAGCTGAATCTTAAACATTCCTTCGGTATAAAAAGCTTTCCCGAAATATGTTCCCTTGATAGACATCACCATCTGGCCAGCATTGATGTCCATCCTGAGGCTTGCGTTGCAGAGTAGGCCACCTGAGATCAGGTTCTTGGCGATAGCAGGTATGTGCTTCACGCCTTGAAGCGTCAGAGACTTCCCCGAAGTCAGCTTCAATACCACCGTTCCGATTCCGAGCACTTCAGCTTGTGCCTGGTTCACCACCATAACCACATCAGAAGTAGGGGTGTAGGTGGTGAACCACTCCTTGCTGGAGCAAACATGGCAGGTGGCTCCAGTGTCTACCCACCAGTCAGCATCAGTTCCTACCGCATCAACCTGCGCAATCATAGCAACAACATCAGTGATCATAGTTACCTTACTAGGTTCTCCTTGCTCCGATTGCTTGGTTTTTGCTTTGCACTCATTCTTAAAGTGGCCCTTCTCGCCACACTTGAAGCAAGACATTTGAGATTTTGGCTTCTTTTTCTTGATAGAAGTTCCCTTGACTTTTAGATTGTCAGGGTCCTTCTTCTTGCTGTGGGAAACCGCCTGCTTTCCCCTTGGTTCCTTGGTATGAACCATATTGGCGTTGGCCAATTGCTTGGACAGTGCTTTCCCCTTGGTTCCTTGGTATAGACAAACAAGAGTATCAATTTCTGAGAAAGAAGCGATATAACAAAGGCGGACAATTAAAATTCAAGGGATCAGCTGAAATAAGGATTTAGATGGCAAAAAAAAGAATTTTTTTCCTAATGTGATTGAGTACCTTCAAAAAATTTCCTAATTCTACTGCAGGCTGTAGTGATATTCTAGTTCGAACACCACTACACTTCTAATCTAGACCTGCATGGGCCACCACTAAAAACGTGTCACGACCCGCACCCTAGAGTAAGGGCACGAGACGTGGGTACGTCCAGCCTACGCCGCAGTATCGGCGGTAGAATGCTGTCCTAGGTCACAACTTCTAACAATATAAATTCTAAACAGTTTATACTCCCCGAATGGGGGTGACAAAGCAGAAAGTAAACTCAATCACAAACTAAGACAGAAGATAAGATGGAATGATAGATAGATAAATACTGCTGAAAAGAAAGGAAATCCCAAGTACAAACAGAGATTCTAAGTGTCTAAGATAATACATATCCCAAATCCCAAGTACTAATATATACAATAATCCAGAATGAATATAAATAAGACATCCTAGTCTAGAGGAGTGTCATCCACAGCTAAGGGCTCCTGCTGCTGGTCCAAGTCTGTACTATCATCTAGAGTAGCCCCATAATTAGTGGGACAGCCAGCCTTATCCTCATCCTCTGTAATAATTTAACAGGTCCAGTCAGGACAGGAACGAGCACAATACATCTCAACAAGTCATAGCAGGAAAGGAAATATAATCATGCTAGAGAATAAAATACAGGAACTGAAGAATAGCATAATGTAAGAGAGAGAGACAGTAAGTAAATATCTATGATATATAAAAGAGAGACAGTGCTAGTGATTTAGAGTACAGACGAACATGTGAATGGCTTAGGACTGATTCATGACTACACTACTTGGGATATTTATTCACATGACCATTCATACTCCCCTGTACCCCAATCAATACATAAGGATCCAGTCAAGCTACGTTAAGATTTGTGACTAAACTACTAACCCGTATAGGGTGATTCATGAATTGATTCGTGAAGGCTCGGTAATCATGAGGGTACATGAGTCACTAGCTGATTCCCGAAGATTCATGATAATAGAAGCATAAGATACGTGATGTAAGTGAAACACACTGGTCAAAAGTATCTGATGCTCCCGAGAAGGATAACATCTCATGAAGGGATCCATATAGTACCAATCCGTGTTCCAACGTGTCAGCATCAAGTAAGATAGTCTAAAGCAGGAAATATAATCCTAAATATGATATGAAATGATCAGAGAATGTACTCGTCTGGTATCTGAGTGTCCAACTGAAAAGTACTGTCCGAGGAGTGGTGTCTGGCTCCTATCAGAACAACACAAGTCACAACAAGTCTAGAATGGTAAAATGAAACACTACAATGCATTCTACATGAATCTAGGCCAAACTAGACCAAAGTCAACTCTTGGTCAACTCTGGTCAACCCTAAAAGTCAAACTAGGTCAAGCTATCCATTCTAGGTCTAATCAAGGTTACACTAGTCTAAATAGGTTATACTAGGTCTAACAAGACTAGGTTAGCCTAAACTAGGTTTAACAATCTTGCTAAACCCTAACAAGCCTATAATAGTCTATCAAGACTTATATCTAAACCATGCTAGCCTATATTAAGTATTTACAAACCACAAGACCAACACAAGCTATTTACATTCAAACTTAAACATATATATACACATATTGTATATAGGGCATACATTAGATATTTAGGCATAATACAACACATTACATATATACATATACATTACATTATGTGTACAGAGATATAGAGAGATAGAAGATTAGGTGTCAACAATGTGTGTGTGAGAGCTAGTGAGAGTGTGTATGAAATGGTGTCACATAGGTGTGTGAATCATGAGTAACAGGGAATAGCAATGTGTGCAGGAATTTCAATGTGTGGGTTGGTGTCTACAAGTGTGTGTGTGTACATGATGAATGTGTGTATGTGCTAGAGGATTATGTGTACAGGAATATATGTGTGGGTGTAGATGTTATAGGAACATATGACAAAAATTGAGACAAGTATAAGTTCTCAGATTTTCATAAAGAAAGGAGGGAACCAACTCATGATCCCCCCCCCCCCCCCCCCATAATCTCAGGTTTTTGGAAACAGTGAGTCAATTCAGGAATCCCAGATTTTCTAATATCAAAACAACTCAGTTTTAAGGAAAGATTCATACTGAAATTTCCAGGCAACCATGAACTCAGATTTGAGTTCTAACATCAACAGTGAAAACTCAGTTTTCAGTTATCTTAGAATCCATTTAAAACAGTCCAACATTCTCAGAATTCAGGATTTGAAATTTACAGTGACTTGCTAATATGTAAATTGGTTTCTGATTTCAGGAAAAAGGAAAAGAAATCAACATTAAAACCTACACTAATTCATGTTTGTATGAACTCAGTCCTTGAGTTCACACATCAAGAATTCAGGGTCCTATCTCAGTTTTCAGAACTCAGTTTCATTAAACTCAGGTTTGTATAAACATAGGAATAGGAAATCAATTCATGTGACCATTGTTCAACATCATAATACAAAACTCAGGTTTTATACATCCTAACAGTCCTAAACATGATGTTAAATATGTAGTAGATTAAAACATCACATAAAACATGTTATTAACCATTAAACGAAATCGAACAGGAACAAAACAGTGAACATTTCACTGATACCACATAATCTCAGATTTTGTAAATACTCAACCCACAATCGATTTCCCCATCATAATGAATAGTTTATACTAACAGAGATTAGGGGATGACTAGGACCTAATTTAGAAATCAATTTATCACTAAATTACAGGGTTTAATCACAGGAAATAAAATAGGAACAGTTCAAATGTTCACTGATACATTGTGTATCAGTCGAATGGGGATTTCCCATTACCAAAGTTAAAACAACAACTATACAATAGAAATTAGGTTGGTAATGAATATTCAATGTGTGCACGTGTCATACTCCTAATTTCGTGTCCACAAATACTAGACACAAGTGTCCAGACTATCGCACACTTGCACACGAAGCTGCGCGAGCTCGGTTGGCCTGTGCACGTGTCCGCACGCACACGACACGCCACCAAGTGATACGAGACTTGGGGAGTGTCGTGTTAGACACTGCCCCAAGCTCCACGTCCAATGGCACACGCCCACGTGCCTTGGACAGCCCACACGAGCACGCTGGTAGCATGGAAGCTACAGTGCTCGTGCACGCGCACGTGTACCCGTGTGTGCATGAGTCCATATCGACACGACACGACACAGAAACTACCTCAGTGAATCAAAATCGTATAAGCGACACAAAAACCTAAATTTCTATTCAAACACAATTTGAATATTCGAACGAAATGCCCTTGTGGTATTTCGTCGAACACCTGCGCCTGTCACTGATACGTGTCCGATACGGACACATACAGGACACGAAACTTGGAAAATCCTATACCTACAGAACCAGGACACCTAGGGCTAGATGAATATGCAATTTAAACCTAGTTTTAATGGGTGGAATAGAATGTACCTATGGGTTGTTCTTCACACAAAAAATCTCTTCCAAGGAGTTCTTCAAAGCCACCTAAAATCCCTAAATTGATGCAAATCTGAGATTTGACTCCACCATCAGCAGGAAAACATTAATTAGATCATAATAGAAGAAATTCCAATCAAAAAGGAGTCCTATTGATTAAACTAGGAAGGAATTAATGAAGGCTTACCTATTTTCTTAAGAAAATGAAGAACTATTAAAGAAAGAGGCACAAATCCCCATAGAGAATATATAGGCAAGGGGGGTCTCTTGGCTGGTCATAATAGTTAGGGTTAGGGTTTTTAGGTTTTATCCTATGGCTAGGATTGAATCAAGGGAAAATAGATGGCCTAGAACAAAGGGTTCTATCCTAGTTTCTTGTAAATCACTTAACCATAACTAAACTTGACTTAACCCCTTAACCAACCCATCTAATTCTCAAAGTGGCTCACTAAGTTAGTTATGACCCATCTAGGTTAGGTCCAATCTAGGTTAGGCTAACCAAATCACAAGGCAATAATTATATTAGTATTTAAATCACATCATTCAATTAAATTATTTAAAAAATTCCTAATAATATATTTTAAATTCAAATAACTTAAAAATGACAAAATACCCTCAAACTAGAATTATGGTAGTGACAAATCTACCCTCCTTAAAAGAATTTCGTCCTCGAAATTGAAAGGCAAAATGCAACTGGTGAGAAGGATAGAAAGTATACCTCACGGTCCAAAAAGATATGGGTATCGCTCGCGCATCTCATCCTCCCGCTCCCAGGTAGACTCTCCTGGAGAATGATGCCTCCATGCGACGTGTACCAAAGGTATCACCTGGTTTCTCAGAACCTTCTCCCGGCGATCCAGAATCTCCACAGGCTGCTCTGGATAACTGAGAGTAGGTCCGACCTCAATCTCCGAATGATCAAGCACATGGCTAGGGTCAGCCACGTACCGTCTCAACTGTGATACGTGGAATACGTTATGGACCCCCACAAGTGCAGGTGGCAAGTCTAGTCTGTAAGCCACGTCGCTGACTCTCCCGCTAATAACGAAAGGGCCGATGAAGCGCGGGCTAAGCTTCCCACCTCCACCAAAACGTATCGTACCATGAGTCGAAGATATCCGTAGAAAAACCATCTCTCCGACCTAAACACAAGCAAGGTCTCAAATTAACTATGATAAACAAACATGATCAATAAAATACAAACAACAAACCGAATCTAATCCTACTCTAATCTGTACCTCAAACTCCAAGGGCCTCCGGTGGCTATCGGCCCAGTGCCGATGTCTGTCCTGCGCCACGCGAAGTCTGTCCCTGATGAGCTTCACCTTCTCGATTGCGTCAACAACCATCTCTGGCCCCAGTAAAGCTCGCTCACCAACATCATCCCAAGATAAGGGTGTACGACACCTACGCCCGTACAGAGCCTCGAAAGGTGACATCTCGATGCTGGCCTGGAAGCTGTTGTTGTAAGCAAACTCCACCAAATAAAGATGATCCTCCCAGGAACCTCCAAAGTCCAGGACGCACGTCCGCAGCATATCCTCAAGTGTCTGAATAGTCCTCTCTGACTGTCCGTCCGTCTGGGGGTGGTATGCAGTACTAAACTTGAGCTGAGTGCCCAAGCTAATCTGCAGACTCCTCCAGAAATAGAAAGTAAAGCGACTATCCCGATCTGAGACGATGCTGACGGAAACTCCGTGAATCCTGACTATCTGCTGCATATACATCTCCGCAAGCCTCTCTGTAGACGTACCCACCTTGAATGGCAAGAAGTGGGCCGATTTGGTCAACCTGTCAACGATGACCCAAATCGCGTCTTTTCCTCCTGGTGTACGCGGTAATCCTGATACGAAGTCCATAGTGATATGCTCCCATTTCCACTCGGGAATGGGCAACGGCTGCAATAATCCACCGGGCCTCTGCCTCTCCGCCTTGACCTGCTGACAGACCAAGCACCTAGCTACGAAGCGAGCCACCTCCCGCTTCATCCCGGACCACCAAACATGCTCCCTCAGATCTCGGTACATCTTGTTGGCACCAGGGTGTATAGAGTACTGAGATCTGTGGGCCTCCTGTATAACCTGCTCCCTGAGCTCTCCGCTAGGCACACATAATCTGGAACCGTGCCTCAAGGCACCATCGTCTGCAAGAGAAAACTCGTCCTCCAGCAATCCTGCTCGAACCTGCTCTCGGAGACACCGCAGAGCAACGTCCTCAAACTGTGCCGACTTGATCCTCTCCACCAAGTCCGACTGAATCTGTATGCCCCACATCTGCATCTGCACTCCGGGCATGATCACCTCAATCCCAAGGCTCTCCAAGTCCGCAAGCAAATGCCGATCCATGGTCAAACACATGGCTGTCGGATACCTACTCAAGGCATCGGCAACCACGTTGGCCTTCCCTGGGTGATACTGAAGTAGGATGTCAAAGTCCTTCATCAACTCTAGCCATCTGCGCTGCCTCATGTTCAACTCCTTCTGAGTGAACACATACTTTAAACTCTTGTGATCTGTAAAGATCTCCACCCGTTCCCCATACAGATAATGCTTCCACAACTTCAAAGCAAATATCACCGCTGCCAGCTCCAGGTCATGGGTAGGGTAGTTCTTCTCATGGGGACGTAATTTCCTGGAAGCATAGGCAATCACCTTCACATGCTGTTGCAAGATGCAACCCAGCCCCTTCCCTGAAGCGTCACTATAAATAGTGAAACCACCTGATCCTGAAGGCAAGGTCAGAATCGGAGCTGTCGTAAGCCGCTTCTTCAACTCATCAAAAGCTGCCTGACACTCCTCTGACCAAACATACTCAGCATCCTTCCGGGTCAACCGTGTCAACGGCTCTGCAACCTGGGAGAAATCCTGCACAAATCTCCGATAATATCCTGCCAGCCCCAGGAAACTCCTGATCTCTGCAACTGAAGTCGGTGCTGTCCATGCCTCAACTGCTACAATCTTTTTGGGGTCAACTGAGATACCATCTCCAGTCACAACGTGCCCCAAGAAGTCCACCTGGTCCAAGAAAAACTCACACTTGGAGAGTTTTCCATAAATTTGCTCCCTCCTGAGAATCTCCAGCACTATCCGCAGATACTCCTTGTGCTCCTCCTCAGTCTTGGAATATATCAAGATGTCGTCTATGAACACCACCACAAACTGATCCAGATACTGGTGGAATACCTTGTTCATTAGGTTCATAAACACTGCTGGTGCATTGGTTTGCCCAAACGGCATAACCAAAAACTCAAACTGCGCCCATACCGCATCCTGAAAGCGGTCTTGAGAATATCATCCCCCTTCACCTTCACCTGGTGATATTCCGAACTCAGATCAATCTTGGAAAATACCCGAGCTCCGCTCAACTGATCAAAGAGATCATCGATCCGCGGCAGTGGGTATCTGTTCTTGATCGTGAGGTTGTTGAGTGCCCTGTAGTACACATCCGTACTGACCCATCCTTCTTCGGTACAAACAACACTGGTGCACCCCATGGCGACGAACTCGAGCGGATGAAGCCCTTGTCATGCAGCTCATCCACTTGCTTCTTCAGCTCCACCAGCTCGCTGTTGTTTACCCGATAGACATGCTGAGAGATGGGTTCCGCTCCTGGAACAAAGTCTATCGAGAACTCTATGTCTCTGTCTGGTGGTAATCCCGACAACTCCTCTGGGAAAACATCCATATACTCTGCTATCAAGGGGTGTGGAATCGTTTGCTCCTCAACCGAGACTCCACAGAAAACTCCGCTGCTCTGCTCCGCCTGACGTCTGGAGTACTCGAACTCTGGCTCCCCCGGCGCTCTGAAGAGAACTCTGCCCCCTCTGCAATCAATGCTGGCGTGGTGCCTGCTCAACAAATCCATACCGAGTACTATATCATAGTTCGGCAATGGCATTACGAGCAGGCTCACCTCCAACTCACGGCCTCCCAAGACAACACTCCGTCCCTTACAAATATCACGTACGAGGATAATGCCACCCCCGGTCGTGATCTTGTAAGTCCTAGGCAACGATTCAGCTATGATATCGTGTCTAATCGTAAACGATACAGATATGAAGCTATGCGAAGCACCGAAATCAAATAATGCAAAAGCTGGTCTGGAGTCGAGAAGAACCGAACCTACGATCAGCTCTCCTATCGTCTCTGCATCCTCAGCTGCCATGGCGAAAGCTCGTCCCTGCTGGCCTCCCCTGGCCTGATGCTGGTGTTGCACGAACTGCTGCTACTGAGTTGGTAACGGTCCCTTCTGCGGTCCCCCTGGAGCCTTGGCTCCAGCTCCTGCTCCCTGTGCTATCCTGCCAGTATACTGAGCGCAGTCCCTCATCTGATGGTTCGCTACTCCACAAAGAAGGCATCTACCCAACCTCTTCCTGCACTCGACCCACCCGTGCCCTGGCTTCTTGCAATAAGTACAGGTGGTGGCCTGCTGCCTCGGTGCCTGCTGCACCCTCTGCTGCTGATACTGCACTGGCTGCTGCATCGGCTGCTGAAACTGCTACGGCTGGAACCTCTGCTGCTGGTGGTGCTGCTGCTGAAAGTACGGCCTCTTGGCCGGTCCTCCGCTGCTGCTGCCTCCCTGGGAGTCTCGCCCCCTCTTGAGCCTAAGCTCAAGATCATCCTCTGCAGCTAGTGCGTCCACCAGGATCTCCTCAAATGTAGCGCTGCGGGCGTTCTTGGTGTAGGACTTGACCTCCTTTACCAAGCCCTTCCGGAACCTCTGGGCCTTCGTCGTCTCCGACAGGTCCTCCATAAATCTGCTCAGGCGGCAGAACTCTCCTGCGTACTCCTCCACAGACAGGTTCTCCTGGACTACGGCCTCAAACTGGGTCTCGAGGGCTCCCAGCGCTGCGTCTGGAAAGAACTTCTCCTTGAACAGCTTCTTGAATGCTGCCCAAGTCTGTCCTGCTGTACCGACCGTCGGGTCGGTCTGGTACCATGTACGGGCCAGATCTTGCATCATACTGGCCGCTGCCTCTATCTGGAGTCTCGTCGGGATCTCCGCCAGCCTGAAGATCTCCTCCATATGCTCGATCCACTCATCGACATACAGGATCCCCTCTGTCCCTCGGAAGTCTCTCGGGTGCATCTTCTGGAAGTCCTGGATGCCCTTCTCCCGTGGCTGGTACGGCTGCTGGACTGCTGCTGGCTGAGCCACGACTCTCTCCACTGCCGTCACTGCCAGCTCAATGCCTCTGTTGAGCTCTGCCGTGTGCCTCTGCTGCTGGGTCTGCTGACCCTCCATGCACGGCCGAAAGAAGGCTAGTAGCTGCACTGCGTCCACTGTCCCTGCAGGTGGCTGCTGGAAGGGATCCTCTGGGATAACTGGGTCCTGCCTCCGAGCCGGTGGAAGCATACCCCCTGCTGCTGCTGCCGGGGTCTCAATACGAGCAGAGGTGGCAGGAGCTGCAGTCCCCTGGCCCCGCTGTACTGGCTGAGAGGTAGCAGTCCCCTTCATAGCATCCTCAGGAATGGTACGCTGCGATCGAGTCTCTACCATCCTGAAGATAAACAAACAAGAGTATCAATTTCTGAGAAAGAAGCGATATAACAAAGGCGGACAATTAAAATTCAAGGGATCAGCTGAAATAAGGATTTAGATGGCAAAAAAAAAAGAATTTTTTTTCCTAATGTGATCGAGTACCTTCAAAAATTTTCCTAATTCTACCGCAGGCTGCAGTGATATTCTAGTTCGAACACCACTACACTTCTAATCTAGACCTGTATGGGCCACCACTAAAAACGTGTCACGATCCGCACCCTAGAGTAAGGACACGAGACGTGGGTACGTCCAGCCTACGTCGCAGTGTCGGCGGTAGAACGCTGTCCTAGGTCACAACTTCTAACAATATAAATTCTAAACAGTTTATACTCCCCGAATGGGGGTGACAAAGCAGAAAGTAAACTCAATCACAAACTAAGGCAGAAGATAAGATGGAATGATAGATAGATAAATACTGCTGAAAAGAAAAGAAATCCCAAGTACAAACAGAGATTCTATGTGTCTAAGATAATACATATCCCAAATCCCAAGTACTAATATATACAATCATCCAGAATGAATATAAATAAGACATCCTAGTCTAAAGGAGTGTCGTCCACAGCTAAGGGCTCCTGCTGCTGGTCCAAGTCTGTACTATCATCTAGAGTAGCCCCATAATAAGTGGGACAGCCAGTCTCGTCCTCATCCTCTGTAATATTTCAACAGGTCCACTCAGGACAGGAGCGAGCACAATACATCTCAACAAGTCATAGCAGGAAAGGAAATATAATCATGCTAGAGAATAAAATACAGGAACTGAAGAATAGCATAATGTAAGAGAGAGAGACAGTAAGTAAATATCTATGATATATAAAAGAGAGACAGTGCTAGTGATTTAGAGTACAGACGAACATGTGAATGGCTTAGGACTGATTCATGACTATACTAAGAGTGATTCATGACTACACTACTTGGGATATTTATTCACATGACCATTCATACTCCCCCGTACCCCAATCAATACACAAGGATCCAGTCAAGCTACGTTAAGATTCGTGACTAAACTACTAACCCGTATAGGGTGATTCATGAATTGATTCGTGAAGGCTCGATGATCATGAGGGTACATGAGTCACTAGCTGATTCCCGAAGATTCATGATAATAGAAGCATAAGATACGTGATGTAAGTGAAACACACTTGTCAAAAGTATCTGATGCTCCCGAGAAGGATAACATCTCATGAAGGGATCCATATAGTACCAATCCGTGTTCCAACGTGTCAGTATCAAGTAAGATAGTCTAAAGCAGGAAATATAATCCTAAACATGATATGAAATGATCAGAGAATGTACTCGTCTAGTATCTGAGTGTCCAACTGAAAAGTACTGTCCGAGGAGTGGTGTCTGGCTCCTATCAGAACAGCACAAGTCACAACAACTCCAGAATGGTAAATTGAAACACTACAATGCATTCTACATGAATCTAGGCCAAACTAGGCCAAAGTCAACTCTTGGTCAACTCTGGTCAACCCTAAAAGTCAAACTAGGTCAAGTTATCCATTCTAGGTCTAATCAAGGTTACACTAGTCTAAATAGGTTATACTAGGTCTAACAAGACTAGGTTAGCCTAAACTAGGTTTAACAATCTTGCTAAACCCTAACAAGCCTATAATAGTCTATCAAGACTTATATCTAAACCATGCTAGCCTATATGTCACGACCCGTACCCTAGAGTTAGGGCACGAGAACGTAACAACGCCCAGCCTACACCGCAGTGTCGACGGTAGAACGCTGTCCTAGGTCTCATGCATCTAACAGTATAAGGCTAAGCAGTTTATACTCCCCGAATGGGGGTGACATAGCAGAATGTAAACTCAATCACATCTAAGGTAGAGCATAATGGAAGATAGATAAAACATGAAATCCAAAAGAGATACAGGAGATAGAATTCTAAGTGTCTAAGATACATAAACCCAGAAGTACATCTCAAAACTCAAATACAGTAATCCACAAGTAAATACAACTTCCGACAAAATGAAATAACTATCTAAACAACCTCTACTGTGTCTCCTCTAGGCTAGCAGGCAATCCCAGGCCATCTGTAAAATTTATCAACAGGTCCAGTCAGGACAGGAGCGAGCACAATACATCTCATGCAGTTCATATCATGTCAGGAAATATAAAACATGCAATAGAATAAGATACATAAAATGCTGTAAGAAGATGTACATGAAAACAGGAGAGATATTTGATAACTGGAAATATATATACATGATAAGTAAGAACTGTAAGTGACTAGTGATTTAGAGTACGAGATGGCATGTAATTGGCTTAGGTTGTATATGATGAACATGAAAAGTAACAGAGTGTACATGATGGATAAATCATATGACCATTTATACTCACCCCTACCCACAATCAATACATAAGGATCTATTCAAGTTACGTTACAGACATGATGTTTTGGTTATACAAGAAACACATGATGAAACATGAGCGTACATGAAAGAACATGAGAGTACATGAACGTACATGTAAGAACATGAGAGAACATGAGTGTACATGAATAACGCAGAAGCAAGAAATATATGATGTACATGAAACACATGTCATAAAGTATCCGATGCGCCAGCTAAGGGGGTAACATTCCAAGAAGAGATCCGTATAGTACCAATCTGTAATGATAACGTGACAGCATCAAGTAAAAGTAATCTAGAGCGAGAATATAATTCGTGACAAGTATGAAATGATCGGAGAATGTACTCGTCTGATATCTGAATGTTCAAGGTAAAGATACTGTTCGAGGAGAGGTGTCTGGCTCCTAATTAGAACAGCACAAGTCACAACATGTCCAGAAGGGTAATATAAAGCACTACAATGCATTCTACATGAATCTAGGTCAAACTAGGCCAAAGTCAACCCTTGGTCAACTCTGGTCAACTGTACTAGTCAAACTAGGTCAAACTAGGTCAAACTAGGTCATGTCCTAACCCAGTAAGTCTTACTAGGCCTAACCAAGACTATCCTAGCAAGCACACATCAATACAAGGCTATACAAGCCATCATACACCCAACTCTATATAGCATGCAATTATTCAATACTCAAATAGGCAAGAATTCACATTGGATATACACTAGGTAATCTATTACTTTAAGCTATATATGTCTACACATATATACACATGCATATATTGGTATTCAACATTAGGTCTAGAATCATGACATTTCAAATGGTTATATAAACTTATATATTACAACACAATATGCTAACATATATATAATATACATACATAGCTAAGTTAACTATATTCATAAATACTTATTTAAGAGGCTATGTGTGTGTATGTGAACATGGCAAAGGGGCAAGTGAGGGTTAAATGGACATACATAGTGTATACATATCAAAGAGTGTCAAAGTGTAAGTGAACAATGTGTCAAGTGTAATAGTGTCAACATAGTGTAAGGGGGTACATGAGGTAATATAGGATTTGTGTTAACATAGAACATTACATCTCATTAACTTGTATATTGCATACATTACATCTATTATTACATTACATTCATGCTTGCATTCATTCATCATTCATTATTCTCTTGCACCACTATATGCACCATACATTACATACTATGGAGCCTACATATTCATTACAAGCCATACTTATACATGCTTACATTAGATAGGATACTTACACCTCATACATCATTTATTTAACCATTTACTCATGCTTGTATTCTCTATTTAATTACTTAATGTATATACATTAACATGGGTTAAAATCAAATAGAACATTATATTACACACAAGGGTGCACAAAATGCATATGCCGAATAGTAACTCCTACTAATAATCAATACTGTACCATCTCAGCATGAATTAAAATTTAGGATTAAAGTATGTTATAGATCTATGTGTTAGCTTTTCGAAACTTTAAACGGATCGCGTTTTCGTTTCCGGAAACTCCCGGAATCGCGAAAACACCGAGAACGCGTTTGTCTTTCGTACAGCTGATACTCAAATAATTCTCCAGAAAGTTACAGAAAGAATTAGGCCTATTAATACATGTTTTTGGAAATCTAACTTCAATACGCTTCTTTTAAAAAAAATAGGAGATTAAACCGAGCTTTGAGCTAGAAGTTATGATATTTCTAAGTTAGGGCTGAAATTAAAAACGTGGATAAAAATCATGACGGATTTGGGTAGTTTGAGACAAAAGAACACAAGTATATAACATAATATATCAAGAACTCACTCTCTACACTAATATATATATGAGAATCTATAGAACACATCACCAATACAAAAATATGAGATTAAACATGTAATAATTCATTCATACATAACAACAACACATAGTGTGTCCAAATTTAGGATTTTCTCACATGGACACAACCACAACACAAAGGACACTCCTATGACCTCCAAATGGACATAAATGGAGATACAACCATGGAAGTCATTCCTATGGGTTCAAAATAGACCTATATGCATGAGGAAATGAAAAGGAGAAGGGATTTATACCTCCCGGTAGATCGAATCGAAGAAAAGCCTTCCCAGAGCGACACCGACACGTAGAGATTCCAAAAGGACACGAACAAGCTCCGAATCCTCCCAAACTTGGGTAGCTTCCTCCTTGGCTAGAATGGAGAAGGAAAGAAGAAGATTTGGTGGTGAAATGGAATAATTTGGTGGAGAAATGGAAGAATTTGGTGGAGAAATTGCTAGGGATTGCTCTCTAGAAATTTGGGAAAGAACAAGAGAGAGAGTGTGGATGAGAATAATGAAATAAACTTGAGCCTATCCTCTCCCAAAGTGGCTGGCCATATGGGGCTATTTGTCCTATTATGGTAAGGTCCAAAATGCCCCCACTAACCTATTCTTTGAGTATTAGGAAAGGGCTAATTGGTTGGGGCTAAATTAGTCATTCTAAAGTTTCTAATCACACTAACCTTATCCATAATAATTAGTCTAACCTCTAACTAAAATATTTCTATCATGTGGACTAAAATTAATATCATGTGGGCCATGCCTAACTAGTGTGTGGTCCCACTAGAGTCAAACTACCCCCGGGTCCCCGTTTCAAGTCGGATTGAGTTGAAATTCGAACCCGACTCAAATAACTCCAAAACAATATCATAAATAATAAAATAATATCAAAATAATTCAAAGAGGTCAAATGCAAAAAATATTCTTAGGCCAAAAATGATATTAAAATATTATAATCACATGGTTAGGCTATAGGTCAAACAGTCTCTAGGGTTCACTAGCAAAACGTCAAAACCACAAGTCATTGATTTAAATAATTTTAAAATGATTTAAAATCACCAAAAATCATATCATGAATTAAATATCATTATTAAAATAATTATAAACACAAAATTTCAAAATTACCTTCATTTGGGAAACTGGGTGCTACACTATATTAAGTATTTACATACCACAAGACCAACACCAGCTATTTACATTCAAACTTAAACATATATATACACATATTGTATATAGGGCATACATTAGATATTTAGGCATAATACAACACATTACATATATACATATACATTACATTATGTGTACATAGATATAGAGAGATAGAAGACTAGGTGTCAACAATGTGTGTGTGAGAGCTAGTGAGAGTGTGTATGAAATGGTGTCACATAGGTGTGTGAATCATGAGTGACAGGGAATGGCAATGTGTGCAGGAATTTTAATGTGTGGGATGGTGTCTACAAGTGTGTGTGTGTGTGTACATGATGAATGTGTGTGTGTGCTAGAGGATTATGTGTACAGGAATATATGTGTGGGTGTAGATGTTATAGGAACATATGACAGGAATTGAGACAAGTATAAGTTCTCAGATTTTTATAAAGAAAGGAGGGAACCAACTCATTATCCCCCCCATAATCTCAAGTTTTTGGAAACAGGGAGTCAATTCAGGAATCCCAGATTTTCTAATATCAAAACAACTCAGTTTTAAGGAAAGATTCATACTGAAATTTCCAGGCAACCATGAACTCAGATTTGAGTTCTAACATCAACAGTGAAAACTCAGTTTTCAGTTATCTTAGAATCCATTTAAAACAGTCCAACATTCTCAGAATTCAGGATTTGAAATTTACAGTGACTTGCTAATATGTAAATTGGTTTCTGATTTCAGGAAAAAGGAAAAGAAATCAACATTAAAACCTACACTAATTCATGTTTGTATGAACTCAGTCCTTGAGTTCACACATCAAGAATTCAGGGTCCTATCTCAGTTTTCAGAACTCAGTTTCATTAAACTCAGGTTTGTATAAACATAGGAATAGGAAATCAATTCATATGACCATTGTTCAACATCATAATACAAAACTCAGGTTTTATACATCCTAACAGTCCTAAACATGATGTTAAATGTGTAGTAGATTAAAACATCACATAAAACATGTTATTAACCATTAAACGAAATCGAACAGGAACAAAACAGTGAACATTTCACTGATACCACATAATCTCAGATTTTGTAAATACTCAACCACAATCGATTTTTCCATCATAATGAATAGTTTATACTAACAGAGATTAGGGGATGATTAGGATCTAATTTAGAAATCAATTTATCACTAAATTATAGGGTTTAATCACAGGAAATAAAATAGGAACAGTTCAAATGTTCACTGATACATTGTGTATCAGTCGAATGGGGATTTCCCATTACCAAAGTTAAAACAACAACTATACAACAGAAATTAGGTTGGTAATGAATATTCAATGTGTGCACATGTCATACTCCTAATTTCGTGTCCACAAACACTAGACACAAGTGTCCAGACTATCGCACACTTGCACACGAGGCTACGCGAGCTCGGTTGGCCTGTGCACGTGTCCGCACGCACACGACACGCCACCAAGTGACACGAGACTTGGGGAGTGTCGTGTTAGACACTGCCCCAAGCTCCACGTCCAATGGCACGCGCCCACGTGCCTTGGACAGCCCGCACGAGCACGCTGGTAGCAGGGGAGCTACAGTGCTCGTGCACGCGGGCGTGTACCTGTGTGTGCACGAGTCCATATCGACACGACACGACACAGAAACTACCTTAGTGAATCAAAATCGTGTAAGCGACACAAAAACCTAAATTCCTATTCAAACACAATTTGAAAATTCAAACGAATTGTCCTTTGTGGCATTTCGTCGAACACCTGCGCCTGTCACTGATACGTGTCCGATACGGACACGTACAGGACACGAAACTTGGAAAATCCTATACCTACAGAACCAGGACACCTAGGGCTAGATGAATATACAATTTAAACCTAGTTTTAATGGGTGGAATAGAATGTACCTATGGGTTGTTCTTCACACAAAAAGTCTCTTCCAAGGAGTTCTTCAAAGCCACCCAAAATCCCCAAATTGATGCAAATCTGAGATTTTGACTCCACCATCAGTAAGAAAACATTGATTAGATCATAATGAAAGAAATTTCAATCAAAAAGGAGTCCTATTGATTAAACTAGGAAGGAATTAATAAAGGCTTACCTATTTCCTTAAGAAAATGAAGAACTATTAAAGAAAGAGGCACAAATCCCCATAGAGACATTATATAGGCAAGGGGGGGGGGTCACTTGGCTGGTCATAATAGTTAGGGTTAGGATTTTTAGGTTTCATCCTATGGCTAGGATTGAATCAAGGAAAAATAGATGGCCTAGAACAAAGGGTTCTATCCTAGTTTCTTGTAAATTACTTAACCATAACTAAACTTGACTTAACCCCTTAACCAACCCATCTAATTCTCAAAGTGGCTCACTAAGTTAGTTATGACCCATCTAGGTTAGGTCCAATCTAGATTAGGCTAACCAAATCACAAGGCAATAATTATATTAGTATTTAAATCACATCATTCAATTAAATTATTTAAAAAATTCCTAATAATATATTTTAAATTCAAATAACTCAAAAATGACAAAAATACCCTCAAACTAGAATTGTGGTAGTGACATCGCCTGTGAGAGAGAAGGAGGAGGCCTTATATAGGCCCCTGCAACAACTGCCCGGTTAGCACAATGTTAGGGACATGGTAGTAACCACCCCGAACATGGAGCAACCGCTCAGAACATGCAAAGACACGTTCTGCTGCAAGTTGTGCCACTCGCGTAACCAGCGTAATTTGCACTTTATGCACACAGCCATTTTACGCACACTGCGTACGCTGCATTACGCCTCATGAGCCCGAGTCGCTACGGGGCTTAGCTCCTATGAAAATAAATTTTCCAAGAACAAAAAGCATGAATGCTTTTATATTGATTTTAGCCTCTTTCCCATTAGAAAAATAATCCCACATGGCAAACCCATGTGCACCTCCACACCACATGTGCATCCCAATAAATAGCAAAGCTAATATATAGAGATACAAACTCTTTGGCCTATCCGATGTGGGACTAAAGTTTCAAAAGAAAAGGCCAAAACTCCAACATAGGAAACATTCAAGACTCTTTTCACGAAGAAGTTACTCTTTTCACGAAGAAGTATTTTCTAGCTTTTGCCAAGGAATCATTGGAGAATTAATTATAAAGCTTGAACAAGGAAATAAGAGCGTTGATGGGTATGTGACTTGGTTTAGTCGACTCAGTCATTTGTTAGATCAGTAAAATAAGAGACCCACATGATCGAGCTCGTCGTTTTTGTTGAGATTTAACATGGGAGATATAACTTCAGATCGCATCCGGTCGAGCTTAGACTTAAGACTAGATTATGAGTATAACTCAAAAATTAAGCAGGCTTTAGAGATGAATCTAAAGAGGGCTATAGATAGTTATGGAGTAGGCAGCAGTTCAGGATCTTTGAAGTGTCCTAACATTTAGTAGGGGATCTTTACTACAAAAAATAAAGAGTATTACAACAAAAAAATTCATTGCGAAAACTACAACTCCATTACTAAAGGTTTTATAAATGAAAAAGTTTCGTTGCTACTTTTGTTGTTGTAGCCGTGTGACCTTTTGGTAATAGCAATTACTTTAAATTTTCGTTGTTAAAAGTAGTACCTTTAGCAACACAAATTTTTCATTGCAAAATTACTAGATCCAAATATCGTTGCTAAAAGGAAACTCTTTTGCAACACAAGGGTTTTTCATTGCTATATATATCTTTTAGCAATACGAACCACTTTTCATTGCAAAATTACTAGATCCACATATCATTGCTGGAGGTAACTCTTTTGTAACACACGATTTTTTGTTGTTGCTACATATCTTTTAGCAATGCAAATATAGTGTTGGCAAAATTTGGTATATGATCAAAACCTCTCGCTACAGGTTCATGTGTTGCTATAGGTTTATTCTTCTTCTTTTTCACAAAACACCTTGCTTTAGTAATCATGATTCATGATTATTCATGCACATCATCACATAAATCACAATTATTAAAACTATTTTTTTATTTCTTTCAATAACAAAATTCCATGAAGTCGGATTTATGTGATGAATGCCTCTGCATAGGAGAAACTAGTTTCTCCACAAAAATAGTTTCTATAAAATAGCCATGTAATGTACCAACAACTCAAAATTGCATATGAAGGCATAGACGACGGCGATGGAGAGGCATGGCAATCCTAGACAGTAGGTTGGTCTGCTGTGGGGAGCGAGCCAGAGGAACAAGACTAGACACGACGGTGTTGGCTGCGCTAGACCAAGCCAGAGGAGCAAGACTCAACACGTCCAGGTCCGGGGCTTGAACCTGGTCGGGCTCCGGCGATATACCAGCCATGCAGAGGAGGAAGAGGAGTGAGAGGAGATCAGGGAGTGGATGGTGGCGATGGTAGAGTCTGATCGCAAGAGGGAGAGATAGAGGATGGTAGAGATGTCGGTCTTGTTCTTCTATGACGGAGAGATGCCGACAACCTTCTTCTAGTGTTTAAGACGATAGATTTTGTTGAGCTTCCATATAATTCCTTAAAAAAAATAGTATTCCGCCCATTCAACCTTTACAAATTTTATTTAGCGTTTAAGACTAGAACCAAAATATACATTAAAAATAAAAAAAAAAATAAACGAACAAGATTTGTGTTGCTATAGGGTTGAAAATTTTAGCTACGTTAGTTGTTATTAATGTCAATGCACTAAGTGCAACAAATTTATTGTTGTTTATTAATCGCTAGACGTAGGCAAGGAAGATTTGGCAATGAGAAAAATTTTGTTGTAAAAAGTGTGCATTTAGTAACGAAGCTTAAACATGTTGCGAAATATTACTTTTAGCAACGAAAATTCTTGAGTTGGCTAAAAATTTCATGGTTATATGGGATATTTCTTATAGTGTAGCTTTCAATCACAAAAGAATCAACATCTTCCATTCGTAGGTGTGCTACGACAGTAACAAATGCATATCCAAGTAGCACCCATATGTAATTTATGTCGAAAGATGGGACACACTTGGTATGTGTATAGGAGGAGATTAGGGCATTGTCTCATTTGTGGATCATTGGAGCATCAAGTATGAGACTGCTTCATAACTCCTTCCCCGTAGAGACAGACAAAATCAATTCCAACATGATAGAAATAATAATGAAAGTGTGAAGCAATTACATATTTATAATCTCCCACTAAGCTAATAAGATTACGACTCTGGAATATATGACTAAATCCAAAATAATCATTTGTTCCCACTTTAACTACAATTTTGAAGGTCGCAACGACAAAATTTTAAATTTATTTCTATGTAATATTGTACCCTGGTTGTTAGCTTTCCAAAATAAGGAGTTAACTTAATTCGAGCTGTATCCTTGGACATATGGTCTTTTCATTGCAGCTGTACTATGTAGTCCAAATTTTATTATATTTTATTTTGAATTTAACTATATCTATTTAGACTATCCTAACTTATAATGATTTATATTTCCATATAAATTAGTTGTATAATAATAATCCAAGTCACGACATAAAATTCTAATGAAATCATGACCAAAATCTAAAACATAATCAATTGAGAAACATAATCTTAATAGATCTTACCCTATTTAATCCTAATCATATCGTATATGTTAGTCCCTTGGCGAACAATCGATGGAAAAACACGTTTTCAGAAACTATTGTAAAGACAATATTTCCAGCAACAACACCCTAAAGAAGGTGATGTTGTATTACGAGAATCTAAAGAGATTTCGTAATATTTCTCGAAGGCAACAGAACCGTATAACTTCTAAAGAGAAGCGACGGTATTCTCGAAGGCAACAGAAGAAGAAGAAAGCCTGCTGGGGTGAAAGATCACCGGCGCTCAAAGCTATATCCGCCTTACGGACAAGCCTCCAGGAACCAGCAAGTTCGAAGAGAACTTTAGAACGCTGGCCAAAATTGTCGACGACTCCTCGGAATAGCAGCAGCACTTCTCTCTCTCTCTGGAAATTTTCTGAGTATTTTCTGTAACCTTAGAGAGAGGAGATGCTACTGATATTATAGGCACGAGATGGGCTTTTCAAATTTTGAACGCACGCCATGGTTTAATGCCAGATCCGGATTTTCTGGATCTGAGCCATTTCCGGATCTGAGCCCACAAGACCCGCGGACGTTACATAATTTGAACGGCCCACTCGACCCGCTCGACCCGCTCGACCCGTACGACCCGTACGTCCCGTACGCTCAGTACGCTCAGTACGCCACGCCGGCCGCGCAGAGGCTCGCGCATGAGCGCAACTAAAGCGCACAATGCGCCTAGCGACGAGCTGTCGTGCTAAGTGCAAAGTGCCATCAAAAAGCCACATTAAGCCTCAAAAGCCCATTAGCCCAAGCCCAAGCCCAAGTCCGAGCCCGAGCCCGAGTCCGAGTCCGAGTCGCTAAGCCCCTTCGGGGCTTAGCTCCAATCTATTTTCATTTTGGCCAAAAGTTGGTTTCTTATTCTCACCTCTATGTAAAATCCCCCCACATGGCACCCTCCATTGGGCCTCAACCCATGTGCATCTCTCTATTCCTTCATAAGTAATATATAGAGATACATATTGGTGTGATTTTTCGATGTGGGACTATCTTTTAACAATAGAATGTTGTGAACACACACAACACATAGAATAAAACACCAACAATCCCCCACATATCTCTATATATATGAGTTAAGCGTTCCACATAATAACTGTCTATTATGCATTATGATAGATGTCGCTGACGACTTGAATCTTCCCGCATGGGTTGAACAACAGTATGATACAAGAATGGACTACGCCTTGAATTCTGTACCACAACTGTAATTTTTTCCACTCACATAATGTAGTTATCTGTGCTTCTGGCTGTACATTAAAGGCCTTGTGCCAGCCTGGATTTCAATGTATGTATTTTGGGCGTCTACAAATTTACCCTCAAGAAACGGCCTATTTTTCTGTCCATACATTATAGGTGAGTTCTTTATTAAAGAGACATGGCATGAAGCGTCCAACGCTTCCTTTGCGGTGCTACGCCGCTATGACATGGCCTTAAGCCGAGGACCTTACCCCGAATCACCGGGAACCTCATCGTAGTGTCATACTACCCGTAGCATGAGGTCTAGCCCCTTTGTAGTGCTAAACTACCCAACATGAAGCCTTACGCTTCTGTGCGATGTTATGCCGCTACGACATGGCTTGCAAGGCCGAGGCTTTATCCCTAGCCGGGTTTACCTCATTGTGGTATCGTGCCACCCGTAACATGAGGAACACCTCCTCTTTGTAGTGCTGACTACATCCCTCTTTAATTCAATATACAGCATTAGGCCAACTGCCTATTTGCGGTGCTACGCCGCTGTGACTTGGCTAACATAGTCGAGGATTTACCTCTTTCGAGAACCTCATGGTGGAGTCACCGCCATACATAGCATGGAGTCACACTCCTTGTAGTGCTGTGCTACCATGCTTCCTGTAAAGTATAACAGACCTTCACTCAGTCTGAGAACTCATTAAGGCATTATGCCATCCTTCCCACAGGATCAATTTTCCGTAGAAAATTCATAGTAGACAACAGTGGTTCTGGGTCCGAAACCCTTCCATGTTCCGCAGAACAAGTACCCACTGTTAACTAATATTTTTTCAGTCAATAGTCCTCCCTTGAATCAAAAAATTAGATATCTGGTAGATTTCTCTTTGAACCAATAACATAAAATTTATTGATAGGATTATAATGACACAATATTAGAATGCCTTCAAACCCATCTTCCTTGCTGTGTCCTCGACCAGCTGTCGTTTGAGGCCTTTCGTGAACGGATCCGCCAGGTTCTCCTGACTCCGAACATCGATCACTGCAATGACGCCTCGTTTGATGAGATCGTTCACTGCTCTGTGCTTTAACCGCACAGTCCTCTTCTTTTCGTTAAAGAGTTCATTTGATGCTACTGCTGCTGTCGCCTGGTTGTCACAGTATATCGGGATTGCCGGTATCTGAGCTCCAACCACTGAAAGATCATACATGAGCTCCCGAAGCCACTCTGCTTCATCTGTAGCAGCATCCAATGCAAAGAATTCAGATTACATGGAGGAGCGAGATAACATTGTCTGCTTCTTCGATTTCTACGATATAGCAGCTCCGCCCAAGGCGAATATGAATCCACCTGTAGAATACTCGCTCTCCACCTCTGAACACCAGCTAGCATCACTGAAGCCTTCCACTACTGACGGATCTTCGCTGTAGTATAGTGCAAATGTCTGAGTCTTTTTTAGATATCTCATAACACGCTTCACAGCGTTCCAGTGTTCAACGCCTGGGTTGCTAGTGAACCGACTCAGCATTCCCACCGCAAAAGCTATGTCAGGCCTTGTGGTAGTAGTAGCGTACATCAAGCTTCCGATGACGCTGGCGTACTCCAATTGCTTGACGCTTTCTCTCGAATTTGGCTCCAGCTTCTGATCACTCTGGTACGGTGTATCAATTATAGAAAGATCTTGATACCCGTATCGAGTGAGCATTTTCTCAATGTAATGAGATTGTGACAGTGCTATTCCCGTGCCTGTCCGGATGATCTTGAGCCCCAAGATAACATCGGCATCCCCCAAGTCCTTCATACTGAACTTGGTCGAGAGAAATTTCTTTGTCTCTGTGACACAGCTTAAATCCGTACCTAGGATTAGCATGTCGTCAACGTATAGACAAACGATAACTCCTCTTCCGTCAGCAAACTTAGTATAGACACACTTGTCTGTTTTACTGACCTTGTAGCCATTTGACCTTATCACTTTGTCAAACTTCTCATGCCACATTTTGGGAGCTTGTTTCAAATCATACAGAGACTTCATCAACTTGCAGACTTTGTCTTCCAGACCTCTGACGACAAAACCTTCTGGTTGTTGCATGTAGATCTCTTCTGTCAGCTCGCCATTAAGGAATGCCGTTTTCACATCCATCTGATGTATCACTAGTTTGTGTATTGCTGCTAGAGCAATTAACAATCTGATGGTTGTCATCCGAGCTACTGGAGCATAAGTATCAAAATAGTCGATCCCCTGTTTCTGAGCAAACCCTTTGGCCACTAGCCTGGCCTTAAATTTGTCGATGGTTCCATCTGCTTTTATCTTCTTCTTGAAGATCCATTTGCATCCGATGGGTCTTGCTCCTTCTGGCAGGTCAACTAACACCCATGTATTATTGGAGGTGATTGAGTCAATCTCATTGTCTATCGCCTCCTTCCAGAATACAACATCTCTGGTCTTCATCGCTTCATCATAGGTAAGCGGATCTGCTTCCACATGATAAGTGACGAAGTCATCTCCGAAGTCTTTCGGCTTCCTTACTCGCTTAGTTGACGGCTCAGCGAGTTCTGGTTCAACTGGTGTCTCTTCGACAATAGCTTCTTCTTGGACTACTGGTTCTTTAAGGACTTCTGTCTGCTTTGCACTCTCATCATTCTCCAAAAGATCTGCGAGAACAATATTTTTATGCCTTGCAAACTTGTCTTCAAAATATTCAGCATCGCGAGATTTAATGATATGATTTGATTCTATATCAAGGAATCTCCGAGCATCACTCTTCTCGGCATAACCCAAGAAGATAGCCTTAGTAGTCCTAGTCCCCAGCTTCTGAATCTTCAGATCTGGGAGCTTCACATAAGCCAGACACCCCCACACTCGAATGACATTCAAGTTAGGTCTGACTTTGAACCAGAGTTCATGAGGGGTTATGTCCGAAGTTGTATACGATACTCTATTGAGAATGAAAGTAGCCGTTAATGCAGCTTCTCCCCAGAAGCTCTTTGGAAGACCCGCAGTCAACAGCATAGAGTTCATCATCTCTGTCAACGTTCTGTTCTTCCTTTCTGCTACTCCGTTGGATTGAGGAGAGTACGGAGCCGTCGTCTCATTTATGATTCCATGTTCTTTACAGAATGATGAGAAATCATGAGACCGATACTCCCCGCCTCGATCACTCCTTAGCCTTTTGAGTTGTTGTCCAGTTTGCCGTTCAGTCTCGGCCCTGAACTCCTTGAACTTCTCGAATGATTCGTCTTTAGACTTGAGCAGGTAGACAAAAGCATACTTTGAGAAGTCATCGATGAAAGTAATAAAATATTTCATCCCGGCTTTTGTAGAGAATTGCTTGAAATCACAGATATCTGAGTGAACCAACTCCAGAAGATCTGTGCTTCGATGGACCCTGTAAAAGGGTTTCCTTGTGATCTTCGTCTGAGCACACACTTCACATTTCTCTACCTTACCCCGACACTTGGAGATAAGTCCTAGGCTAGACATCTTGTTAATTCTTTTACAATGAACATGTCCTAGCCTATTATGCCACAACTCAAAAGAATAGTTCAAAGTAGAAATAGCATTAATATCATTTTTTTTGGGTTACAACAAGCTGAATTTTGTACATTCCTTCAGTCTGGAAAGCTTTTTCGAAGAATGTACCCTTCTTGGACATCACCATCTGGCCAGCATTGATGTCCATCCTCAAGCCTGCGTTACAAAGCAGGCTCCCAGAGATCAGGTTCTTAGCAATTGCAGGAACATGCTTCACTCCTTGAAGCGTCAAAGTGTTCCCCGATGTGAGTTTCAGCTCCACCGTACCGATCCCCAGTACTTCAGCTTGTGCCTGGTTTGCCATTATGACTTTCTCGGAAGTTGGCTCATAGGAGTCGAACCATTCCTTGTCTGAGCAGACATGACATGTCGCACCAGTGTCTATCCACCAGTCCGAGTCAACCTCCACATTTGCAACCTGCACTATCATTGCAACCAGATTAGTAACCAAAGAAACCTTACTAGGCTCACCTTTTTCTGGTTCCTTGCAGTCACTTTTGTAGTGGCCCTTCTTGCCACATTTGTAACAAGTCACATGGGACTTGGACTTCTGATTCTTGAATGAAGGACTCTTTACTTTCAGATTAGTGAAGTCCTTCTTCTTCTTGTGAGGAGAAGCCGCCTGCTTCCCCTTGTACTCTCTGGTTTGGACCAAATTTGCTTTCGCCAGTTGTTTGGACAGAGAATCCATCTTCTGTTGAGAGCGCATCTCGTCCTCAACATGGATCTCTTGCAGGAGATCTTCCATACATATGTCCAGCTTCTTGCGCTGCATCCTTGCATAGAAGTTGCTCCAAGCCGCAGGAAGTTTAGAGACGATTCCTCCAACGACAAACTTGTCGACAAGAGGCATCTTCTCGTCATCCAACTTTTGGCGCAGCTTCAGAAACTCCTTTACTTGGGGCAGCATAGCCTTCTCATCTTCGAAGGTCCACTTGTGGTATCTTTCAACCAAGAAGATCTTGGACCGATTCTCGTCATCTTTGTACAATTTTCCCAAGGAGTCCCAAATCTCTTTGGCAGAATTCTTCTTAGAATAGGACTCTGCCAGAGAGTCTTCCATGCTATTGAGAATCAACAGTTTACAGATACTGTTTTCTCTAATCCATTTTGCCTGCTTGGACTTAGCAGCTGCAATAACTTCTGCGGTTCCGGTTATTGGAACGATCGGTTCTTCCTCATTCAGCACGTGATCAACTTCCACGAGTTGAATGTTTAAGGTTACTTTCCGTTTCCAGATTTGGAAATGTTCGCCGTCGAATTTCTCCAACTTGTTAAAGTCGGTATTGACGAGCGATGCACGTGAGTTATCCATCTTTTCGATATAGCTTTGAGATTGTTAGTCCCTTGACGAACAATCGATGGAAAAACACGTTTTCAGAAACTATTGTAAAGACAATGTTTCCAGCAACAACACCCTAAAGAAGGTGATGTTGTATTACGAGAATCTAAAGAGATTTCGTAATATTTCTCGAAGGCAACAGAACCGTATAACTTCTAAAGAGAAGCAACGGTAATCTCGAAGGTAACAGAACCGTATAACTTCTAAAGAGAAGCGACGGTATTCTCGAAGGCAACAGAAGAAGAAGAAAGCCTGCTGGGGTGAATGTGAGACTCGTCTCACAGTATCGGTATTTATATACGGATACGTATTTTGTAGTGTATTTCGTATTTTCTTGATTTTCGTAATGCCTTAAAATTTTTCCTAAACTTATAGATCTTCTTCTTGGCCGGCATACCGCCAGTATACCGGAGTATACCGACGGCATATCATCCAGACAGATTTTCCACATTTTAGATATTTTCGATTTCAGATATTTTCATGAATAGTGTTTCGGATATTTTTGTGAATAGTATTTAGATATTTTCATGAATAGTGCTTAGATATTTTCGTGAATAGTGTAGATGCACTCTATTATCCAATGGACAATTGGTTTTGTTTGAATGGCCATGATTGACCTAGACTTTCACATGGATCATGATCCAACGGCTAAGATTAATTCCCCCTTCTATATATATCATTTCACTTTCTCTTTCCTCTCTCTTTTCATTCTCTTTACTCTCTTTTCATTTCTTCTTCCCTTCTCTCCTCCTTGGAGCTTGCCAAGAGCTTGGCCTTGAGGCCTAGAGTGTGGTTTCGTACCCCTCTTGGTGGTGGAGTAGAAGATTAGGCTTGGAGCTTAACCTAGGCAAGTACATCTTGCCAAATTCTTGAACAATAGTGTTTCATCATCATTTTGTTTTCCTTGGTATTAAATGCTTAGAATTTTCCTAAACTCATTTTGTTAAATATGTTTTCCTGATGATTCTCGTATATGTGCATGTTTCCAAAAATTTATTTAAACAAGATTTGATTTTCTGTTAAAACCCAATAGTGACTTAGTAGAAAAAACTTGGTATCAAGAGTGATGCTAGTGTTACCATCATGGATCTTGGTCACATATACATGTATGAGGTCCTTACCTAGCTAGTATACATGGATTTTGAGTTTGGTGGCAATCGGAACTTGTTTCGGTGTTCCGAGAACCCCTATTTTGAAGTATTTTAAGATATTGATCTATCAAATCTTTGAATTTTTGAAATCTAATAGTTCCATATTGTAGGAAATTCAATTCTATTCAATTTTGACTTTTGAAAGTCCGAATTTCGATTTAAAACGAAGTTTTTATGGCCGAAACAAGTTTTAGCAAAAATCTGGATTTTGTTGCTGTTTGGAAAAACGGTATACCGCCGGTATGCCGCAGTTTACCGCCGGTATGCCATTTTTGGTACCAGAAACTTACTGTCTTTAGTCCGATATACCGCCGGTATGCCGCAGTATACCGCCGGTATGCCGTTTTATGCTGTTTTAGTCCGTTTTTGTCCGTTTTTGCCCGTTTTTGTCCGTTTTTGATAAATTCTTCGACTATAATGATTTCTTAACATGATAAGATGATCTTTCTTAGTTAGAGAATGATGGTACACCCTATATAGACTTGATACTAGCACACCTTCAATCATTTTCTATGAGATGTACTTAACTTTAATTATTGTTTTCCACATGCCATGATATGTCTTTTGATAGATTCTTTCTTACAAGCTATGATAATTGTTGCCATGTCCTTCTTGCCTACTTGATAGTGACCCGTCATGGTGCACTCTTGAACATGTCTTTTTCTTGCTTACATGATAGTGGCCTGTCATGGTGCACTCTTGATTCTAGTACATGTCTAGCTTCTTGATAGTGGCTCGTCGTAGCGCACTCTTGTCTTGATATTGTCATGTCTTGTTGTGGCTTGTTGTAGTGCACAATCTTGTTTGTCTTGTCCAGTCTTGCATGTCTCATGTCTAGGATGGATTCTGCGGAATGCCACACCCGGAATCCAACAAGAAAAATGTTAAGGACTAAACAACTAGCTTGAATACTTAGATCATTGAGAATTTTCCAGTTACCTGTTGCCCCTTTGGTCTTGGCATTATATATATATATATACATGGGATTTGGAGCTATCTGTCATGATGAGCACTCTTCCAGTACACCGTCGAGTGGGGCACCTCTTTAGGACACATGTATCTTACTGCAGTGTGTCTGCTATACTTATTTTCTTTTTGGCTTGGACCACTCAGGTAGTAGCAGGCAGGTGCTGGACTTGGAATTCTCAGACTTGCATTTGTTAGTAATTAGGATTATGACAACCCTAGTTAGCTAAAGTATCAAGCCGTAATCATTGCTTGGCCGTGATTGATGGATGGAGTCCATTCTTGTCTAGTCTAGTCTTGCTCCAGTTTATCTTATTGTAGTACTTAGCTTCCTGTCATTCTTCACATGCTATTCTTTCCACTACATGCTCGACTTCATCACATGCTCACATGTCTAGTTTATCTTTCATGTTCACATGTTTCCTTTTTCTTACATGTACACAGTTTACATTCTGTCACATGTCCTTTACCTTATGCTACATGTTGCTTTACTCATTGTCTTTCCTATTCTCGGGATAAGTGCATTGGTAGCGCACGAGTCTCGATTTACTTTTACTTATTTATGTCTCTATCCGTTGCTATGAATTGCATGCTGGTTTTAGTTCATAAGTTTGGCTTCCTTTGTGGTACTTGCTATTGGGGTTCTGACCCCACTGGTTTTGCATTGACCAGATCTAGTTGAAGAGCTCGAGGATCTTCCGGACCTTCCTCTCGATGGTGACCACCCGGAGCACCAGGGGACTTGAGTGGGTGTTCTTTCTCTTACCCACTCTCTTCTGTACATATTCTTTTGAGGCGTTTAGCCACCGAGCACGTGTTTAGCTCGTGTTTTGGACTTGATATTTGGCCTACGGGCTTAGACATGATGTTATATTTCTAGACTGCAGCTAGAGCTGATCATGTATTACTTAGTCTTGCTAGTTCTTCATTTTGTATTACTAGCTTCATGATCATCTATATATTATGGTTTGGGACGCTTTACTGTCTTATATGCATGATGATCATATTCTTGTACTTTACTTCTTGTCTGAGACTGAGATATCTAGGATCATGTGACCTAGGATTGACTGTTGGTTTGTAGCAGTGACCCCCATCTATACAGCTTATACGTTGTTTCGGAGTACTGGAGTACTTTGCTATACGTAGCTGGCCTTGTCCGTCCCTACTTGCCAGTATTCTGGTTCTGGGGCGTGACATAGGTTTTAGTGGTGGCCCATGCAGGTCTGATTTATCAGATATGTGGGGGTTGCTGGTAGTTATCTCAGTCACAATTTCTTCTCCATTGATATCCTTTGTATTACTCTCTACCGTTGATATTTGACCTGGTATCTGCTTTGATCGTTGATCTTTCCTGTTCCCTCGACTTAATCCTTGTGTCCTTAAACTTTCAGGGGCACTGTTCCTGGTCCTTCCGATCAGATTATCCGTATCCCAGCTATGGCGGGTCAGCTTCCGCCAGTTCTTTCAGTTCAGGAGGAGCATCCTCAGCATTCGGGAGCAGAGTCTAGAGTGGACCGAAGGGCAGAGTCGCCAGTTCCTCCTGTTCAGCCAGCAGTACCAGTTCAGCCAGAGCAGCCAGAAGGTATTTTTCAAGCACTGGTGGATGTTCTGAGAGATCTCATGGCGTCGCAGCAGCGTCAGAGTGATGTTCTCACCCATTCTGTCCAGACGGCTTTGGACAGAGGTGGTGCTCAGGTCTACAATTCTGTGAGCAGCTTCAGGCGTCTCCATCCCCCGTACTTCTATGGTACAGAGGATGCTGTTGCGTCTGATGCGTGGCTTCAGGATACTGAGGCCATTCTGGAGGCGGTAGGGATTCCGGCTAGGGAGCGTGTGGCAGTTGTCAGGTTGCAGCTCTTGGATTTGGCCCGCGACTGGTGGGCAGCTCATGAGGTGTCTCTTAGGGCACCAGTAGCCTGGGCCGATTTTAGCGAGAGGTTTCAGACTCGCTATTTTGATACGGTATCGCGTTATGATCTGCAGCAGAGGTTCATTGGCTTGCGGCAGATGAGCAGGACCGTTGACGGCTATACGGCAGAGTTTAGCAGGCTCAGTCGGTTTGCCCCTTCCTTAGTGGCGACCGAGTTGGACCGGGCGAGGAGGTTCCAGCAGGGGCTTCATCTGGAGATCATACTGGCAGTTGAGCAGCATGAGTTCCAGACTTTTGATGCAGTGATGAGGGCGGCGAGGAGGCATGAGTACACCTCGCAGAGGATCGTTGATAGAGTCGGAGGTCAGAAGAGGCCTCACATTCAGAGGGGATCTTCTACCCAGTCGTCAGCACCAGCACCAGTAGTTAGGACATTGGAGATTGGATCACCTAGAGGAGCAGTTCCAGCAGCTTCCTTTCAGCAGTCATCTCAGATGCAACCTCAGCAGCAGAGGTCGTCTTCATCTATTGGATGTTCTCATTGCGGGAAGCCTGGGCACGTTCTTTCTGAGTGTCGTAAGGCACATGGGTTATGTTTGGTCTGTGGAGCTTCAGACCATATGATAGGATCTTGTCTACGGAGGGCTAGTTCTTCCTCAGTACATCCAATTCCATCGGCTACCCCGGTAGTCCAGCAGTATAAGGCTCAGGTACCGGTTCAGCATCAGCAGACTCAGAGGCATTTACCAGCGCAGTCCCGGACATTCCAACAGCAGAGGCCTCAGCAGTATATGCAGGTCCAGGCCCAGAGGCAGCAGGGCCAGCAGCCGGTTAGAGCAGCAGTTCCGAGGCATGGGCAGGCAGAGTTTAGTATGTTAGAGCAGGTTTTGGCCGAGGATGGTCATGTGGTAGGTACTATCCTATTCTTCTTCCAGACTTATTTATTTCTTTGGGTTATACATATTTGGCGAGTATCTCGTCTCATTCTTCTGTCTTCGTATCTTGAGATACATGATATTTATCGTATGTCTCGACTATGAAGATACGTCCTAGGTAGAGTCATGTCTTGGATTAAGTCATTGGTACCGGCTTATTTTGAGACTTGACTTTTATCTAAGTTGTGGAGTCAGCGTAGGCCTGCTCTTACTCAACTGACTCAGGAGACATATTTATTCATATGCCTCCAGCCCTTCCTGATTGTGGTTGTGTTACTGCTTACGCATTTACTTATATTACTGTTGTCTTTATCTTACCAACATGTCATGCTTTGTTTTGATTGACATGACTTTTCAGCTCTTTGGTTTGGTTTTCATGCTTGACTAGATTTAGAAAATTCCGAGGACGGAATTTATTTTTAAGTTGTGGAGAGTTGTGAGACTCGTCTCACAGTATCGGTATTTATATACGGATACGTATTTTGTAGTGTATTTCGTATTTTCTTGATTTTCGTAATGCCTTAAAATTTTTCCTAAACTTATAGATTTTCTTCTTGGCCGGCATACCGCCAGTATACCGGAGTATACCGACGGCATATCATCCAGACAGATTTTCCACATTTTAGATATTTTCGATTTCAGATATTTTCATGAATAGTGTTTCGGATATTTTTGTGAATAGTATTTAGATATTTTCATGAATAGTGCTTAGATATTTTCGTGAATAGTGTAGATGCACTCTATTATCCAATGGACAATTGGTTTTGTTTGAATGGCCATGATTGACCTAGACTTTCACATGGATCATGATCCAACGGCTAAGATTAATTCCCCCTTCTATATATATCATTTCACTTTCTCTCTCCTCTCTCTTTTCATTCTCTTCACTCTCTTTTTATTTCTTCTTCCCTTCTCTCCTCCTTGGAGCTTGCCAAGAGCTTGGCCTTGAGGCCTAGAGTGTGGTTTCGTACCCCTCTTGGTGGTGGAGTAGAAGATTAGGCTTGGAGCTTAACCTAGGCAAGTACATCTTGCCAAATTCTTGAACAATAGTGTTTCATCATCATTTTGTTTTCCTTGGTATTAAATGCTTAGAATTTTTCTAAACTCATTTTGTTAAATGTGTTTTCCTGATGATTCTCGTATATGTACATGTTTCCAAAAATTTATTTAAACAAGATTTGATTTTCTGTTAAAACCCAATAGTGACTTAGTAGAAAAACTTGGTATCAAGAGTGATACTAGTGTTACCATCATGGATCTTGGTCACATATACATGTATGAGGTCCTTACCTAGCTAGTATACATGGATTTTGAGTTTGGTGTCAATCGGAACTTGTTTCGGTGTTCCGAGAACCCCTATTTTGAAGTATTTTAAGATATTGATCTATCAAATCTTTGAATTTTTGAAATCTAATAGTTCCATGTTGTAGAAAATTCAATTCTATTCAATTATGACTTTTGAAAGTCCGAATTTCGATTTAAAACGAAGTTTTTATGGCCGAAACAAGTTTTAGCAAAAATCTAAATTTTGTTGCTGTTTGGAAAAACGGTATACCGCCGGTATGCCGCAGTATACCGTCGGTATGCCGTTTTTGGTACCAGAAACTTACTGTCTTTAGTCCGGTATACCGTCGGTATGCCGCAGTATACCGCCGGTATGCCGTTTTATGCTGTTTTAGTCCGTTTTTGTCCGTTTTCGCCCGTTTTTGTCCGTTTTTGATAATTGCTTCGACTATAATGATTCCTTAACATGATAAGATGATCTTTCTTAATTAGAGAATGATGGTACACCCTATATAGACTTGATACTAGCACACCTTCAATCATTTTCTATGAGATGTACTTAACTTTAATTATTGTTTTCCACATGCCATGATATGTCTTTTGATAGATTCTTTCTTACAAGCTATGATAATTGTTGCCATGTCCTTCTTGCCTACTTGATAGTGACCCGTCATGGTGCACTCTTGAACATGTCTTTTTCTTGCTTACATGATAGTGGCCTGTCATGGTGCACTCTTGATTCTAGTACATGTCTAGCTTCTTGATAGTGGCTCGTCGTAGCGCACTCTTGCCTTGATATTGTCATGTCTTGTTGTGGCTTGTTGTAGTGCACAATCTTGTTTGTCTTGTCCAGTCTTGCATGTCTCATGTCTAGGATGGATTCTGCGGAATGCCACACCCGGAATCCAACAAGAAAAATGTTAAGGACTAAACAACTAGCTTGAATACTTAGATCATTGAGAATTTCCCAGTTACCTGTTGCCCCTTTGGTCTTGGCATTATATATATATATATACATGGGATTTGGAGCTATCTGTCATGATGAGCACTCTTCCAGCACACCGTCGAGTGGGGCACCTCTTTAGGACACATGTATCTTACTGCAGTGTGTCTGCTATACTTATTTTCTTTTTGGCTTGGACCACTCAGGTAGTAGCAGGCAGGTGCTGGACTTGGAATTCTCAGACTTGCATTTGTTAGTAATTAGGATTATGACAACCCTAGTTAGCTAAAGTATCAAGCCGTAATCATTGTTTGGCCGTGATTGATGGATGGAGTCCATTCTTGTCTAGTCTAGTCTTGCTCCAGTTTATCTTATTGTAGTACTTAGCTTCCTGTCATTCCTCACATGCTATTCTTTCCACTACATGCTCGGCTTCATCACATGCTCACATGTCTAGTTTATCTTTCATGTTCACATGTTTCCTTTTTCTTACATGTACACAGTTTACATTCTGTCACATGTCCTTTACCATATGCTACATGTTGCTTTACTCATTGTCTTTCCTATTCTCGGGATAAGTACATTGGTAGCGCACGAGTCTCGATTTACTTTTACTTATTTATGTCTCTATCCGTTGCTATGAATTGCATGCTGGTTTTAGTTCATAAGTTTGGCTTCCTTTGTGGTACTTGCTATTGGGGTTCTGACCCCACTGGTTTTGTATTGACCAGATCTAGTTGAAGAGCCCGAGGATCTTCCGGACCTTCCTCTCGATGGTGACCACCTGGAGCACCAGGGGACTTGAGTGGGTGTTCTTTCTCTTACCCACTCTCTTCTGTACATATTCTTTTGAGGCGTTTAGCCACCGAGCACGTGTTTAGCTCGTGTTTTGGACTTGACATTTGGCCTACGGGCTTAGACATGATGTTATATTTCTAGACTGCAGCTAGAGCTGATCATGTATTACTTAGTCTTGCTACTTCTTCATTTTGTATTACTAGCTTCATGATCATCTATATATTATGGTTTGGGACGCTTTACTGTCTTATATGCATGATGATCATATTCTTGTACTTTACTTCTTGTCTGAGACTGAGATATCTAGGATCATGTGACCTAGGATTGACTGTTGGTTTGTAGCAGTGACCCCCATCTATACAGCTTATACGTTGTTTCGGAGTACTGGAGTACTTTGCTATACGTAGCTGGCCTTGTCCGTCCCTACTTGCCAGTATTCTGGTTCTGGGACGTGACAGTGAAAGATCACCGGCGCTCAAAGCTATATTCGCCTTACGGACAAGCCTCCAGGAACCAGCAAGTTCGAAGAGAACTTTAGAACGCTGGCCAAAATTGTCGACGACTCCTCGGAATAGCAGCAGCACTTCTCTCTCTCTGAAAATTTTCTAAGTATTTTCTGTAACCTTAGAGGGAGGAGATGCTACTGATATTATAGGCACGAGATGGGCTTTTTAAATTCTGAACGCACGGCTAGCGACGAGCTAAGTGCTAAGTGCAAAGTGCCATCAAAAAGCCACATTAAGCCTCAAAAGCCCATTAGCCCGAGTCCGAGTCCGAGTCCGAGTCGCTAAGCCCCTTTGGGGCTTAGCTCCAATCTATTTTCATTTTGGCCAAAAGTTGGTTTCTTATTCTCACCTCTATGTAAAGTCCCCCCACATGGCACCCTCCATTGGGCCTCAACCCATGTGCATCTCTCTATTCCTTCATAAGTAATATATAGAGATACATATTGGTGTGATTTTTCGATGTGGGACTATCTTTTAACAATAGAATGTTGTGAACACACACAACACATAGAATAAAACACCAACAGTATATCTATCCATATTTTTCTATAGACCTAATAATCATTGGGAACCAATAACATAATAACATTAGTTTCAATACAATTTAACAGAATCTAGTTAGGTTTTATTATAGGTAATTTTTATATATGGTATGTATCAAAATAAATTAAGGTGTTTGTATACTAATCTCTATGGTCCTATTGATAATTCATTTTCTTAAGATTTTTCTAGTTTTAATGATCGAAAAATTCTCTAAGGGCCCGTTTGGTTTGCAGGATTGGACAACGTAATGTAATTGGCATTACGTTGTCAATCTAACTCGGGTGTTTGGTTGGAAAAAAAAAGTTAGATGTAATGTAATCGCGATTACAAGTTTGATTACATTACATCAGTTTCTTCTAAACTCAATTACATCATAAAACCTATGTAATCGCAATTACATTACAACTTAAGCGGAAGGTTGGTATGCTATAATTTGGACTTTTTGTTCGTTTTTGGTCATTTTTTTTGTTGTTTTTGTTTGTTTTTTGTCATTTTTGTTCGGTTTTGGTCGTTTTTTTTTTTCGTTTTTTGTCTTTTTTGTTCGTTTTTGGTCATTTTATGTCGTTTTTGGTCGTTTTTGTTCGTTTTTGGTCGTTTTTTTGTCGTTTTTGTTCGTTTTTTTGTTATTTTTGTTCGTTTTTCGTTGTTTTTTGTTTGTTTTTTGTTCGTTTTTTGTCCTTTTTTGTGTTTTTGTCCATTTTTTGTCGTTTTTGTTCGTTTTTTTGTCATTTTTGTTCGTTTTTTTTTTGTTTGCTTTTTTGTCATTTTTTTGTTGTTTTTGTCCGTTTTTTGTCATTTTTGTTCGTTTTTTTGTCATTTTTGTTCGTTTTTCGTTGTTTTTGTTTGTTTTTTTTGTCTTTTTTGTTGTTTTTGTCCGTTTTTGTCCTTTTTGTCGCTTTTGTTCGTTTTTATCATTTTTGTTCGTTTTTTTCGTTGTTTTTGTTTATTTTTTTTGTCATTTTTGTTGTTTTTGGTCCTTTTTTGTTCGTTTTTTGTCGTTTTTGTTCGTTTTTTTGTAATTTTTGTTCTTTTTTTTCATTTTTGTTCGGTTTTTTGTCGTTTTTTATCCTTTTTGTTCGTTTTTTTGTCGTTTTTGTTCGTTTTTTGTCATTTTTGTTCGTTTTTGGTTTTTTTTGTTTGTTTTTGTCCTTTTTTTGTTGTTTTTGTCCGTTTTTTTGTCGTTTTTGTTCTTTTTTTTTGTCATTTTGTTCTTTTTCGTTGTTTTTGTTTTTTTTTTGTCGTTTTTGTTCTTTTTTGTTGTTTTTGGTCTTTTTTTGTTTGTTTTTGTTCTTTTTTGTAATTTTTGTTCGGTTTTTTTTTTGTCGTTTTTGTTCTCTTTTTTTTGTCGTTTTTGTTCATTTTTTGTCATTTTGTTCGTTTTTGGTTTGTTTTTGTTTTTTTTTTTGTCGTTTTTGTCCTTTTTTTGTTGTTTTTGTCCGTTTTTTTTTGTCGTTTTTGTTCATTTTTTGTCATTTTTGTTCGTTTTTTTTGTTGTTTTTGTTTGCTTTTTTGTCGTTTTTGTCCTTTTTTGTTCTTTTTGTCCTTTTTTGTCGTTTTTGTTCATTTATTGCCTTTTTTTTTTATCGTTTTTGGTCAATTTTTTACGTTTTATCGTTTTTTGTCGATTTTGCACATTTTTGCCATTTATGCATGTTATTTATCGATTTTTGTCGATCTTGTACGTTTTTTGACCATTTTTCACGTTTTTATCGTCTTTCTATCGTTTTTGGTCGATTTTGCATATTTTTTGTCGCTTTTTTTTTATCCTTTTTTGCTTTTTTTTGGGGTCTTTTTTCACTTTTTTTTTGGTCGATTATGCTCGTTTTTTTTCTTTTTGTTTGTTGTTTTTGGATTTTTTTTTTTGCAAGTTTTTTAATCTTTTTGTCGTTTTTTGCTCATTTTAATTCTCTCTTGTTTTTGGTCTTTTTTCGTATTTTCGTTTTTTGTCATTTCTGTTCCTTTTTATCGTTTTTTATTTTTTCGTTTTTTTGTCAATTTTTTTTGTTTTTAGTCATTTTTTTATCATTATTGGTCATTTTTTATGGTTTTCACATTTTTGATCTTTTTTTTGTCGTTTTTCTTTTTTATCGCTTTTTCATTTTTGGTTTTTTTTTTTCTTCTGTTTTGTTCGTTTGTCATTTTTGGTATTTTTTATTTTTTTGTCTTTTTTTTCGTTTTTGGTCCTTTTTTAGCAGAAAACAAACCATTTTCCCCCCTTTTTTATTATTTATTTTTAATTTTTTTTCTTTTTAAATTTTTGAAATTTTTTATTGATCAACTTTTTAAATTTTATGTTGTATTTTAAAAAAAATATTAAATTAAAAATTTAATTACATTACATGGTAAACCAAACACATGAATGCAATTAACATTACATTACATGATTTGATTACATGTTTCAACCAAACATAATAATATAATTGTAATTCAATTACATTACAAACTCAATTACATTACAAACCCAATTCCATTACGATTACGATTACATTACAATGAACCAAACGCAACCTAAGTCTATTAGTGAGTTCATCATATCAATAAAAACTTCGAGAACTTTTTTGGTTAGGCCGTTATTCTGATTACATGTTATTAACTACGAAATCTCACGAAACAAGAATTATTGCAAGCAATCCGAGCTATCAAACTAATCACTACGATGAGCACATTTCTAAGATGGGCGACCGCCCTAGGCCCCAATTCTATAATGCCTATTATTCCTAAAGTAGTCTAGGACTACTAACAATCCTAGAGTAATTTTTGTTAACAAAAAGGTCCAACGTTTGAAGGAAAAAGCCCAAAATTATAATTTTCTAAAAAGTGGAGAGGTCTATTTCTAACCCTTTCATTAAAGATATGCTCAAAAGAACTGGTTTTTAATAATTAGTTAAAGGTAGAGAAGGAAGATCCAATTTTTTTTATTCACCATACACCTTAGGATCGCCTTCCTAAGTAAAGAAAATAGGACACCACTATCCATCCAAACAACCACCTATTGTCAGGGCCGGCCCTGAGCTGTTGGGGGTCCGAGACGAAAATTCCAAAACGGCCCCCCTTACATAATATAAAAAGTATAAATAAAATAAATTTTTGTTGTAGTCAATATTTGAACCAAAAATCTCTTAAGTATAAGTTTAGCATTATAACCACTACACACAATGTATTTTGTTAAAAAAAGGCACATGATACATACTAGTTCTATTATAGACAGTTCCATGTTGGTACCTCTTTCCGTCAGGGGGTCCGGCCTGCCCTGGGCCAGGGCCACCCCATAATTCTATTGTAATCCATTTCTTTGTAAAGTTGCACCAATGAGTTCACACCAAGCATTTGTCACAAGCACGCAACTACGACGAGCACAACCTAGAAAGTTCTAATTGCTCCCTATAGTGAGATGCTTGCTACGACGAGCTTTTGCTTATTTGTCTCGGTAAGCCATCGAGTTGTTGACGATCTAGAGGTTGTATATTTGAGATCACATAAACAATTCTTCCATTATACGATCTTGCGTCCATACAATAATTAAATGATTATGGTCTGCAGCCAACACCTAGCTACAACCAACACCTAGCTACAACCAACACCTAGATAGAGACATTGATCAAGATTATTATGTTGTTGCAACAAATTCGATCCTAAGGTCTACTGGGTCAAGGAAGAATATAAAAATTAGGCCTTCTTTATCCACATTTAATTCATTATTAAAAATAGTTATTTTGAATGGATCTTTAATAAAATGGGCTTTAGAGTATTGATGTTCTCTTTTCAAAAATTTATTGTTTTAGATTTTTTTTTAGTCAAATTTGGACCTTTGGTTAAAAAAATATTAGTCTAATTACAGGAAAATATCTCATCAACCATAATCCAACGGATGTTGATGATTGTTTCTTTCTTTTTTAGAATAGAAATCTATTATAGATCATCAGTACAAGCTTTGGACATATCTCTACAAGGAGTTGCCAAAGTACAATGAGGTGGCTGCTCAAATAGCCAAGTAGAGTATGGATGATTGAAGACTGGAGAATCTGAAGCCAGGGAGTGTGCAACCATATTAGCCTTCCTTGGAAGAAGGCGAATTTAAATATCGCATGTAGAATTTAAAAATTCTCGAGCCTCCTCGATAGCGTGACGTGCTACCCAAAGAACATCCCTTTCTTTGTTATGAATAAGACCATCTCCAATGGGGGGTTTCTATCTTGAAGAAATCCATTTTAGAAAAAATTTCTCCCAATAGTGATTTCTATCACCATTTCTATCATAGGTGACAATGATGTAGGATAGAAACTTTCTAGGAGGGTTTCTACATGTAGAAACTCTTAGACCATCTCCAATGGTGATTTCTAAAATTGAGTTCTTATCCTACTTGGCATTGTACTTTAAGGAGATTTCTATCATAGTTGGAAGAGTTTCTACATAAAAATTGTAGACATACAAAAATGCTCTTCAATGGTTCTTTATTTCTATCCTATGTGTCACATAGTAAAAGGACCAATTTAATGGTGTAGGGCCCAATAATAATTGTCATGAGAGATAGGAGAATTTCTATGAATGTTCCTACATGTAGAACTCTCCTAGAAAGTTTCCATCCTACATCATTGCCACCTAGGATAGAAATAATGATATCACCGTTGGGAGAAGTTTTTTCTAAAATGGATTTCTTCCATAGAAATAGAAAAGATAGAAACCCCCATTGAAGATGGTCTTATAGAAATTTTCATATCTCTCATGACAATTATTATTGGGTCCCACACTATTAAATTGGTCATTTTACTATGTGACACATAGGATAGAAATGAATAACCATTGGAGAGCATTTTTGTATGTTTATAATTTCTATGTAGAAACTCTTTCAACTAGGATAGAAATCTCCTTAAAGTACAATGCCAAGTAGGATAAGAACTCAATTTTAGAAATCACCATTGGAGATGGTCTAACATCAACTAAAACTTTGCAAACCCCTTCAGTGATTGCGTTGGTAATCATCCTTCTCTTACAAGGGTTGGACTAGCCTTAATGCACTGGGTTCCGCATCTAGAGGTCTGCCACCATCTTGATAAGATAAAATTGCGCCATGGAACACTCCCTCAGAAACTCCAAGAATAACATCACTCCCCATTCTATCATCGTGAAATGCTCCATCAAAGTTGATCTTCCAAACATTATGTGGAGGTGAAAGTCCAATCCTTATTCAGCTGTGCAGTTGGTTGTGTTGCAAGGACTGGTTGTTAGTTCCTATCTGCTGCTGCATAAGTCTTCTAAAGATTGGTTGCCATTTTGAGTATGATGTCACATGTAACTGGTGTTTGTCAAAAGATTTTTGCATTCCTTGCCTTCCAAATTGTCCACATGAGATAAAGACTCGAAGTTGTTGAGTCTATATCACCATTGGACAAGAGATTTTGAAGCAAACTCTAAACTGTAGTATGTCTGTCGATCTGTTGAAAAGCTAACGATAATCCTCCCCAAGATGTCCCTGAAATCGGACAATATAAAATAAGGTGATTCAAAGTTTTAGTATAAAGGACAAATTGGATTAAAGGCTTGATTTCGTCTTTGTAAGTTCTCTCCAGTTGCAATGAAATTTGTATGTATTCTCCATGCAAAGACAATGACTCTAGGACATGTGATGGAGCTACTCGAGACTCTTGTTGGACGTGTGCGGAAGCGTTTGCCAACCCACCTGATCAAAATCAACCCCCGTCTAACGGACACCAAGCACAAGATGAAGACAAGTATATGTTGGTGACGTACGTCAACTGGACAAATCTCAATCTTGAATAACTCAGATGAAATTACAAGATTAACAAAACTCACGTTGAACCCTTTGCCCTAATAGGTTCAACCCCCTCACCACTCGCAAGAAGAAAAACAGAAAATTACAATTGAGATCACTTACCAACCCGTAGCAATCTTCCTAACCGAAGTTGACGACTCATCGATTAGATCTTCTTCTTCCTTCTGTCTTGGATGGAGAAGTCCTAAGAGCAAAGTACAGACTTTCTTTTAGATTTTCTTGTGGACGAGCACACCGAATCTCTACTTTGTGCTGTGCTTTGTGCCTCCACCCTCACCCCATATATATAGGATGAGAAAATCCTATTTTAGGTCATACTATAATTTCTTAAATATGAGGTCCTCAAATAAGAATCATATTACACCTAAAATATTCCATCAATATCCTATTTTAGATTATAATAGGATTTCCTAAAATAAGAATCATATTATATCTAAAATAGCACAACACCTATTATGGACATCCAAATCTAATCAAATCAAATATTTAATTATATTCGAATTCTACAAATATGTCGTTATCAAATCCAGACTGGAAACAATCTCCCCCTCCAGTCTGATTAGAGGGTATTGATCTCATAGGTCCTCAACTGGACTCTATGTTTGTCGTCCCATGACAGAGTTCCTGCTCCTCCATGCCACTGATCTTCGATCCCCCGAGTTGCCTTGCATATTCCTTTGTCTTCAGCTTCTCGACCGTCATGTTGACGCTAGCTGCCAGGCGTAGCACCTCCTGCACCACTGGGATCATGCCGATATCAATGACACGACCAAGACCGAAGTTCCTGGTGATCAGCATCACCGTAACTCTCGGCTGCCTGTCCCCGACTTCCGTCTTCCACCGAAAAAGGTTAACATTCTGACGAGCTTCATCACCCTTGGCTGGCCCAACCAAACAGACGATACGGTTCTCACAAGATTCAAACTCCTGAACCTCCCCACCTTCATGTCCAAACTTGAAGCTCCTTCATACGCATGCGTCCTCGAGCAGAACATCACGCACTGTGCATGTCATTAATAACCTATAGCTCATCATGAATTGTGTGAATGATGATGCTACCGCCCAGATTGAGTTTGCTACAAACCTTGATCTCCTTTCTGGCTTCGAACTGCTGAAACCGATATCGCTCCATGAAGCTTTGGCAAACCACATGTCGCCAAAACTGGATCCGTAGAGCAACCCCCACCTGGAGACCGACCAGCTGTCATGGGACCGACAGACAGACCCTTAATCTTTGACAAATCAACATTCGTCGCTTTATCTCGACGAATCGAATCCTCTGTATCCCTCAAAGCATCTAAAAGCCCCTCTTCAGCAAGTTCTCGACGATCCACCTTCTGTCGAATACCCCTCGAGCCTCCATCCGGTGTATGTGGCCTGCCTGTACAGCTCAGCGGCTTGAGCCTGTACATTCCACAACATAAATTTCCCTGAGCCAGCTGTTGAGAATCCTTCGTAAGTATCCAATCTTGACTCCCAAATAGACTACGACAGCCATCATCTGCCAGCCTCCCTACCGAAATCAAGTTGTAGCACAAACTATCGATACATGTCGCACACCCATGTGGATGAGCTTCTCACCAAACTCCTTCATCAAGTGCACATCATTGATGCCTATAACTGCAGCCGTCCCCTTATCGTCCATCTTCATACGTCCAAACTTGTCGCCGCGGTATGACGTAAAAATCCTCCTATATGAAATGGCGTAATACGACGCCTCCGTATCCATGACCCAATCACCATCATGATACATGCCACAAGGTTCCTCTGCATCGGTCGCTACGATGATGATATCTCCAAATTTTGTGAGACCATCCTGATCGTCCTTACCTTTGGCCTTCTCAGCTTTGAGGTTCATGCAGTTCCTTTTGATATGATCCCTTTCGCCTTAGTGATAGCAGCCCTCCTTACGGTCCACAATCGTAAGATAACAAGAACTCCCCCTGTCCTCGCCTGTGACTTGGGTCTTCCTTTTCCGTAGGAAGCCACCAGAGCGGACTCCTGTGACGATTCCACTTGCTTGCGCCAGACCTCCTCCTTCAACAAGCTATTTTTGACTGCATCTATCGTGACAACTCCATCAGAGCGAAGTTGCTCACCGATACCACCAACGTCTTCCAGGTTTTTGATAGAGAATTCAAGAGCAGTAAGGCCTAAGGCACATCATCAATCACCATCTTCATCGCAGATAGCTGATTGATGGTATCTTGAATCTCGTTCAGATGTTGTACTACTGGGGTACCCTCTGTGTACTTCGAGTTGACGAGTTGGCGAATAAGAAACGCCTTGTTGTCAGTCGTCTTCCTTTCGTACAACGAATACAGCTTCTCCCATAATACTCTTGTCGAACTCTCCATGAATACGTAGTGAAAAACCGAATCCTCCAATCATTGACGGATGAATCCAATAGCCTTCTGATCCAGTCGTTTCCAGTCTTCAACAGCTTTCTCCGTTGGCTTTGCGCTGTCGCCCTCCAACGGACCATGCAAGTCCTTGCACCAGAGTAGATCCTCCATCATTGGCTTCCAAATCGTCCAGTTTTCTCCTGTGAGGGTGATCATACGAGTATTTATCTGCTACATAGACATGGTTGCCAGAACCCCCAAAGCTCTGATACCATTGTTAGGCGAGTGCGAAAGCGTTTGCCAACCCACCTGATCAAAACCAACCTCCGTCTAACGGACACCAAGCACAAAATGAAGACAAGTATATGTCAGTGACGTACGTCACCTGGACAAATCCCAACCTTAAATAACTTAGATGAAATTACAAGATTGACAAAACTCACGTTGAACCCTTTGCCTAATAGGTTCAATCCCCTCACCACTCTCAAGAAGAAAAATAGAACATTATAATTGAGATCACTTACCAACCCGTATCAAGCTCCCTAACCGAAGTTGACGACTCCTCGATTAGATCTTCTTCCTTCTGTCTTGGATGGCGAAGTCCTAAGAGCAAAGTACGGACTTTCTCTTAGATTTTCTTGTGGACGAGCATTCCGAATCTACACTTTGTGCTGTGCTTTGTGCCTCCACCCTCACCCCATATATAGGATGAGAAAATCCTATTTTAGGTCAGAATATGATTTCTTAAATATGAAGCCCTCAAATAAGAATCCTATTACACATAAAATAGTCCATCAATATCCTATTTTAGATCATAATATGATTTCTTAAAATAATAATCCTATTATATCTAAAATAGCACAACACCTATTATGGACATCTAAATCAAATCAAATCAAATATTTAATTATATTCGGATTCTACAAATATGTCGTTACCAAATCCAGACTGGACTCCAACAGCTCTTCCACTCTTTGAAAGTCTTGTTGGACAAGCCATCAACTGTTATGTATACTTCTGTTAGATATAAGTTTGTACAGTGATTTAGTATTAAGAATCTCATTCTTAGCATGAGTCCATATCAGTTTGTCTTCTCTACTTGATTGCATAATAGGAAATTGCAAAATGACAAACGCTTCTTCAGAGGTGGGAAGAGGTTACATATCAGTTCCATGTTCCAATTGCAAGTATCATTGTTGATGAGATCACATACCATTTGAGCTTCTTCATGAGAACCTATGTTGCCTACAACTTTGAAAACTTGGCTGCGATATCACCCATGGGTCATTCTAAATATTGATACTACATCATTCCCCACTGACCAGTATACACTATTTTGCATGTACTCTCTACACAAATGCTGGAAGCTGTAGATGTATATCTAACTATCCATAAGTCCTTGTTTTTTAAGTACTTCCCATGCAAAATTTTAACCCAATCTTCTATGGGGTTTGATATAAGAATCTCCATGCAAGCTTGGTAATCATTGACAAGTTAGAGATTTCTGGGTCTCGAATCCCTAATCCTAGGGGTGAGCAAATACCGACCGCTACCGAAAAATCGATCGAATACCGATTAAAAATATTCCGAAAAATTGAACCAAAATTATGTACCGATACCGAATTACCGAACCAATTAAAATATGATATAATGGTAGTGGTAACGATTTGAATGTAATACCATACTGAAAATACCGAACCGAACCGATTATATATATATATATATATATATATATATATATATATATATATATATATATTTTTTTTTTTTTTTTTTTTTTTTTTTTTTTTGAAGCAATGGGTACTTGTGGCGAACTCGCCTCCACTGAGGCTCGAACACCTGACCACTTGGGCCGCATGCATCTCTCTTAACCACTAGGCTAGAGGTCATTTGCATATATATATATATATATATATATATATATATATATATATATATATATATATATATATATATATATATATATAAATGATTAATTTTATATTACTCTTTTTCATTTTTTTCTTTGTTTTAGTAGGAAATTAGTTTGTTAGAACTTAGAATGGATTTTTGTGGACTTGAAGTTATATTAAGAATGCTAAGAATTGAGTTTTGGTCTTTTGAGCTTATATTTTTGTGTTTTCATATAATTTTAAAATAAAATTTAGTGTACTTAAACTTATACTAAAAATTAAACTTAGTGATCGTGTTTGATCTTTTAAGCTCTTTTTTAGGTGTTTGCGACTTGTTACATATTATTCTAATAAATTTGATTAATTGCTTGCTTGGTAGAGGCTTGGCTTTGAAATTTAATGCTTCCAAAAAAAAGTAAAAAAAATATTTTTTTAGGTTAAGAGGTTCATATTAAGTGTGTTGATTGATCAAATGTTAAATGGTAAAATACCGATACCGAACAAAAATCGACCGAATACCGATTTAACCGAAACCGATTTAACCGATTCTAAATGGTACGATATTGGTATTAATTTTTTAAATACCGATTTAAAAAAATACCGAAAAATTCAACCAAATATCGACCCATTATACCGACGCTCACCCCTACCTAATCCTCCTTTGGATTTTGATTGCATGAGAGAGACCCAAGAATTAATGTAGAGTTTCTTCTTAGTGTCAGTTGCTTCCCACCAGAAAGTACGTTGATGTTGGGATAGAGTTTTTATAACTTTTTTGGAAAGCAAATATGAAGAAAGATATTAGGTAGGGAGTAAGAGCATCTTCAACCCTATTGTCTTGTTTTGTGTTGTGATTCCTATGTGGCATGAGGCACAAGACAATGTCTTTCCTATGTGGCAAGATGATATTCACACAAGACAATGAGATGAAAGAGTGTTCTCCAATGCAAAAGTATTGAGAAGACAATAAAAAGTATCTTTTCCAACTTCCAAGACATGCAACTCCTCCACTTCTTCATTTTTTTAATAAATATTTTTATTCATAATTGATGATGTGAAGACAAAGTCATTGTGAAGTGCATTGTCTAGATCTAGACAACCAACTTCACATTGTCCTTGCCATGTCATTGTCATGTCAACTTCATGATTTATTCTACATTTGCATTAGAGAAATTTTTTTGAAATGAAAGCTTGTCATTCCTATGCAGCAACCATTTTTTCTAAACCCACAATAGGGTTGGAGATGCTCTAAACATAGAGTAGACTTGATCAATATTGTTCCACCCGCATGTGAAAGACATCTGTCTTTCCAACCATCAAATTCCATATTACTGGACTCTATAAGTTTGCAATGAGTAGAAATTTTGTTATTACCGAGTACTAGTATGTCACCCGTGCGATGCACGGTTTGTATATTTAATATTGTTTTATTTTAAAAATAAATAAGTGAATGTTCTTGATATTTATATAACATTTGAAATTAAAACAAAAGTTAGAATAAACTCAATTTTGAATTACATAAAAGATAACATTATATTAATATGATTATGAACGAATTAAATTTTAACAACGTAATTATCATTAGTACTATTTGTGTAATTCACAAAATATCTTAGACCAAAATATATTAATATGATTATGAACGAATTCTAACAATATATACCTCAACGTAAATAAAATTATACGATAAAGTCTATTTTGATGACATAAAAGATAACATTTGTCTTTATTACAAATTCTGAAATACTTCCTTATACACAACATTTGTTGTTGAATTACTTTGATCTCTATCTTCACCGCATATTAAAATCTTCAATCCTTTCTTACTTGTTACCCTTGAAACAGCAACATATAACTGTCCATGACTAAAAACGGGATTCTTCAAGAAAAGTCCAACATGAGAAAGTGATTGACCTTGACTTTTGTTTATTGTCATTGCATAAGAAATAATCAATGGATATTGTCTTCTTTTAAATTTGAAAGGCAATCTTGGATCAGAATGTGTCAATGACATTCTTGGAATCAAAACTTTATTACCAGCATTGTCTCCACAAAGAATCTTTGCTTCAAGAACACGATTGCCTAATTTTGTAATCAGCAATCTAGTACCATTACATAGCCCAGCTGAATGATCTATATTTCTTAATAACATTACTGGGGTACCAACTTTCAATTTTAACTCGTGATTCGGTACACCTGAACATTTAATACTATTCAAGAACTCTGGAGTGTGAACATCTGATAATAAGTCAACATTGGCATCTGACTTGGATGGACTATCAGAACTTAAATATGTGCTTGCGTTACCAGAATTTAGTGAGATCATGTACTCATTTACATACTCGACAACATCAAGAGTTGGCGCTAATATAGCTCTATCCTTCAAGAAATCTGGATCGATGACAAAATTCGCAAAAGAAGGATATATGCTCTCAACAATTGTTTGCAGTGGATCATTTGCATTACTAAGTAAAACATCACTTGGAATATCGATACTTGCACAACCATCATCATGCCCTCCAAGTGTTCCATCTCCTATACTTACAATCCATTCAGAAAACCGTTTGAGCTCTTCACTTTCAGATGTTGTGCTACAACCTTGAAGTCTCATGTTTTTTGTCAACCTCAAAACTTTGCAGTTTTGCCAAATATAAGAAGAATTTATAGTTGCATGAACTATATCTTGTCTACTACCTTTCGGAATTACAGGCAATATTTGACGAAAATCTCCTCCGAAGACAATTGTTTTTCCTCCAAATGGTGTCTCAGAACTGAATGGATTGCTAAATTGCATTATATCTCTAAGCGATCTATCCAACACTTCAAAGCAATATCGGTGCATCATTGGCGCTTCATCCCAAATTATAAGTTTGCACCTAACAATTAGTTCTGCAAGTTGACTTCCTTGTTTGATATTGCATGTTGAATCCTCATTTACATTTATTGGAATAGCAAACCTTGAATGAGCTGTTCGTCCACCAGGCAACAGAAAGTGATGCTATCCCACTTGAAGCCACATTTAGAACAATTTCTCTCTTAGATCTCAAGCAGCAGATAATGTTTTCCAAATGAACGTTTTTCCAGTACCACCATATCCGTATAAAAGAAAACACCATCATTGTATAATTAACAGCATCCATTATTATGTCGTAAACATATTGTTGTTCATCAAAGCGAGCAGTAGGTGTAGTGTTCTTCTGCTAGAGCCGCTCTATCATAATTTAATTCATCATGCACCAATCTATTTGTAGTATTTGATAAGGAGTCCATGTTTGGAAATGGCATTGATGGAAATTCTCGCAAACTTCTACCACAATTCCTCAATAACTTTTCAATCTCAACCAAAGCGTGATTTTGAATGTCATCCTCACTCATAAGCAAATCTAGAATTAAAGAGAGAGAATATGTTGTAATTAATTTTAAGCTATATTAACGATCAAATAATATGCAAAACACAAATTAAACTTAAAATAGGAAAGAAACATTTTACCTTGGGTTGCAACGCAATTCGTTGATTATATAAAACACCATCCGATAAGTATGTCCAACACTTGTTCCAAAGTAATTCAGGCCGACTTATAGAGCCAGATGACAATAATGTCACAAATAAATTTCTCAAAGAATATGCAGATGCCCAAACTTGCCTCAATAATACCATCGATTACTCATCATCATCCTCCAATAATCCTAAGACATAGCAAGCTTCACGATATGACTCATAATGAATACCATTGACTTTCTTAATATCATCATAGCATTTAGGTCGCGGACGATATTGAGAAGACATCTTAAATGGTACATCTCACGCAACCAGGTGGAACATAAAAAAATTCGACCTAATGAGAAACATTTTTTTCTCAGAGTCCACTCTCTAGTCTTCTGTTTCCAAGCAAATTTTTGTGGAAATTCTGCATATGTGAGATTTTTTGCCTATGGATATCGCTTGTTCGCTTCAAACCAAGCTAAGAACATGCTTTCATTCACACTGGCACGATCAATAATGGTATCAATAGCATCTGCGTCTGAGAAAATAATAGGCTGCTCGTCGGGTAAGTGAAAGCTAAGTCGCTCAACAGGAGGGTTCTTATATTGGATCTCAAAACCAAACAATCTCCATGCTGCCTCACAAGCAGAAATGTATCTACAATCGTAATACATGTTAATTTCATCAATTGGTTTTTTGGGTTCCTCATCGTCTGTAGTTCTATAGAAGGATGCTAGTTACACGATCATGTCCTTTATTGACATACTTGAACAAATATTTTATAGATCGAGATGATTGCACCATTCAACATTCATATGACCTCGATACTTCAAAATAGATAACGATTATGAGGCACTACAAATCGATTATCTAGTTCAACACCATTCTTTAAAACCGTTCTTCCATCATCTTTGCGTCTATATAATGGATATCCGTCTTCATCAACCAAAGTATTTTCAAAAAAAAAATCGAAAAATGCTTTGAGCAACGACCATCTGACATACATGGTGAATTCTTTCTTGCAGTACCACAAGGTCCATGTATCATAAAATCTCGCACTGTATTGTAATAGGTAGGATTTGATTTTGATCAGGAATTTTGCTGAGATTATCTGATCAATATATTTACCCGATGGAGGAAACTTATCTTCTTTGGCTAGGAACAATAAAATAGAGCATGTGGCAACCAACGTTTTTGAAATTCGACCGTATATATAACTGAAAAACAATAATAGAAAACAAAAAAATATTAAATTTATTAATAAAATACATGATTAAGTACAAAAAATATGGCAAAATCGTTACCAGCTCTAACTGTTCCAAATATTTTATTATGCTTCAGATCTTTGATCAGCCCATCCAATTTCACCTTGAAAACCCTACATAATATATCTGGTCGATCTTCAGGATGAAGACCATTTTTTTCAACATATCGAAGTATTTCAGGCCATTTAGGGTTGCATGTAAATATTATAAACAAATCCGGGTAACCAACCCATCTGCATATTGCCATTACATATTGATAATTTTGAATAATGTACGAGCACCTCCTGTAAAAGAAAGATGGTAGAATGACTCTTTTCCTTGAGTAGTCGGATTTGTTTCACCTCGTAATAATGCATCTGTAAGATCTTTATACATCTCACACCGTAATTGTTCTGATGCGTCCGAATAAATTTTAATCTTGCAGATTCAACCATTGTATAAGCATCAACCAAAAATTGTTGCATAAGTCTTTTAGTAGCAAATATGATAGAAGGCTCATTATCCCTTTCATGCAGTCTATAAGCGAACCATTCTCTAATACTTACTCTCCTTCTTCCAAATTACTTCTATTTGTTGATTCAAATAATGGAATGTCTTCTCTGTAACCATCTTCACCGTAGGGAAAGATCAAGGGGCATTGTAATGCTAAATAAGAAGCATGTAACTCATTTATTCGTTGTAGGTTCCCAGCTTATGTTTCAACCATAATATCTCTATCACCTAAGCATTCATCAAAATCTCCAACTATCAAAGCAGCAACCTCAGAAACTGTAGGTAAATTATACTGTCGTCCATCTCCATGTCTCCTTCCTATCAATTTCAATCGAACGCTTGAATTACCTCCTTCACACATTTTTTCGCGAGCCATTCTAAAAGACTTTACTAATACATTATTTTGATCCAACATATCCTTCAAACCACGTACAATTTCTGCATGCAAATTATTAATATTACTGTTCTTCCTGAAAATAATATTAAAAAAATAAGATAACTGAATATATTAATAATCAATGATCAATATACAATTGAACATATCTGGGGAAAAAAATTCGATAAATAAACAGCTTTCATTCTGTTTTGAATTTTATTTCTGTATTATAAATATATAGCTGTGCAAATTTTGGACTTGAACCTTCAACGGGTATAAACTTCCTAATAGATGGTAGTTTGTCCATGCATTCTAAAAATTGGGGAGAATTTCCTTGATTTGGTTCCGGATCAACCTTGCCTCCCATTGAAGTGAATGAAAACATGCTGTTATATGATCTTATATTTTCTAGAAAATGTTTGCTCTTATCGCTCACACCATATAATTAGATCATGTAAAACTTTAGGCGGTCTCTTCATTGGTGAAATTTGAATCTTTTCTTGCATACAACATAAAGAGTACGTCGGGTTTTTGCATTTGTAGGAAGAATGAACTCTCTCGTCGTACCAAAAGTGTGCACCACAAAGGTTACATTTATAAGTTGGATCGCCAATATCCCAATAATCTGTCAATAAAAAATACCAATAAAATATAAATAAATTACATAATCATAAACTAAACTAATAAATACACACACACACACAACACACACACAAACTTATATAGACTAATACCAATTGTAGGATTTGCATGTCCATGATCAAATTTACAATCTCCATTCGTCAATTTAACAACCACTGCAAAAAAAAAAAACAAAGAAAAAGCAACAATTTTTAAAAGAGCTGAAAACTTTCCTTCTGAGAAAAATTGAAATTAATTAAAAATTTCAATTATGTGAATTTGGGAAATAAATTAGGCTTACAACATACTTGAGACTCATCATCTGCAGTCAAGTCAATCGTTGTTAAATCACTATTTTGCTGCAAATTTAAGATTGTATTTTTCGAGCAATACAGTGAACTTTGGTTCATTGAAGTAGACAAATCAACTGCTTGACTTGATCCACACACTGCATAAGATAATTCAATAAAAAAAACTTTGCAAACATAAATAATATGTATGTATGTATACTTTAATAATAAATTTCAACCATTCCATTCGTGATTTCACTAAAAGGATATGTAGACGTATTCAGCACATTATTAAACAATACGCTAGAATAAAACTATTTTCCAAATGGATTTAAATCTTCTGCGAAAAAGTAAGGAAAAAGTTAGAAAAGTAATAACAATACAATAATAATAAGATCACATTTTATTCGTAAAAATAGTTAATTAGGCTCTAATAAATTATTGTAACACATTTTTGAGAATAAATTTTTTTAGGTTGGGAAAATAACTCACTTGAATGACCATCATCATTAGTTTGAAAAATTACTCTCGATGGATCAGAGTGCAGTTTTGTAAATCTCTCGTCGAGTAGTCAAATGAATTTTTCTCCTGAGAAACAATTAACTGCGCAGGCTCACTTGACCCACATACTGCATAAAAAATCACCATATATATATATATATGTAATATATAATTGTTAGAGATATATAAAAAAAACATTAATCATTAAATACTTTGTAAAAAAATCATATCATACCATTCGTGATGTCACCGAAAGGAGACTAGATGATGGAAACTGGTCATGTTCGAATCGTTCCCAAAATATATGCTGAATTTTTTTTTGGCTTGATGGAGGCGTACATTTACCTAAATCCACATCTATATTTTCTAAAAAAAAATAAAGAATGATTAAGTTAAATTTAAATAAAATTTAAACGTAAAATAATAAAAATTTAAATATAGATATATATATATATATATATATATATATAGATTATATATATTATATATATATATATATATATATATATATATATATATATATTATTAATTTTTTTTCCATAAATTAGTTTATATGTCTTCTATTGTTTCAAATTAAATTTCTACCAATTTACAATTATAACATACAATAATTTTTGTTCTAAAAAAGAAGATTATATAGGCAAACCTTAATTTAGCGCAAATCACATTGTACAATTAAAAAAAAATTATCAGATTTAATTGAATGGTTTGGATTTTTTTTCCGATGAATTTGTTTGTTTGTTAATATTTCTTTTAAATTAAATCTTTAGTAATTTCGATCCAAATATGATGGTTTTAAGAAATATTCTTTGTTTTTGGCTGATAGTAATCTATATATAAACCTTAGTTTAGAATCAGGTACTAGCATCCCACGGTTTTAGGAAACCATGGTTTTGGGGAGAGCACAAAAATTCGGTTTTAGTAGCCCACGGTTTTAGTAGACAACGGTTTTTGGAGCCCATGGTATTGGCAGCAGTAGGAATGGTATTAGACTCACTTCATTTCTTGCTTTCTTTTTCTCTTTCCATTCGTATGTTACATCTCCCCCAAAATTGAGTTCTATTTGGTTTTTCTTGATTATATAATCTCCCAATTCATTTCTTGCTTTCTTTTTCTTTCCATTCGTATGCTACATCTCCATCAAAAGTTCTATTGGTTTTCTTTGATTATACGCATGGGAAATGCAATTAAAAGGTTTACTTTTGTGAATCATCATTTTATGTTCTGGATCTACGAATTAAGTTCAATTTGTGAGGTTTTTTTCCAAATTTATTGTTCTCTACTTAATGAATAAACTGTATATGTTATCGATCTAAACAATATTTAAAGATTTACGTATTTCAACAAAAATTTCTTTTTCATGATTTTTACTGATTTTTTCGGATTTTTTCCGTTAGTGGAGTGGACCTGATTCCGGTATTAGAGTAGATTCATTTCTTGCTTTCTTTTTCTCTTTCCATTCTATGCGTGGAAATGGTCCAAAGTTCTATTTTTTTATTATATAATCTCTTTTTTTTGTTCTGGAGATGTTGTTTTGGCAACTTCTTCAGTATTTGTTGTTCTTAACACGCATGGAAATGCAATTAAAAGGTTTACTTTGGTGAATCATCATTTTATGTTCTTGATCTACGAATTTAGTTCAATTGTGAGGTTTTTTTTTTCTTCTAATTTTATTGTTCTCTATCAATGCAATTAAAGGTTTACTTTTGGTGAATCATCATTTTATGTTCTGGATCATCGAATTTAGTTCAATTTTTGAGATTTTTCCTAATTTTATTGTTATCTATTTAATGAATAAATTGCGTATGTTATTGATCTAAACATATATTTAAAGATTTAGGTATTTCAACATTTTTTTTATTTTCATGATTTTTACTGATTTTGTCGGGGTTTTCCTAATTTATTTTTCGTTATTTTTACACAATCATAATACAACTCTATTTATTTCGGGTTTTTTACAGTGATTCATGACACATAGATACAAATCTCGGTATTGTATGTTTTTCTTAGTGTTTTTTGGTTCGGTTTTTTTTTTATAAAATAATGAAAAATGTTCTAGATATATATGTATTGAAGTTTATTTAGGTAAAATTGTTTTCAGCACACAATATATATATATTATATATATATATATATATAATATATATATATATATATATATATTATATAATATATATTATTTTATATATATTTATATTATATATATATATATATATATATATATATATATATAATTATTATTGAATTATATTTGCAGGTATTTGTTGCCATCAAATCTGTCAATGAACTACTTCGAAATGGTCAGCTACAACATAAGGTATAAATCTACTCTTGTACTGAATATCATTTAAATTCATTTGTGTTTCATGATAAATATAACCCTACAAGTAAAGTTTTGGACTGAATATTATTTAAATTATCTATGAAGACATGTTTGAATATTTTCTTAACTAAATTGTAATAATTTAGTGATTTTATATTCAGTCCAAATTTGATCACAATATTCATATTTAATGTTATTTAGTAATTCCTCAAATGTTGGGTAAATAAACTTCTAATTTAATGTTTATTTATATCATTCAAATGATTTAGTAAAATAATGCTTCTACAATAAATATTTAAAAATAATGCGAATATCTACATGTTGTAAAATAATGCTTGTACAGTAATTTTTTTTTACATTTATTTATGATTGTTAAATGGTAATTTTCAGATAAAGATATAAGTTATCTGATGTTTACAATGTATATTAGTGATTAAAATATGCTGCACTATTAGAAGTAATTAAAATAACTTAAAAGACACCAGAAATTAGATGGAACTATTACTCCTTTATCGTTTGTAAGTTTCGGTCGCTTGTTAAGTGTTGTACTCCTTGTCAGCTTCCTCATTCTCAATTTTTTTCTTTGTAATAGTTCCTTCCTTGTTATATTTTTGCTGGGATTTGGAAGTGACAAAATTGAAACCCCATTCTTATATTGTAAGCCCAATATATAGGCATTCAATTAATGATTATTTTGTATTGGGAGGAGGAAAGATAGGAATGCCAACAGTTTTTGCTGTTATCCACACATCATTAGAGCTGTATGAATTTATCCATACATCGTTTTTGTATAATTAGGCCAATATGTAGGTTGTCAATTCATGATTATTTTGTATTGGGAAGACAAAAGTAACTTTTCCAACAGATTGTTGCTAAGCATTTTCTTTTAAAGGATCTAATGCTGTATGGACAACTTAATTTTAGATTTTCAAAAAACAGCTTTAATGGCATCATATTTAATATAAATATTCTACAAAACGATTTCCAATGTATACATGTTTTAAAATAAAGCACTTTTTTTTGAATGTTCTAATGATGTATGGACAACTCTTATTTTAGATTTCCAAAAACAGTTGTAATGACATAATATTTAATATAAACAGTCTACAATTCCGATTTCGATCTATAATGTTTTAAAATTGAGGATTTTTTTTGGAGACACTAAAATTAGAAGAGGGAATTCCAGTATTTTGTATGATATTTGTTTCTTACCTTTTTTTGCATAAACATTTAGTTTCGAAATTAACTTTTTTAATTTGATTAAGGATATTTACTTTTATAAGACATTTTAAATTATATGCCATATTATTTTAACTTGTATTCTTTAGTGTGGCATCATATGTAAATATGGCTGTCTTACTTTTATATATTTTTCGGCTTACATAAAGAAAATTTGGCTATAATTATTTTTATGGTTCTACATTTAAGAAAAATGTTGTACATTGGCACATTAACTGCGGACACAAACTTTGTAATATTATTATTAATATTTGTACACTTTAAGTAAGTTTAATGTCAATATTTGTTTTAAATGTAATATTCTGATCTGGTAGTTTGTGAGAAATAAATTATCTTAGTTCAGCTTATTGATAATAACATAAGTTCAATTAACATTAATGTACGGCAGCGGCTGAATTTAAAAGCACTAAGGATCAAACTAAGATAATATTATGAACTTGAAAGGGTTTGTTCAACATTATTTGATGTACGGCATTTAATCTACCAAAGATGTTAATATCATCTTATTTCCATGAGTAATCAACTTATAATCCACTATCTATATAAAAAAATTATTACTTTAAATATTATTACTAATATTTATTTAATTTAAGTAAGTTTAATGTCAATATTTGTTGTAAATGTAATATTATGAACTGGAAATTTGTGGGAAATAAATTAATATGAATATCACATTTATTGTGTTGTATTAAACCTTTTAATTTAGTTATCTCTAACAATCACGTTTTTATTCGATATCAATGAGATTCCATGTCCGACAATGTATATTTAGTATGTCCAGCTCTTTTTTATATAATTAAATTTGTATAAAATTAATCTACATGTTCGCATGTAGTTTGTTAAACATTTTTTTGATAAGAAACGACATTTAATCTAACAAAGATGTTAATATCATCTTATTTGCATGAGTAATCAACTTTTAATGAGTGTAAAATGTCATTCCTTATCTTTTTTTCATATCAAGCTTCATCTTATTGGTAATAATGTTTCATTGTTTGTATTAAATTAGATTATCTAATAGCACAAAAAAGGTTTATATATACTCTCTTCAACTACATATTTAACACAAATGAAAGTTCCATTGAGAATAACATAAGTTCAATTAACTAAGCAAGCTCACACAAAATGTTCTTTTAAGAGCTGGCTGAACTTGAAAGCATTCAAATACAAACTAAGAATATTCAAGTACGTCAATACATTGAACAAAGAGTTCTTTTAAGCTGAATGATATTAAAAGCACTAAGGATCAAACTAAGGTAATCTTCATTCCTTCTCTTTCTTTATATCAATCTTCATTCTTTGATCCTGCTGTTGTTGAGTATGCATCAACCAATGACCTCTTCAATCCGGAATCTTCAGGAGTTTCTACAGACTCAATCTCTTGTGAATATTTAACATTTGGTGTTGAAATCATCTCTCCACACGATCCAATCTATTCATTTATATGACAATGCAATTAAAATGTTGTAAATGAAAAAAAATGACTAATTAAAGGAAAACTTGTTTACCATTTCGACATCATTATCCTCCTTCAACAAATTTGAAAAAATATCAGATTCCTGTAAAAAAAAATATTTTCAACAGAATATTTAAAAAATAATTAAAACAATTTCAAATTACCAAAAGATTAACACATACCTGATTATCTTTAAAATTTTCAGAATATAGTGAAATTAGTCCTTCATCGGTAGTCAGCTTTAATACCGTAAATGATCCAGTATAATTACGTACTTGTTCAGATCTTACTTGAATTTTGAAGAAAATTCTTAAGCCAACTAAATTTTGTATTTCCTCAGGAATTTTCTTATCATTTTCTGATTCCTACAATTTTAAAAAAGAGAAACAAATTTTTAATAAATATAACAAATTTAAGTATAGTGCAAAAATTATTTTATATGCTTAGAGCTTATTTGCAAATGTACCTCTGACGTCTTCTTTTTTAAATCCAAAGCCTTTTTTCCAATAAGCTGAACGCATTCTTTGTCCCATAATAGTAAATCTATTTCTCCGGTTGTGTCAATGACACGAACATTAATTTTGTACCTGTCATAGAAAATTGTATTTAAATAATCAAGAAGAATAGTAATTAGGTTTAAAATGATTGTAGGTTAATACCTGATGTTAACATCTTTTTCAAATTTGTCACATCTGTCACAGTAAAATAAATCGCCACATTTATCTAGTTTTTTGGACATTTGTTACACGAAAAATACCACCAAGCATTCTTTAATACAACTTCAACAATTTCAGCATAAACCCAAAAGCTTCCAATCTGATAATCAATAATAAAAAATTTAGATTAATATTCTGATTAAGGTAAATTATGTAATATATAATTATAAATTGTAACTGAAAGAAATATACCTCATGGTTATCTCTCAATTTCTCAATGGTCCTAACTATAGCTTGGCCACTTGATAATTCATTTTCAACCAAATTTGTAGAAGTTAGTGAAACTGTACTTATAGTGATTGATTCACTACTTTCTTCAACAATCCTTCATAAAGTAGACAAATATTCATTAATTTAATTCTGAATACTCATTAAAATTATCATAAAGTAAACAATTAATTATAGTATCGATATGTTTTAGTTACCTTGATTTAAAATTTTCAATCTCAGGAATGTCAACACCAAATATCAACCTTGACACATAGAACGTGTTGGATGCTGTAACTTGTCCTAATCGAAATCAATACAATTTAAACTTGTATTAAAATTTTATAAATGAAGAATGAAAATTAAAATATATAAGAAATAATTATCACCTCTATATAATTTGGTACGAAACATTTGTAGTATTACTACAACAGGTTCATTTCTTCCATTATTAACGTACGAAACCATATCATCAACCAAATTACCCCACAAAGTACATGGCAGACGATGTTTCCTAATAATACAAAGGAAATTAATTTTTTTAATTATATGGATAATATTAAAATAGAATAATCAAAAATTTAAATTATTACTCATTGTCTTCGAGAGTAATATCCATAAGTCGTGTTGGTCCATCTTTCAAATCCCTTTGTTGGGGAGGATCTAATGTAACAACTCGTCCAATAATATCTGAAATTAATGGTATTTACAAATAACAATAAATTTGATGAAATAAAATAATTTCATATTTGTAAACACAAAAATAATTTAACCATGTATTTACCAATAAGTTTGTTATCATCTAAAGGTTCTCACTTGTAAGATCAGAAAACTTTTGAAAACTAAAAACAAAGGAAGGAAATTTCTCATCAAATATTTCAACAACTTTCGTTTTTGCCAAGAAAAATCTTGTATTTATTTGCTGTTGTTTTGTATTTCATGTTGTTATTTGTAACAACAAAACAACGAACAACATAGAGTCTTCTCTCATTCAGCAAAGGTTGAAAGTTGGAGATTAAATCTTTCTTAATACTTGCATGAATTCGATCGCCCTGCAAAGGAAAAAATAAATTCAGTACACAAATATTTATGCATATAATTTATTCAAGTATTCAGCTAATTTTATTATTATTGAAATACTGCCACTATCTATAATTATGAAATCATTGGTATTATTTTTTATTATCCATGATATACTGCGATTAAATTTGTTTGTGGAATCTGTTAATTTTTATTACATGTTGGTAAATCAACATCCTCCTATTCTCTCAATTCTTTCCTAGACTGTAAGTACATTTATGGATATTTTGTTATACTATATACAATTTAATTATATAACTGAATGTTGTTTTATATTTAACAGTTGATAGTAGCAACTAAGGATATATTTATATGAATGTTGTTTTGATATTTAACTTTAATTTCAGCCACTTTTTCAGTTGGTACAAATGACGGTAAAGAGGTAACTGTCAGTTACCATCATCATACAATTATCTTCGTTCGGCTATCGTCAAAACCATTGGCGGGGCATTAGTTGCAGCCATTGGCCCATTGGCAATGTGACCGTGTGAACTGATGTTGTAAAAGATGCTCTTTTTCTCTGGTATTTGTGTATTTTTTTCGTCGATTCCGATTGTATTTGTGTTTTATCATTTAACACATTTCGTTCGACTATCGCTAAAACCATTGGGGGCATTCGTTGCAGCCATTGGTCCATCGGCAATGATGATTTGACAGCCAATGGCGGGGTATTCGTTGCAGCCATTGGTTGGTTAATCTAAATCTGAGTCTATCAAGTCTTTAACATGAGTAATAGTAGTTTATTCTATTATTGTACATCACCAGAATCAGGTTAAAAAATAATACCGTGGGCCCCTAAAACCGTGGGCTACTAAAACCGATTTTTTGTGCCCTCCCCAAAACCGTGGGTTCCTAAAACCGTGGGATGCTAAAACCTGATTCTAAACTAAGGTTTATATATATAGATTTACTATCTTACAAAAACAAAAGAATTTTTTGTTTTAATTACTCAAACATTTTTCATCCAAATTTTCTTATCATTTTCTGGCATTTGTGTGTTTTTTTGCTATCGTTTTAACGTTTTATGTTACTGACATTTGTGTTTTTTTTGCTATTGTTTTTTATGCTGTTAATTATAGACAGTATGAACACAACAGTATTAATGTAAAATATGTTGGGAAACCAACAGTGTTCTTGGTTGATGGAGAAATGTGGCTGGCAGTTGTTTAATTGATGAGAAAGAATGGTCTTGGGAAAAGGTTTTTAATTTTTTTGAATATTTTTGGACATGGCTGAAGGTTAATTAATGACAATTGTATCACGATTTAATGTTGCTGGCATCTGTTTAATTATTGTACAATTTCTTTTTGTAATCATATGGTTTTTTAATGATTTTTTTATTGTGGCTGAGTTTAGGCATGAAAGTGGCATTTTTTTTATGTTACTGTCATTTGTGTTTATTGTGGCTGAGTTTTATGTTACTGTTTTTTTTGTGCCCTCCCCAAAACCGTGGGTTCAACTCTCGTTAAAACCGTGAGTTTTATGTTACTGTCATTCCGATTGTATTTGTGTTTTATCATTTAACACATTTCGTTCGACTCTCGTTAAAACCATTGCGGGGCATTCGTTGCAGCCATTGGTCCATCGAAATGATGATTTGGCAGCCATTGGCGGGGTATTCGTTGCAGCCATTGGTTGGTTAATCTAAATCTGAGTCTATTAAAAAATTCCTCAACCAAACATTTAATGTTGCTGGCAGCTGTTTAATCTAAAACGAAATGTGTCATTTTTTTGAATAATTTTGTTTTTGATGGTTAATTAATGACAATTGTATCACATTTTAATGTTGCTGGCAGCTGTTTAATCATTGTACAATTTTTTTGTAACCATATGGTTTTTTAATTACACCATCTTAAAAAATTACCCCAGTAATTTGTACATTAATTCCCAATTGTACAAATTACTGTTGTACATACAACATTGATTCCCAATTTAATGTTGCTGGCAGCTGTTTAATCATTGTACAATTTCGTGTGAAATGCTGTTGTAAAAGATGCTCTTTTGAATCTGGCATTTGTGTATTTTTTTCATCAAATTCCGATTGTATTTGTGTTTTATCATTTAACACATTTCGTTCGACTCTCGTTAAAACCATTGGCGGGGCATTCGTTGCAGCCATTGGTCCATCGAAAATGATGATTTGGCAGCCATTGGCGGGGTATTCGTTGCAGCCATTGGTTGGTTAATCTAAATCTGAGTCTATCAAGTCTTTGTACTTTGATTCGAATGTTATAAAAGTAATTTAGAAGGTTTGATATTGATAGAATATGGAAAACTTCTCCTTACATTAACGTACATATAATGTATGATAATAATTTTTTTTGTAACCATATGGAAGCATTGAATTATTACAACAGTTTAATGTAATAGTAGTTTATTTTATTACTGTACATCACCAATTTTTTTAAGATTATATCTAACATAAACAGAATTGCAGAATGTAATAAACTGAGGATAAATAAAATTACCTCAGAATCGTGAAATACACACTCGAGACTGAATGGTGTTTTTCCTCCGTATCCGGGTACATCATACATACGAATGAGTCGAACTTTCAAATTCCAAAATGTTTTGGATGGACTGATGTCACCCCCAATTTTCATGAACAGGGTATTATGGTAATCTCCACTTTAAAATTATTTTGGAATTATTTATTTATTGTATTATTTTGGGGTTGTTTGAGTCGGGTCGAATTTCAACTCATTCCGACTTGTATCGGGGACCCGGGTAGTGTTGACCTTAGCGGCCCACACACTAGTTAGCCATGGCCCACATGTTAGTTATTTTAGTTAGTGACTAGACTAATTATTTTTGGTTAAGAGTAATTTGGATTAGTGGTTTAGGATTGACTAAACTACCCCCGACTTAACCCCTTACCAATGTAATAGCAAATAGACTAGAGAGGGGCTTTCTTGACATTTTCTAATAGGACAAAAATCACTTTTTTTGGCCGGCCATGACTAGAGGATAGGACCTCCATTCAAACATTATTCCTATTCTATTCTCTCTCTTGTTCTTTCCCAAATTGATTTGAGAGCAAACCCTAATCAAATCATCTCCAAATCCTTCCATTTCTCACCAAATCTTCATCCTCCTTCTCCATTCAATCCAAGGAAGGAGCTCCCCAAGTTTGAGAGGATTCGGAGCTCGTTCGTGTCCGTTTGGGATTCCTACGTGTCGGTGGCATTTCGGGATTAATTCGAGTCACCGGGAGGTATAAATCCCTTCTCCTTCTCATTCTTTTCATGCATTAGATTCATTTTGACCCTTAGGATTGACCCCATGGTTTGGTGCCCATTGGTGTCCATTCGTTCCTTTTGACATTTGTAGGGTGTCCTATATGTAGGATCGTGTCCTAATAGGAAATCCCTATTTGGACACATGTAAATTGTTTGTGCATTGATTTTTGGTTGTTCTAATATTATTCCAGATTTTTACTATGTGTTTAGAACATGTTTTCCTATGTATCATTTTGTATTATATTTCTAAAACCTAGAGTATATATATATTATATATATATTATATATTATATATATTATATATATATTATATATTTATATATATTATATATAACCATATATATATATATATATATATATATATATATATATATATATATATATATATAACATATATATATATAATATATATATGGTATATTATATATATATATATAATATATATCTATATATATCTATATATAGATATATATATATATATATATATATATATATATATATATACCATAATATATGAAAAAATTTATATATCTATATATATATATATATATATATATATATATTATATTATATATATATATATATATATATAATGGTTATATATTTTTCTCTCTCTCTCTCTCTATAATAATATATATATATATATTATATATATATATATAATATATATATATAATATATATATATATATAAGTGTATATATTATGTGGTGTGTGATGTTGTGTTGGATGGGGGGCACAGGTTCGGCCAAGAGTGAGTGTGTGTTGGGATGAGTGTGTGTGTATGTTGTTAGTGGTGGTGTTTGGTTAAATGTTTGAGAGGGGAATGTGAAGAGGAGTTATATGGAGAGATGTTTGTGAATGAATAAGGGGGGGGAGGGGGGGACCCAGCTACCCAATACCCAACCAAACAGCAGCTGGTAGCAGCAATGTAACCACCTAAACTTGGTTGTCTTGCATCACAAAACAGTCCATGTATTTCCCCTTAATGACAGCCCTTACATTGCCATTTCCAGTCCACATTTTCCCCCATAGTTCAGCCCCAAATATGTCCATAAAACCCCTTCAAAACAGCCCAGCTTTAGCCATTAGATGGCTGTCACATAACAGTCCTTCAACCCTCAAATCAGTCCCACATTTTCCTAGCAACCACCACATATTGCTGTCCTTCAATGCCCCAACAGCCCATCCAGTCCCTTGAACACCCATGTTACTGCCATGTTTCAGACCATAGATGGCTGTCCTATTTGACATCAAGACAGCCCCATTTAACCCCTACAAACAGTCCACTTCAGCCCAGGTTTTGCCTATAGTTGGCTGTCCCCTTGTGCCTAATACTTCAGTCCATGTAGGTCCCTAAACCACCATAATGTGTCCTGTTTCCCCTCCATTTCAGTCCATGTAACCACCCAAACAGTCCACAAACCATTCATTTCAGTCCTCCATAACCCCATATCATTCCATATAATTAGTTTGTGTATGTGTGTAGTTTGAGATATGTTGTGTGTGTGAGAGCCTAATGAGTGCGTATAGTAGCCTATAGTTTCCTATGTGCAAACCAATAGGAAACATATAGGAGAAGCCTTTGAGTGTGAGAAATATATGTGAGTGTTGTGTGTGAGTGAGTGGTATGGGTGAGTGATAGAGTTGAGGGTAAATTCATGATATGAGATGGGTTAGGAATAGGGTAAACCAATACCCATGTATCTTAACATAGCCTAGATACCTAGGATACCTATTTTCCTTGGTAGGTAAACCTTAGATAGGTTGGTATCTAGCTATCCTAAGGAGCCTAGGCTAGTATCTTGGGTATTAGCGGGGTTTCCTTGGGATTGGACAAGGTATCGGGATTACCTTGGTAAGGTAATGCTAGTTTTGCCTAGGAATAGGGTATTAGTGTTAGGAGTCTAAGAAAGGGTTAGGACTTGATTCCTTTGGTTGGTAATGATCAAATATGGTCCTCATAGATTAGATTTGACGTCGGTTGACCTTTTTGACCAAAAGTCAACAAAAGTCAACCGAGAGTCAAACGTAGTCTTTAAGCGACCAGATTTGACCGAAACCAAACCAGAGTTGACCAGTTGACCAAAAGACAACAGTTGATCAACATTAGACTAGTTTGACCTAGGGTTGACCTAGAGTTGACCAGAGTTGACTTTTTGACCAAAAGTCAACTGTAAGTCAACCTTTGACCCCGTTTGACCTAGTTCGACTTGGATTGACTCCCAGTGACCTAGTATGACCTATTATGAACCAGTATGACCTAGTATGACTTAGTTTGACCAAGATTGACCTAGTTTTGACTTAGACTTGCATTCATGGCTTATATTAGTTTTCTTTTCAGTATTAAGCCATGTTTGACTCATAGTATCTTATTTTAGGTCTGTGTTCACTCTGAGCGTTTGTTCACCCTATCAGCTCAGGACCACAGGCGAGTACATTTACTGATAGTTTTTATTATCTTGATATCTACTATATCTGATTCAGTTATAGTATTTTACATGATTTTCGACACGATGGTTCACGGACTAGTATACGTCGGATCCTGTCATGAGATGTTATTCCTAGACTCCCTTGGTATATGAGTATGTGATATTTCTGTGTTCTTGTACTTATATAGACACTGATTTAGGAGTGGGCTGACCCCTGCTCTCGAATCCCGTGTCATGACGTGTCATGTCCGGATCCGTGATACTATTCGGGGATGGGGGAATTATTAGGGGTTATGTGATCAAAGCCTTCCTGTAACTATATTTTGCTAGCGCCACCCTCACCTCACGTAGGGTGTAGCAGACACCCCATTACCAGTTATCTAGGTTGGACGGCATGACTCTCCTTTGAGGACACCGCGGATTGCCGGGCCAAGCGGATAACCATCTCTTGCTTCCCTAGCCGATCACATATCGCTCTAATAGTTCAAATCACTTTTACATTTATTTAGCGTAACTTATATTTCAGTTCAGCTTTACTTTTTGTACATGTTACCATGCTATGATTTTTATTTCTCACATGCTCTATCTGTCTTTTATACTGTACCATGATTTGAGACCAAGTTCTGTTTGGAAGAAGGGTTAAAACTCCGGTCCTTGTTTGGTTCAAGGGTTGTAACTCGGCTTTCAAATGGTTCCCAAGTCGCCTATATCTTTTGTCTTGTATTTCATTATTGCTGTCTCTTATAGTATTTCTCAATTCATATGGAACTGCTGTTGGTGTTTGTACTTGCTCATTTTTCTGACATGATACGTTGACAAATTTTACAGATGACTCTGAGACTGATTGCCCGACCTACTATGGGGTTGAGTCTGATGGATTAGATTTAGACCGTGGCTTATTGGTAGAGCCACTAGACTTTGCTCACCCTGAGTAGCATAGTTTAGTTAGGTTTGCCTGGCCTGCGAGCCAGCTAGTACATTTCAGTTTTGTAGTATTTATTACATATATTCTCTGAGACTTGGATGTTTATGCTTAGCTCTGACTTGTGGATTTTGGAACTCATTTCCTGTTTTATCTATCATATCTCTTTTCCATTGCTATCTACCTTAGTTTGATATATATGATTGAGACTGTATTGCTATGTCACCTCCATTCGGAGTGTATATACTGTACATGTACATTGATCTGTTTTAGTCGTAGTATTTACAGACCCTATATACAGCGTTCTACCGCCGATACTGCGGCGTAGGCTGGACATAACCACGTGCTCGTGCCCCTCTTCAGGGTGCGGGTCGTGACACGTTTTTGTAGTGGCCCATGCAGGTCTGTGTTGCAACTAGTACGAACTCGTAATGGTGCTCGACCTAGAGTACTAATTACGAGCCTGCAATTAGGACGTAGGATTAGGGTATGATAGGAGTTACTCAATCACATGTTAGGAAATTTCTGATCTTTTGATTACCATGACAAATTCTCTTGCATTGAATTTAATTGTTCTTCTTTGATATTCCTATCATGTGCCATATTGATTTCCTTGTTTCACTATATCCTCAGGATGACGATCACTCGCTCTCAGGCAGCGGGTTCCAGCGCTGCACCGGAGAGGCCCGATCCGATTGGTCTTCCACCTCCGGCTACGGGAGCTGCACTTTAGGAAGCTGCCCCCTCAGTTCCTGCCCTTCCGGCGGGAGCAGCAGTAGAGACGGTTCTAGGAGGTCTTCCACCTCCAGCAGCGGGACCGCCCTTGGTCATCCCTGACATTCTTCCACCGCCGCCTCAGTTACCGGCAGACACTCAGGGGATGATGGCCCTTCTGCAGCAGATGCTGCAGACACAGAGAGCACAGGCAGAGGCACAACACCGTCAGACAGAGGTGCTGCGACAGACCATGGAGAACTCACATCAGCTAGCTATGGCAGCAGTGGAGAGAGGTGCACCGGCTACAGTTCAGGGAGCACCAGCACAGCAGCAGGGTCAGGGGAGGCCTAGTACACACCTCGACTTCAGGAAGATGAACCCACGGGAGTTCAAGGGTACCGAGGGTATCCTATACGCGGACGACTGGCTAGAGGATGTCCAGCGGAGTCTGGAGTTGGCAGAGGTCCCGAGGGGTCTGTGGGTGACTTCTGCAGCGAGCCAGTTCTTTGACATAGCACTGACTTGGTATCGCACGGATCCGCGTGCGTCAGTGAGAGGTATATCTTGGGAGGACTTCAGGAAACTCTTCAAGGAGAAGTTCTACCCAGATGTAGCCTTGACAGCTTTGGAGGGGCAGTTTGCCAGTCTGGTGCAGGAGAACTCGTCGGTAGACGAGTATGTAGCGAAGTTCTTCCGTCTGAGCAGGTTTGTACCCAGTTTGGTCCAGGATGAAGGGTACAAGGCCCGAAAGTTCCGGAGGGGTCTTATACATGCAGTACGCACTCGCACATCTGGGCGACGAGACGCGATGTTCGAGCAGATCCTTATAGAGGCTCAGATTGTAGAGAAGGACTTCGGCCTCAAGCCGAAGAGGAGCAGTGACGCTATTGGAGCTAGTTCGAGTGTAGGGCCGGCGAAGTGCCCACATTTCCAGCAGAGGCAGTTCCAGCAGCAGCAACCTCAGTTGCAGTTCCAGCAGGCACCGACGCGTGCCCAGCAGCACCAGGGCTAGGGTCAGGGTCAGAGGCCGGCTACACAGTGTAACTTCTGCGGGAAGCCAGGACACACTAGAGAGGTTTGCAGGAAGAGATTGGGCGTTTGCTTATACTGTGGGGCGCCCGATCACCAGCTGAAAGGACTGCCGTATTCGAGGAGTCTGAGGAGTCCAGGACAGAGCACAGCCGGCCAGAGGACCAGCAGTTCAGCAGAGAGGTCCTCCACTTCAGACGCAACAACAGCGTTTCCAGCAGCACCAGAGGGGAGCCCATGCGGGCAGAGTGTTTACCCTGACAACAGAGGAGGAGGCAGAGCCAGTAGGCAATGTAGTGGCATGTCACGTTCTTCTCGATTCATTCCCTGCATTTACCTTATTTGATTCCGGTGCCTCTCATAGCTTTGTGTCTGTCTCCTTTGCTCTGAGACACGATATTATTGCTGAACCCTTGGGTAGGACTTGCAAGATATTGACCGGGGGAGGCATCATCCTGGTCAATAATATCTGCAAGGGACGGAGAGTTACTGTAGGAGGCCGAGTATTGGGTGCGTGCTTGCTCGTAATGCCCCTTCCGAGGTACGATGTAGTACTCGAAATGAATTGGTTGAGCATGCACCATGCTAGTATAGATTGCAGAGGAGGTAGGATTTTGTTTAGGCCGCCAGGAGAGCCAGAGATTGTGTTTGCTAGAGGAGCAGCTGAGCCGGGAGATGGGTTCTGTGGAGCTTTACTGGCGGGGCAGGTATTGCCGTATCTATTGATAGCTGACTTCATGAATGTTTTCCCTGAGGAGTTGCCTGGGATGCCGCCGGATAGAGACATTGAGTTCTCTATAGACTTAGTGCCACGTGCTGAGCCTATCTTACAGCACGTCTATAGGGTCAACAATAGCGAGTTGGCGGAGCTGAAGAAGCAGGTCGACGAGCTGCAGGACAAGGGATTCATTAGATCCAGTTCATCGCCTTGGGGAGCGCCAGTCCTGTTTGTGCCAAAGAAGGATGGTACGATGCGTATGTGTATCGATTATAGGGCGCTCAACAACCTTACTATCAATAATAAGTACCCATTGCCGAGGATCGACGACTTGTTCGATCAGTTGAGTGGTGCCAGGGTGTTTTCAAAGATAGATCTGAGGTCAGGCTATCATCAGCTGAAGGTAAAGCAGGAAGACATTCCGAAGACATCTTTTCGGACTCGGTACGGCCAGTACGAGTTCACAGTGATGCCATTTGGGTTGACCAACGGCCCAGCTGTGTTCATGAACTTGATGAACAAGGTATTCCATCAGTACCTTGACAAGTTCGTGGTGGTCTTCATAGACGACATCTTAGTCTACTCGAAGACGCCGGAGGAGCACGAGGAGCATCTGAGGATTGTGCTCGAGACTTTGAGAAAGGAGCAGTTGTATGGGAAGTTGTCGAAGTGTGATTTCTTCTTGGACCAGGTCGAGTTCTTGGGTCATGTTGTGACCGGGCACGGGATCTCAGTAGATCAGAGGAAGATTGCTGCGGTAGAGTATTGGTCTACGCCCAGTACAGTTGCCAAGATTCGGAGCTTTCTGGGATTGGCGGGCTACTATCGAAAGTTCGTCCAGGATTTTTTGCGGATCCCGGAGCCGATGACTAGACTCACCAGGTAGAACGTGGAGTTCGTCTGGACTGAGAAGTGTCAGGCCGTCTTCGATGAGCTGAAGAAGAGGTTGACATCAGCTCCGATCTTGACATTGCCGTCTGGGACCGATGGTTTCTCGATTTACAGCGACGCTTCTGGCCGGGGTCTGGGTTGTGTACTTCAGCAGCACGGGAAGGTGATTGTCTATGCATCTAGGCAGTTACGTTCTCATGAAAAGAACTAACCGACTCACGATCTGGAGTTAGCCGCTGTCATCTTTACCATGAAGTTGTGGAAACACTATCTGTACGGAGAACGGGTTGAGATCTTTACTGATCATAAGAGCTTGAAGTATGTGTTCACTCAGAAGGGGCTGAACATGAGGCAGAGACGTTGGCTTGAGCTGATGAAGGATTTTGATATCGCCTTGCAGTACCATCTAGGGAAGGCCAACGTAGTTGCAGATGCCTTGAGCAGGTATCCAGTGGCTATGTATCTGACATCAGACCGTCATCTTTTGGCTGACCTGGACAGTTTGGGAATCGAGGTGATTATTTCGGGCATGGAGGTACAGATATGGGGTTTACAGATTCAGTCTGAATTGATGGACAGAGTCAGATCAGCACAGTATGATGATGTTGCCCTGAGGTGCATCAGGGAGCAGGTGCAGGCAGGGCTGCTTGATGATTTCTCTATTACCGAGGACGGGTCGCTGCGGTACGGTGCTAGACTGTGCATTCCTAGTGGAGAGCTTAGGGAGGAGGTTCTTCAGGAGGCTCATCGCTCTCAGTACTCTATGCATCCTGGTGCCAACAAGATGTACAGAGATCTGAGAGAGCACATTTGGTCGTACGGCATGAAGCGCGAGGTAGCTCAGTTTGTATCTTGTTGCTTGGTTTGTCAGCAGGTGGAGGCCGAGAGGCAGAGGAGTGGTGGATTGCTACAGCCACTATCCATTCCTGAGTGAAAGTGGGAGCACATCACCATGGACTTTGTGTCCGGACTTCCACGATCTCCAGGAGGGAAAGACGCGATTTGGGTCATAGTTGATAGATTGACCAAATTGGCCCACTTTTTGCCTTTCAAGGTGGGATTGTCTACGGAGAGGTTGGTAGAGCTGTATGTTCGTTAGATCGTGCGATTGCATGGGGTTCCTGTGAGCATAGTTTCAGATCGAGATAGCCGTTTCACTTCCCACTTCTGGAGGAGTTTACAGGCTAGCTTGGGCACCTCGCTCAAGTTTAGTACCGCTTATCACCCCCAGACAGACGGGCAATCGGAGAGGACTATCCAGACCTTGAAGGATATGCTTCGCACGTGTGTGCTAGATCTCGGGGGTTCTTGGGAGGATCATCTTCACCTGGTAGAGTTTGCTTACAACAACAGCTACCAGGCCAGTATAGAGATGTCGCCATTCGAGGCTTTATACGGACGGAGATGCCGTACTCCCTTGTCATGGGACAATGTTGGCGAGAGGGTGCTGCTTGGACCGGAGATGGTAGTAGATGCAGCTGAGAAGGTCAGGCTGATTAGAGACAGACTTCGGGTGGCTCAGGATAGGCAGCGGCATTGGGCCGATAGCCACCGGAGACCGTTAGAGTTCGAGCTTAGTTTCAGTTCCTGTTTGTGATTGTTTGTGATTTGTCTGTCCTGTGTTATGAGTTTGTTTTATGTCTAGGCTGGTGCTTTGGTGTTCCTGAAGATTTCTCCGACACGGGGCACGATTCGCTTTGGCGGGGGCGGGAAGCTTAGTCCATGCTACATCGGACCTTTCATCATTCTTGAGAGGGTCGGTGCAGTAGCTTACAGGCTAGACATGCCGCCTACGCTAGAGGGGGTACACAACGTGTTCCATGTGTCGTAGCTGAGACGGTACGTGGCGGACCCCAGCCATGTATTGGATCATTCAGCGATCGAGGTGGGGCCTACTCTTCACTATCCAGAGCAGCCAGTGGAGATTCTGGATCGTAGGGAGAAGGTGCTCCGGAACCAGGTTATACCCTTGGTTCGTGTTGCATGGAGGCATCACTCTCCAGGTGAGTCTACCTGGGAGAGAGAGGACGACATACGGGAGCGTTTTCCTTATCTCTTCGAGCCCTGAGGTATAATTTTGTTTCTGCATGTGATTCAGTGTATGTTTGTTTTAATTTTGAGGACAAATTTTTTTTAAGGTGGATAGATTTGTCACCCCCAGTTTTCATGAACAGGGGTATTATGGTAATTTTCTACTTTAAAATTATTTTGGAATTATTTATTGTATTATTTTGGGGTTGTTTGAGTCGGGTTCGAATTTCAACTCATGCCGACTTGTATCGGGGATCCGGGATAGTGTTGACCTTAGCTGACCCACACACTAGTTAGCCATGGCCCACATGTTAGTTATTTTAGTTAGTGACTAGACTAATTATTTTTGGTTAAGAGTAATTTGGATTAGTGGTTTAGGATTGACTAAACTACCCCCGACTTAACCCCTTACCAATGTAATAGCAAATAGACTAAAGAGGGGCTTTCTTGACATTTTCTAATAGGACAAAAATCACTTTTTTTGGCCGGCCTTGATTAGAGGATAGGACTCCTCCATTCAAACATTATTCCTATTCTATTCTCTCTCTTGTTCTTCCCCAAATTGATTTGAGAGCAAACCCTAATCAAATCATCCCCAAATCCTTCCATTTCTCCACCAAAACTTCATCCCTCCTTCTCCATTCAATCCAAGGAAGGAGCTCCCACAAGTTTGAGAGGATTCGGAGCTCGTTCGTGTCCGTTTGGGATTCCTACGTGTCGGTGGCATTTCAGGATTGATTCGAGTCACCGGGAGGTATAAATCCCTTCTCCTTCTCATTCTTTTCATGCATTAGATTCATTTTGACCCTTAGGATTGACCCCCATGGTTTGGTGCCCATTGGTGTCCATTTCGTGTCCTTTTGGACATTTGTAGAGGTGTCCTATATGTAGGATCGTGTCCTAATAGGAAAACCCCCTATTTGGACACATGTAAATTGTTTGTGCATTGATTTTTGGTTGTTCTAATATTATTCCAGATTTTTACTATGTGTTTAGAACATGTTTTCCTATGTATCATTTTGTATTATATTTCTAAAGCCTATATGTATATATATATATATATGGTTATATATATCAATCTCTCTCTCTCTCTATATATATATATATATATATATATATATATATATATATATATATATATATATATATATATATATATATATACACATATGGCTTATATATATAAGTGTATATATTATGTGGTGTGTGATGTTGTGTTGGATGGGGGGTACAGGTTCGGCCAAGAGTGAGTGTGTGTGTTGGGATGAGTGTGTGTGTATGTTAGTGTAGTGGTGGTGTTTGGTTAAATATTTGAGAGGGAAAAATGTGAAGAGGAGTTATATGGAGAGATGAGTTTGTGAATGAATAGGGGGGGACCCAGCTACCCAATACCCAACCAAACAGCAGCTGGTAGCAGCAATGTAACCACCTATACTTGGCGGTCTTTGTATCACAAAACAATCCATGTATTTCCCCTTAATGACAGCCCTTACATTGCCATTTCCAGTCCACATTTTTCCCCATAGTTCAGCCCCAAATATGTCCATAAAACCCCTTCAAAACAGCCCAGCTTTAGCCATTAGATGGCTGTCACATAACAATCCTTCAACTCCTCAAATCAATCCCGCATTTTGTCCTAGCAACCACCACATATTGCTGTCCTTCAATGCCCCAAACGACAGCCCATCCAGTCCCTTGAACACCCATGTTACTGCCATGTTTCAGACCATAGATGGCTGTCCTATTTGCCATCAAGATAGCCCCATTTAACCCCTACAAAATAGTCCACTTCAGCCCAGGTTTTGCCTATAGTTGGCTGTCCCCTTGTGCCTAATACTTCAGTCCATGTAGGTCCCTAAACCACCCATAATGTTGTCCTGTTTTACCCCTCCATTTCAGTCCATGTAACCACCTAAAATTAGTCCACAAACCATTCAATTTCAGTCCTCCATTACCCCATATCATCCCATATAATTAGTTTGTGTGTGTGTGTGTGTGTAGTTGTGAGATATTGTGTGTGTGTGTGAGAGAGCCTAAGTGAGTGTGTCAAGTAGCCTATAGTTTAGCCTATGTGCAAACCAATAGGAAACCTATAGGAGAAGCCTTTGAGTGTGAGAAATATATGTGAGTGTTGTGTGTGAGTGAGTGGTATGGGTGAGTGATATAGTTGAGGGTAAATTCATGATATGAGATGGGTTAGGAATAGGGTAAACCAATACCCATGTATCTTAACATAGCCTAGATACCTAGGATACCTATTTTCCTTGGTAGGTAAACCTTAGATAGGTTGGTATCTAGCTACCCTAAGGAGCCTAGGCTAGTATCTTGGGTATTAGCGGAGTTTCCTTGGGATTGGGCAAGGTATCGGGATTTACCTTGGTAAGGTAATGCTAGTTTTGCCTAGGAATAGGGTATTAGTGTTAGGAGTCTAAGAAAGGGTTAGGACTTGATTCCTTTGGTTGGTAATGATCAAATATGGTGCTCATAGACTAGATTTGACGTCGGTTGACCTTTTTGACCAAAAGTCAATAAAAGTCAACCGAGAGTCAAACGTAGCCTTTAAGCGACCAGATTTGACCGAAACCAAACCAGAGTTGACCAGTTGACCAAAAGTCAACAGTTAGTCAACATTAGACTAGTTTGACCTAGGGTTGACCTAGAGTTGACTAGAGTTGACCAGAGTTGACTTTTTGACCAAAAGTTAACTGTAAGTCAACCTTTGACCCCGTTTGACCTAATTCGACTTGGATTGACTCCTAGTGACCTAGTATGACCTAGTATGATCTAGTATGAATCAGTATGACCAAGTATGACTCAGTTTAACCTAGATTGACCTAGTTTTGACTTAGACTTGCATTCATGGCTTATATTAGTTTCCTTTTCAGTATTAAGCCCTGTTTGACTCATAGTATCTTATTTTAGGTCTGTGATCACTCTGAGCGTCTGTTCGCCCTATCAGCTCAGGACCACAGGCGAGTACATTCATTGATAGTTTTCATTGTCTTGATATCTACTATATCCGATTCAGTTGTAGTATTTTACATGATTCTTGACACGATGGTTCACGGACTAGTATACGCCTGATCCTGTCATGAGATGTTATTCCTAGACTCCCTTGGTATATGAGTATGTGATATTTCTGTGTTCATGTACTTATATAGACACTGATTTGGGAGTGGGCTGGCCCCCTGCTCTCGAACCCCGTGTCATGACGTGCCATGTCCGGATTCGTGATACTATTCGGAGATAGAAGAATTATTAGAGGTTATGTGACCAAAGCCTTCCTGTAACTATATTTTGCTAGCGCCACCCTCACCTCACGTAGGGTGTAGCAGAAACCCCATTACCAGTTATCCAGGTTGGACGGCATGACTCTCCGTTGAGGATACTGCGGATTGCCGGGCCAAGTGGATAACCATCTCTTACTTTCCTAGCCGATCACATATCGATCTAATAGTTCAAATCACTTTTACATTTATTTAGCATAACTTATATTCTAGTTCAGCTTTACTTTCTGTACTTCTTACCATGCTATGATTTCTATTTCTCACATGCTCTATCTGCCTTTTATACTGTACCATAATTTGAGACCAAGTTCTGTTTGGAAGAAGGGTTACAACTCCGGTCTTTGTTTGGTTCAAGGGTTGTAACCCGGCTTTCAAATGGTTTCCAAGTTGCCTATATCTTTTGTCTTGTATTTCATTATTGCTGTCTCTTATAGTATTACTCAATTCATATGGAACTGATGTTGGTGTTTGTACTTGCTCATTTTTCTGACAGGATACGTTGACAAATTTTACAGATGACTCTGAGACTGATTGCCCGACCTACTATGGGGTTGAGTCTGATGGATTAGATTTAGACCGTGGCTTATTCGTAGAGCCACTGGACTTTGCTCACCCTGAGTAGCATAGTTTAGTTAGGTTTGCCTGGCCTGCGAGCCAGCTAGTACATTTCAGTTTTGTAGTATCTATTACATATATTCTCTGAGACTTGGATGTTTATGCTTAGCTCTGACTTGTGGATTTTGGAACTCATTTCCTGTTTTATCTATCATATCTCTTTTCATTGTGATCTACCTTAGTTTGATATATGTGATTGAGACTGTATTGCTATGTCACCTCCATTCGGAGTGTATATACTGTACAGGTACATTTATCTGTTTTAGTCATAGTATTTACAGATCCTATATACAGCGTTCTACCGTCGATACTGCGGCGTAGGCTGGACGTAACCACGTGCTCGTGCCCCTCTTCAGGGTGCGGGTCGTGACAACTGACCTCACGAATTAGTGAGAAGAAAGGAGCCATTGATGAAGAATTTTTTTTCTTTTCTGAAAGTTGAAGAGTGAGGATGGAATCCATTTTTTAACTGTATTTATTGACAGTATGAACAAAACATTATTAATGTAAAATATGTTGGGAAACCAACTGTTTTCTTGGTTGATGGAGAAAAGTGGCTGGCAGTTGTTTAATTGATGAGAAAGAATGGTCTTGGGAAAAGGTTTTTAATTTTTTTGAATAATTTTGTTTTTGACTGAAGGTTAATTAATGACAATTGTATCTCAATTTAATGTTGCTGGAAGCTGTTAAATCATTGTACAATTTCGTTTTTGTAAATGGCATTTGTGTTTAATTTTTAGGAGCTGAGTTTAGACGGGAAAATGGCATTTGTGTTTAATTTATTTGAATAATTTTGTTGGTCACTGAAGGTTAATTAATGACAATTGTATCACATTTAATGTTGCTGGCAGCTGTTTAATCATTGTACAATTTTGTTTTTGTAACCATATGGTTTTTAATTATTTTTTTATTGTGGCTGAGTTTAGGCGGGAAAATGGCATATTTGTAATTTGTTTCAACTATTTTGCTATTATATATATATATATATATATATATATATATATATATATATATATATATATATATATATATATATATATATAAGTTGATTTTCAAGATATTTGTCTTTATAACACAACTTTAAATTGGAGGATATCCATAAAGACCAGTCTTATATAGTTGTCTATTCGTTTTTTTAAAAAAAAATCGTGACAAAAAATAAAATATAAATTTAATAAAATTAAAAAGTCGGATGTAAGTACATAAGAGCATCTCCAACCCTATTGTGACTTGGAAAAAAGTTGTTGCCACATAGGAATGACAAAATTTTATTCAAAAGTTCTTCTCCAATGCAATTGTCAAGTCAATTGTGAAGCTTATGTGGCAAAAATTAAAGAAGACATTGTGAAGTTGATTGTCTTGTTCTAGACAATGCACTTGACAATGTCTTCTCTTCCATGTCATCAATTATGAATAAAAAATATTAGAAAAAAGAAAGAAGATGAGTAGTTGTCTTAAAAGTTGCCTTGGAAGTTGGAAAAAATAATTTTTATTGTCTCATCCACACTTTTGCATTGGAGAGAGTTTTTCCATCTCATTGTCTTTTGAGATATAATTTTGCCACATAAACAAGACATTGTCTTGTGGCTCATGCCACATAGGAGCCACCTAAGATTCACAACACTTAGCAAGACAATAGGGTTGGAGATGCTCTAATTATTTTAGTGAGTTCTCACCTTTGAGTTTTGGATTGCCAAATGGCCTGTCAAGCGAGCTTAACTTTGAAACAAAAAGCTATATCAAAGCTGTATCAAAGTTTTTCCCCTGTCAACCAGCCCATTCTTGACCCGGTTCACAAATGCATAATAAACAAAGGATTTTTCTATGGGCACCACAACAATTACTTGGTGCTATCCCAAAATTTTTTGAAAAAAATTACAAGTTTGCCATCAAAATTTTTTGCTTGGGGCTAGCCCAAGATATCATATAAATACCAACCTAATTTTATTTCCCTTCTTCTCTGAGTTCTCTCTTTACTCTTTCCTTCTCCTCCACTCTTTTCTCCAACCCTAAGAATTTCTAGGTCATAAATTTGTAAACCCTAACCCAAATTGTATCCCAACCAAGACATTGTGAAGATTTAGGGTCCAAATTTTTGTTACAGTGTCATCGACTTCATCTGTTAATGGGTATGTCATCTAATTAATATATTTGTAGACTATCTCACAATAATTTCACATATAAATAATGATTTATATGTGTTTAATTTAAAAAAAAGGAACATAGAAGAAACCGGGTCATCGAATATAGCAGACTCTCGTCCCGATATGTCCGAAGAACACATTGTTGCTTCGGATGCACTCTTGGTAAGCCAATTGTAACATTCATGTCGGATGAAATTCGGGACTGTTACGGACAGGACTGCCAATACTCTGGCAGTCTACCTCTATATACAGGACTGCCCAAACCGCGGCAGTCCTTTAAAACATAAGGACTGCCAGAGTTGTGGCAGTCCTGATTATTGAAAGGACTGCCAGTGAATTGGCAGTCCTGATTATTGCAAGGACTGTCTTGCCTTCTGCAGTCCTATATTTTGGCAGCAGTTTGCACATTTTTGGTGTTGTGTTATTTTCTTTTATTAACTTTAAGTTATATTGTAGGACTTATCATCTTCCGGTATCGAGGTAGCTGCTCCAATTGACGTCGATGTAGGCCATTTATTCAGGACCAATATGTGTTTTGAATCATACGAAGGTGCGCTAAATTGGTGCTGAGAAGTTGGACGGGCAAACAACATAGTTCTTGTGATATCAAGATCGGCCCGAAACCGTCCGGGACAACAAACCACTGTGGTTTCATGTGAACGATGTGGTATGTTTAGAAGCCATAAGAAAGATAAAGTTATCCAAAGTAAAGTTTCAAAGAGAAATGTTGGAACGAGAAAATGTGGTTGTCCGTTCAAAATCTATATTAGAAAGGATGAAGAAGCGAAATGGACAGTCCAAGTCATGAATGGAATCCACAACCAGGAGATTGCCGAAACACTATTGGGTCATCCGTATGTCGGACGGTTGAACATTACGGAGAAGAAGATAGTGGAAGACTTGTCCAATTCCAGAGTTGCACCGAGACAAATATATTCCGTCATACGACATGAAGATGAGAAGAACAAGTCTACAATGAAGTCAATATACAACGTCCTATCTTCTTCTAACGTCATTCGGTCGAAATCGAGAATGGCGATGCAAGAAGTGATGAAGTTGCTTGGAGATAATCATTATGTTGAGAACCATAGAAGACATCCCCAGAGCAATGAAGTCATTTCACTCTTTTGGGCTCATCCCGATTGCACACATTTGGCTCAGTCTTTCGCCGACGTGTTAGTTCTTGATTGCATGTACAAGACCAATAAGTTTAAGATGCCTCTCTTTCATGTTGTCGGCTTCACCTCTACATGGAAAACATTTCCAGTTGCTTTTTACTTCATGAAGAGTGAGAAAGTTGAAGACTACACATGGGCGTTGGAGAAACTGAAAACCCTTTACATCGGTCAGAGAGAGCCCTCGGTTTTTGTTACCGACAGAGAGTATGCTCTAATGAATGCTATTCGGATTGTGTTTCCTCAAGCGGATACATTGCTATGCACTTTTCATGTAAATCATAATATACAATCCCAATGTAAGTTGAAGTTCGGGAAAGTGGATGGTAAACTTGACATACAAGTTTTTGACGAATTCAACCATGACTGGAATTGTGTATGGCGAGCCAGCATGATAGACAGTTACGCCGCTGCATGGTACTTATTCAAGGAGAAGTGGGAGGGGAGGAAGCCGACATGCATTTCTTACATCAAAGAGACATGGCTTGAACCGCACAAAGAATAATTTGTCATAGCATGGATGAATGTGGTGAAGCATTACAGTACGACAACTACCAACCGTGTCGAAGGAGCACACTCAGTATTAAAGAGGCATTTAAAGTCATCCCAAGGCAACTTTGTTTCGGTTTGGCAAACAATACATATATCAATAGATCGGACGGTGAACGAAATCAATGCATCATTTGAGATGAGCTTAAATATTGTCAAGCATGAGCATAGAAAGGAAGTCCTCTTGGATTCTTTAATGCATGTCATTTCTCACAAGGCATTGGATTTCTATTTAAAGAGATTGATAGGTCAAAGTTTGTCGACTTTGATCCTCAAGTTTGTGGGTGTGTACATCGACATACACTGGGCCTCCCTTGTGGCCATGAGATTAATGAATATCGTCGTCAGTCCATTCCTATTCCAGTTCTTGCTGTCGATGAACGTTGGAGGCAGTTGTCTATAATGCCCGTGGTGAAGACAGACGGTAATTTCTTCTCTTTGCCATAAGTGAAACTTCTCCACGCACGGTGGTGTGCCTCAGCAGGAGCAGAGCGGGAGTGCCTTGAGGTTAAAATCCAAGAACTTGCATGTCCGGTGACTACTAGAATGCATGAGCCGTCCGTTATTTCCAATCCTAAGGGCAGGCCTCAAACAAGAATGAGTAGTTCACAGAAGAGAAGGCTTGAGTCAACCAAGAGAGATCCATCATCCTTTGAGCATATTGAACGAAGCTTATAGCAAGCTCCGCCTGCACGGAAGAACAAGCTTATCATTCGCCGGAAAAAGGAGAAAACGGATATTACAAACGAAGATACTGTGGAAAGTCAAACGTTGCGTTTGTATATCCACAATTTTCATCCTGAGATTCGTAGTTACATCTGGTCTATTGTTGATGTCCCGGGGGATGGCCATTGCGGATTTTATGTGCTTGCAATACATCTCGATTATTCTGACAAAGACGGATGGATGCAAGTGAGGCAGGAGCTGTACGAGGAATTAGAGAGTCGTCTTCTATTATACTCCCGCATCCTAAGCGAAGAAACAGTTGCAAGTTTGTTGACAAGTATTTCTTGTACTGACAGTGTTACCGGGCCAGAACACTACATGTCCGTCCCGTCTGCCTTGTATTTATTTGCTAATCGGTACCGGATCCCTGTTATACTTTTTTCGGCGGGGATTCGCAATACTTTTTTTTCCGATGTGCGCTCCTTCGACGGAGCACAGACAAACTAATCTATGTACTATTGGTCAAATCAAAGATCACTTTGTCATGCTAAGGATGATCGGTCATTCTTCGATTCCTCCACCTACAACAGTTTGGTACAAACTAGCACCGACAGAAGCAAAGTCCTGGACTGGGCCTTTTGATCATCAAATCAATCATTGTAGGAAACTGTTGCAGATGGAGGAGCCAAGAGACTTACCGGTTGGCCACTATGACGTCGAAATCGACTGAATGAAGTTTTTCACATTTTGTATATAGATGACCCATTTTGTAAACATTTTGTATATGGATGACCCATTTTGTAAACATTAAAGTATATCATTTTGAAATGTGAAGCCAAATATATGTTTTTTGTTTTTTACTTTTTCCTGTCTGCTATACGTATGTGTGTGAAATATCCTACTTGTGTAAAATATCCTACTTGTGTCAAATATATGTGAAGTACTTGTGTGAAATGTGAAGTCAAATATATGTGAAGTCCTATAAAATATCCTACTTGTGTAAAATGTGAAGTCAAATATATGTTTTTGAACTCACACACAGTAAGTTTTGATCAGGACTGCCAGACCACTGGCAGTCCTAATGTGAATGAGGACTGCCAGTGGTCTGACAGTCCTGATGAAAACTCACTGTGTGAGAGTTTTGAACTCACACACAGTGAGTTTTCATCAGGACACAAAACTCACACACAGTGAGTTTTCATCAGGACTGCCAGACCACTGGCAGTTCTAATGTGAATGAGGACTGCCAGTGGTCTGGCAGTCCTAATTAAAACTCACTGTGTGTGTGTTTTATCAGGACTGCTAGACCACTGGCAGTCCTAATGTGAATGAGGACTGCTAGTGGACTTGCAGTCCTAAGGAAAACTCACTGTGTGTGAGTTTTGAACTCACACAGTGAGTTTTGATGAGGACTGCCAGACCAATGGCAGTCCTCATTCACACTAGGACTGCCAGTGGTCTGGCAGTCCTGATCAGAACTTATTGTATGTGAGTTTGATCAGGACTGCCAGACCACTGGCAGTCCTCATTCACATTAGGACTGCCAGTGGTCTGGCAGTCCTGATCAGAACTTATTGTATGTGAGTTTTTATCAGGACTGCCAGACCACTGGCAGTCCTCATTCACAGTAGGACTGCCAGTGGTCTGGCAGTCCTCATTCACACTAGGACTGCCAGTGGTCTGGCAGTCCTAATCAAAACTCACTGTGTGGGAGTTTTGAACTCACACACAGTGAGTTTTCATCAGGACTGCCAGATTACTGGCAGTCCTCATTCACATTAGGACTGCCAGTAGTCTGGCAGTCCTGATCAAAACTCACTGTGTGTGAGTTTCATCAGGACTGCCAGACCACTGGCAGTCCTGATCAAAACTAGGACTGCCAGTGGTCTGGCAGTCCTAAGCAAAACTTACTGTGTATGAGTTTTGAACTCACACAGTAAGTTTTGATGAGGACTGCCAGTGGTCTGGCAGTCCTAATCAAAACTCACTGTTAGTTTGTTTTGGCAATTTAAACAATGAATGTACATGACAATTAAGAGAGTTAAACATCACAATTTCCAAATTATAGAGAGTTAAACATTACAATTAAGAGAGTTAAACATCACAACATGACAATTAAACATCATAATCAAATCAGTTAAACATCACAATATCCAGCAAGTTAAACATCATAATATCCAACAAGTTAAACATCATAATCATCACAATTTCCTCAAATCATAATCATCATAATTTCCAAAATTATAGAGAGTTAAACATCATAATATCCAACAAGTTAAACATCACAATTTCCAAAATACAATTTCCAAAATACAAGTTAGACATCATAATCAAATCAGTGATCATGTCGGGCCTTCGTACACGCCTCCCGATTTTGCATGAAAGGAAAATCGACAGTGTCGTCGATATGCTCCAACTGGTTCGCGATATTGATACATTCATCGTTCTGGCAGCCCGATCGGAGGGATTTTGCCAAAGCCTTCACCCGAGTAGCCTGTCAATGGTAACAAAACGTCAATTAAGAGAGTTAAATTTGAAAGTATTTACAAACTATAATTTACAAACTTACCATCTTGACCAATGAAGGATACAGGACATTTTTTGAAGGCAGAGGTCCTAGAGCTCGAACGGCAACGGGCCCTGGATTTTTAGGGTTCGACAACCTAGGATGTCCGACTGCCAAGTAGTACGTCATGTAGTCGTCGCTGCAGTCGTGCATCTCCTGCACCGGTTGTCGAAGTTCTTTCCCCAGCAAATGTCGTTGCCACTCGGAGTAGCAGTCGGTCACCCAATCGAAATAGGGCAGCTTGTAGTTCAAAGGTTGGGTCCTACACGGAGGCTCCAATAACTTTAATGTGCGCTGCGGCACAGTTTTACGAGGCCAAACTGACGAAGTACTCTATCAGGCATGTAAGGCTCCGTAATATTATAGCATGTGATCATACCATGAAATAGAAATACTGGTTGCAGATGGCGATTTTGTTGTCGGAGATCCCGGTATGGGTGCCAAACTATCTGTAGGACAAAAGTTAAAAGAAAATAGTCAACAAATAAACATACCATAAATAGTCTACGCTATCTACGCGCTATCAACTAACCTCTTCTGGCACCAAATTATCCAGAGCATCACGAATGGAAACCAGCGTTTCATGACTTTTAGTTTCCAGCTGAGTTGGCTTCCATTGACACACTCTAGGAAGGTGCTCCTCATAGCGTGGGTTTAGCTCACCCCTCCTGAGCATCGGGAAGTGCTCGTATATCCATGCCTATACAACTTGTAAATGAATAGTCAGTAAATTAATAACAAAATCTTGCTAGTATATTAGTTTAAAATGTTAGAAATTTTCTTACATGGAGTAGAGTCTGGCATCCTGCCATGGTCTTGGTTCCGACACAGGATGCTATACCAAGCTCGCGGTAAAGGTTAGCAAGTATACCGCTGTCCCAGGATATGGCTCCTACGTCGTCTATAACAGATAGGTTCGCAAGATACCTAGCATGTATAGAGGTTCCTGACTTGTCTGGAATGGCAACCGATCCAAGTATGAAGAGCATGTATGCCCGGGCCACCCTCTCAACGGTTTCATCATCCCAATCCTGCGGGCCTTTGAAATTCTCCACCAACCATGACAGAGGAATTCCGTAGGACTTCTTGAAGCCCGGCAGGGTTGTAAAGGTAGTGGCCTCCACCCCAAGGTTCGCTTCTATAAAATCAACTATACGATCGTACCACTCGAGATCCTTCTCAGTACATAAATATTCATTTTTCATGGCGCGCCCCTCCACCGGCAACTCCAGTATCTGTTAGACGTCGTCCAGGGTAATGGTCATCTCCCCAGCTGGAAGATGAAATGTGTTGGTCTCCGGATGCCATCTCTCCACAAAGGCCGATAGAGAGCACTGTTCTGCGTCTTGTAGGCATATCTAGCCAAATTTTGTAGACCGGTAGGAAATATTTTGCTCTAGACGTCCTCGGGTAAATGGTTAAGAGACCAGGCAACACACTTCCTCCCGTGGCTCACGGCCCTAAGAATACAAGAGCTCTCCTGTATGTCGTACAAGATAATAAAAATACGATTATATATATATATATATATATATATATATATATATATATATATATATATATATATATATATATATATAAACGGAAACTTACAAACATAATATACATACCGGATTCTTCCATATATCATAAGCAATGTGGTTGTCGAGCGACAACAACATTGAGCAACCCGGGGGACGGACATCCTCCTCCTCCTCAGAAGTATCGACATCGGCCGAACCAACAGGATCCTCAGAAGGTCCGACACTGGGCGTACGGACAGGATCCTCAGAAGGACCGACATCAGAACCACCTCGTCCTAGAATTTGGCTGATAGGTACGTCATCGTCGTCATCGGAAAAAGACGGAGGACTAGGAGGACCTCGTTGCTTCGAACGAGAATGGGGGTGTGGTTGTTCCACTTGTTGCTGCGGTTCTGAAATTCTTATTGGTCTCTCAAGAGGACGAGGCCACTCACTACGTTCCCTGCGCAAGGATGCGGTGGGGGGTCGCTTTCTTTTGGGAGCGGCCACAGGACTACATGACAACATAGGGTTAGTATTAAATAATGGATGTAAAAGAAATTGTGAAGTTGGCCTTCAGGACTACCATGCTCTTGGCAGTCCATCATTCTATCAGGACTGCCAGAGAGATGGCAATCCTGTTTTATAACAGGACTGCCAGGATTCCTGCAGTCCTGTTTTATAACAGGACTGCCTACTGCATGGCAGTCCACTTTGGCAGTAGGACTGCCCGTTCTTCTGCAGTCCTTAGGGACGACGACCAAACGAACAGTTAGGTTACGTTTAAACGATAAAATATGAGATTTTCGATTTCAAAATGTACTTTGAATTGTTCTAACCTAATTTATAATAACATTTAAGAGATTTCTCAAAGAATCGAAATGTACTTTGAAATGTAAAATAAATTATACAATAATTAGGAAACATACCTAGCTTGTGATGACGGTTTCTTCTTCGGTGCCATTGATGATCTTGGAAGAGTTAGGGTTCTTGAGAGAGGGTTTTGGAGAGTGAATTATGGAGAGAGTGTTAGGGTTTTGGAGTAGAGAATTTTTTGAGAGAGGGTTTTGAAGAGAGAGAATTTTTAAATGATAATGAAAGTGAAAGAGAGGGTTTGGGAGGGTGGGATAGCCCCAAGTAATTTTCGGGACGTCTCCAGTAAAAGTTCTTCAAACCTGGACTATTTCCTAGTAAAATGACGTCCCCAATAAATTACGTGGTGTCCTTAGAAAAAGCCTAAACAAAATCCAACCCCCAACAAGGTCAACAAATTCCCTTGTTATAAAATCCTCCCATTCCTCTCTCTTTCCCCTTATTCTTCTTCTTCTTCTTCTTCTTCATCTGGCTCGGGCTCTAGTGGCTCTGGCTCTCAATCACTTCATAGAAGGTCAGCGCTCTCTCTCTCTCTCTCTCTCTCTGTAGATGTATAGATCTCTCTTTCCCCATCCAATCTAGATCTAAATTTCCCTAAAAAGAAACAAAAAAGAAAGAAAAAAGAGAGGAAAGAAAACCTAGATCCCCATTTCCGGATCTGGAGGCCATGGCTTCCCCCACGTGGGTCCCACTCCTCCTCGTCCTCCTCTCTTCTTCTTGTTCCTCCTCCTATGGCTTCTACCTCCCCGGCAGCTACCCCCACAGCTACAAGGCCGGCGAGACCCTCTACGTGAAGGTGAACTCCCTGACCTCCATCGACACGGAGATCCCCTACTCCTACTACTCCCTCCCCTTCTGCAGGCCCCTCGAAGGGATCAAGGACTCCGCCGAGAACCTCGGCGAGCTCCTCATGGGCGACCGCATCGAGAACTCCCCCTACCGCTTCAACATGCACTCCAACTCCACCGACGTCCTCCTCTGCCGCACCGACCCCCTCGACAAGCCCTCCTTCGACCTCCTCCGGAGGCGCATCGACGAGATGTACCAGGTCAACCTCCTCCTCGACAACCTCCCCGCCATCCGCTACACCAGGAAGGAACACTACTTCCTCCGCTGGACCGGCTACCCCGTCGGCATCAAGGTCGCCGACTCCTACTACGTCTTCAACCACCTCAAGTTCACGATCCTCGTCTCCAAGTACGAGGAGGCCAACGTCGCCCGCGTCATGGGCACGGGGGACGCCGCCGACGTCATCCCGTCTACCCCCGGCGGCGGCACGCAGGCCCAGAAGCAGCAGCAGCAGCAGCAGCCGCCCGGGTGGATGGTCGTTGGGTTCGAGGTCGTGCCGTGCAGCTTCCAGCACGACACGGAGTCGATCCGGAACGTCAAGACGTACGACAAGTACCCCGCCAAGATCCAGTGCGATCCGACCACCGTCGCCATGTCGGTCAGGGAGGGCCAGCCGATCGTCTACACCTACGAGTACTCGTTCGTCGAGACGGACATCAAGTGGCCCTCGCGCTGGGACGCCTACCTGAAGATGGAGGGGGCCAAGGTGCACTGGTTCTCCATCCTGAACTCGCTGATGGTGATCGCCTTCCTTGCCGGCATCGTGCTGGTGATCCTCCTGCGGACGGTGAGGAGGGACCTGACCCGGTACGAGGAGCTCGACAAGGAGGCGCAGGCGCAGATGAACGAGGAGCTCTCGGGATGGAAGCTGGTCGTCGCCGACGTCTTCCGGGCGCCGGCCAGCCCGACCCTCCTCTGCGTGCTCGTCGGTGACGGCGTCCAGATCCTCGGGATGGCGGTTGTCACGATCCTGTTTGCCGCCCTCGGGTTCATGTCCCCGGCCTCGAGGGGCACGCTGATCACCGGGATGCTGTTCTTCTACCTCTTCCTCGGGATCTTGGCCGGGTACGTCTCGGTCCGGCTGTGGAAGACGATGCGGTGCGGGGACCACTCCGGCTGGGTCTCGGTCTCGTGGCGCACCGCCTGCTTCTTCCCCGGGATCGCCTTCTTGATCCTGACCACGCTGAATTTCTTGCTGTGGGGGAGCCACAGCACCGGAGCGATCCCGTTCTTCCTGTTTGTGGTCCTCATCCTGCTCTGGTTCTGCATCTCGGTGCCCCTCACGCTTGTCGGCGGATTACTAGGTGCCAGGGCGTCCCACATTGAGTATCCGGTCAGGACTAACCAGATCCCGAGAGAGATCCCGCCTCAGAAATACCCGTCGTGGCTGTTGGTCATCGGTGCCGGGACCCTCCCCTTCGGCACCCTCTTCATCGAGCTCTTCTTCATTATGTCGAGCATATGGATGGGGCGGGTCTACTACGTGTTCGGCTTCCTCTTCATCGTGTTGATGCTCCTCGTCGTGGTGTGCGCCGAGGTCTCTCTTGTCCTCACCTACATGCACCTCTGTGTCGAGGATTGGAAGTGGTGGTGGAAGGCCTTCTTCTCCTCTGGATCGGTGGCTCTGTACATCTTCCTCTACTCGGTGAACTACCTTGTGTTTGATCTCAAGAGTTTGAGCGGTCCTGTGTCTGCGACGCTCTACCTCGGATATTCTCTCTTCATGGTTCTTGCCATCATGCTTGCGACCGGCACGGTCGGGTTCCTGTCGTCCTTCTGGTTCGTCCACTACCTCTTCTCGTCCGTGAAGCTGGATTGAGTTTTACTAGGAGAGATGCCGCCACTGCTGATGAAGATTAAGGTGCTTACTTTTGAATTACAATAGATTTGGGTGGTATAGAAGAGAATAATACTCTAATTTAATTTGTGCTACTGTTATTCTTTATTAGTTGGATATTTCTGCATGAATTTTGTCTTGAAATGATGTAATAGTTTCCACTGTTCCATGATTTACTTTCTCATTTAGCCCTATTAGAACATAATCGGTCTCGAAGGAAAGATATCTTACATTGTTTTATTGGTACTGATTGCTTTAAAAAGTCGTCGTGTTCGCTGTGCATTCATTGGTATACTTTAGTTCTTCACTATCATTGTATGAGATGTACACATGTTGTAAATGCTTGGTGCAATATTGGCCTCCTCGGGTATATTTTTATGCAATCCCTTTAGTTCTTTTGAAAGTATGTTGCACACAGATATGGGAAAATGGTGTCCGTATCATGTCCGCACCTATATCTGTGTAACATATGTGACTATTGTACCTATTAGAAAATGCCCATATCCTGTAAAAGTATCGTGTCCTTTTTCTTATATGTGTACATATTCGTGCAACATAGAAGTGGAATATAATGTAGTAAAATTGACATCACATACCTTGCCGCCAGAATAGGGCTAATGCATCTCATTCTCACCTAGGTGAAGTCTGTATCAGCATGACAACTGAGATTGAAGGTGGCCAAACTGAGTGTTTGAATGAGAATCAAAGAATGGGTGCCAATGTTCAACATCCTTCCACATTTAGATTTAGGGTTGTAAATGGAGTGGATTTGGAATGTATATTGATGAAACAGAACTTGTCTTTGTCATAGAAGATACAATTAATAACAAGGTTGCCATTCAAGTAATTAGACTGATGTCCATCTCTGACTAAAGCAGATAGAAATGTAGATTGAATATGGTTACAGATAGGATATTTTAAAGGAAATCAAGTGCAAGATATAGTTTTAAATGTTTTTGACATTATTCAGATACTATTCGGATGATTTCGGTACAAAAAGGGAAATCAGATGTCCATCTTTGACTAAAGCAGATAGACATGTAGATTGAAAATGGTTTACTGATAGGATATATGGTTACAGATAGGCTATTATTAAGTTCAAGATATAGTTTTAAACGATTTGGACTTTGTTCAGATACTATTCTGATGCTAGACCCCCTGCATGGTTTTATATTATGAACCATCCTATATTACAAAACTTGGATTTGCATTGGATGGTTAATATTAAAAGGTGGTGGGGCCTACACATTTTAATCTCATCATTTCAATTCAAATCAAAGTGATGTAACATATGATGGTTTTGGAACACACACACACACACACACACACACACACATATATATATATATATATATATATATATGAAGAGGGAACAAGATCCCCCCCATTTTTGTATTCCCAAAACATTCCCATAATCACAACCGTTGGTTCTTGTTCAAGTCATCTAATCTTAACCGTTGATTTGAATGGTCCAAATCAACGGTTAAGATTAGATGAATTAAATAAGATCCAACGGTTGTAATCATGGGGATATTTTGGGGATACATAAGATTGGGGATCTCGATCCCTCCTCCCTCTCTCTCTCTCTCTCTCTCTCTCTATATATATATATATATATATATATATCAAAGAATGGAAGTTGGCTTCAGTTTGGATTCTTTGTTTTTCCCCACCCCTATGCGCATTTGATCGTAGCTTTAGTTTCTGAAGGAAGAGAGCAAGTGGTTTTGAAAAAAAGGTGATGAACGTGGCCCCTCCATTTTGCTTTTATATTGTGTACTAGTAAGAAGTAGATTGAAATCCTGGAAAACCTATTGTAGATGAAGAAAGCCATTTATTGGTGACTCGGCAATTGTAGTCTGCAAATATAAGGTGGATTTTATGTATTTGAGGAAAGTGATTGACAATTTGAATGACATGTTTACCATTTGAAGATTTGGTGAATGTGATTGACAATTCGAATGACATGTTTACCATTTGAAGATTTGTTGTATCTATGACTTTCTTCTGAGCATACTACCTGGAGGCTGTAAATGATTCAGCTTCTCAATTCAGAGGTTACTTTTCAGGAAGTTCAGGTTCATTTTATTTCAGTTTTTTTTCGTAGGCCAAGGCAACTACCTATTTAAGGGCATTCATAGTTGTTTGAAGGTGGCCATAGTGGTCTATGGATTGATAGTTGTTTGCATTCAATCCTAGAGTTTGCTTTGCCACCTAAAAGTTGAGCATTGTACTAAAAGTTGTATTGCATTCAATCCTAGAGAGAACATTGGATATGGATTGATAGTTGTTTGCAGGTGACCAAGGTTATTTTTGCTTTGCCACCTAAAAGTTGAGCATTGTACTAAAAGTTGTATTGCATTTGATCCAAGAGAACTGTGTCAATAGTTAATTGAAGGAGGCTAAACATGATTTGCTTGCGGTAAAGAAAATCCAAAAAGAGAATAATTGTACTAATTCTTACTGTAAGATTGCCCTCCCAGACTGTAGTGCTGATGCTTATCAACCAGGACAAGTTTTCTTGTCAATAACAACTGAGATTGTAGGTGGCCATTGTGGTCTATTTGTGACCATAAACATGTGTGTGTGCCCATATTCTACATCTTTGTTGCATGTTGTGCACAGATGATCCGTGTTTTTTATGTTTCCTGCACATTTAAGTCTTTTTTCTTCGCTCATTTTTAGCTTTTGATTTCAAAGCAGTTTTTTTTTTTCCCTTGAGGTGCATTTTATAATCTGGACATTACTTTTTAGAGTTTATAAGATTGACATGAACTCTGCATTATGCTATACGATTTAAGTAAGAGATTGGTGACCTGCAATATAGTAGATGAAAGTAGTGGCTGAGGACATAGTTACCTGTATCGCTGATCATTTTAATACGTAGTATTGGTACGGGTACGGGGTACACACTAGTCTCCTTGTACACGGTACGAGAGGCACGGGGGCTTAACCATTACGGTACTTGGGGTTGCAGTTCAATTAAGAGCAGGTCATTTGTGCGTGTGTGATACTGAATCCTACAACCTGACTGATACCTTGGTTTGAACTTTATCTTGTAAGTAGGGCTGCAAACGTGTCGAGCCAAGCTTTTGTAAGCTTGAACTTGGCTTGACTAGAATTAATCGAGCTTGAGATTGATAATTTATTTTAGAACTTAAGCTTGGCTTGAGCTTGTTTATATTAAGTTTGAGCTGAACTTGGTTTGAGCGTGAGCTTGGCTCGATAAGCAAACTTGGTTCAAGCTTGATTCCAGCTTGATCATGCTTGATAAGCTCAAAATCAAGCTTGATGAACTTTAATTCAAGCTTATTAAGCTTGATGAAAGCTTAATGAGCTCGATTTTAAGCTAGTAATGTTTGAATTCGAAGTACTTGTAGTATTAACAATTTATTTATAAAATTTAATTAAAAAAGTTCCTCAATTCAATTAAAGGAGGTTCTAAACAAGCTCCTAAACGAGCTCATAAATGAGCTTCTAAACGAGCCAACTCGCAAGCTCATAAACGAGCCAGCTCGCGAGCTCAAACGAGCCGTGTACTTATAAGTTTAAGCTTGGCTCGTTTATTAAACGAGCTCGAAAATGAAGTTTGAGCTCGGCTCAAACGAGCTTCTATCGAGCCGAGGATTTTTCTCATTTGCTGCCCTACTTGTAAAGATCGGTAGCCACTTTTGGTTATTTGGACGGGAAGCTACTTAGTAACTGTGGTTGGGAATTGAATTGACAACTTCTGTCCCTATGTTTTAGTGCTTGAGTTTCTTTTCTTCTGAGCATTCTACTGAAAAATGCTATATGTAACCTGAAGTCTAGATGATTTAGCTCTTGACTCAGGCAACCTTCAGTAGGTTCTATTTCCTATTTCTTTTGATATGGGATTATAATCTGTAGGAGCAGCATATTTCCATTTAGGCCAAGGGAACTTCTGGTATGTGTTAGTAGTTAGTTGCAGGTGGCCTAAACTTGATTTTCTCGTTCCAACCTTCTTCTCACTATGATCGAATGCATCGATCAAAGTGGGGTTGTTTATCGTCACCTTTTACTTAATATTGTCAATTCCGGTTTAGCGCTAAGTAATCCAAAGTCAAGCTGGTTTGTTTTTACTCAATTCTTGCAAGAAATACCTTTGTTGTGAAAGTTTTCACGAGTAAACTTGCTTGCTAGTACAACTTACAGAGATCAAAATGCTCGACTTGTGGCAATTCAAGAATTGGAGTATGGCTAATGTTTCTAAAATAACTATTAGCTTTACCTAATTTTGGTAGAGAACTTGTGGTAGCTCAACTAGCCGACCTACTTCTATAGCAGTACTAGCAGAGAATATTTTTAGGGACTCTTTGGGTGCACGGAAGTGTGATTCCTGGAAATTGTCATTTGTTGATTTATTGTAGTGAAAATGTAATAATATCACTTTTCTGTACAAAAATTGGGAATGTCAATCGAGACATTTCACTTGCAATATGGAAATCTCAACTCCAGAAGTTAATTTATATATTCTTTGTGACAAAATGTGCAGGAAATTTGGGGCATTTTCATGTGCAATTGCATCAACGAACTATCCATCTTGCTAGTTATATATTTTCATTTGGGCCGTTTGTTTCCATTGTTTGGGATTGTCAAAATTGTGATGCTCCGAGAGAATTTTGTGATGCCAATAACATAGACCGTAAGCTCAATGGCCGCTGTCATTTTTGAAATATCGACTCTTTGAGATCAAAACGCCTGGAAAGAGGGAATGATGCGGAGCTATCACATGGCTGGAACCAAGTTGAATGATGGACATCCCAAGGGTTGAGGCCTAAGGAAGTCATTTGGGAACAAGATTTGCTAGAACGGAATTAAATTTAGGCACATTTTATTGGCACCTCAAGTTTTACATGACTGCAGTCCAGCTTTTTTTTAATTTATTTACAAGTTTGTCACTCTAAATTTTTTTATTTGAGGGTAATCCACATATTTGGATTTGGACTGTCAACAAAGTTGGCAATCATAACATAAATAAGACTGCCAACATCATTGCAGTCCTACTTTATTATAGGAACTGTCAACTGTTGGCAGTCCTAAAGGATTTGGGTAGTTTGGATTTGGACTGCCAACTTTGTGGACAGTCCTACTTTATGTTAGGAATACCAACTTCGTTAGCGATTAAAGGGCGGTTGGGCATTCCAAAGTAAAATTGGGACTGTCTTGAGTAAAAATTACACAAAATTGGACTGTCCTGAAGTAAGGACCATTCTGAAGAAAAATGTGGAATGCCTGTGGAATTTGCCTAAATTTATTTGAAACTTCGGTGTCTTAAATACTTGGGGGTTTGAAAGTACGAAACTTTAGGGGTGAGCATCGGTTCGGTTCAAACCGAACCAAATATGTGAAAACCGAAATAACCGTAAACCGTATTTTTCAAAACCGAAAACCGAACTGTTTTTATAAAAACCGAAAAAAAATCGATCCGAATTAATTCGTTTCGGTTTTCGGTCGGTTCGGTTTCATGGGCCAATGTGCATGGCCTTTAAGTTTTTAGCAAAATAGGCCTATTTAAATAACAAAATTTTAAAAAATATATGATATTATTATATTTATGAATTATTATATTACATAGAGCGAAAGATATTAGTATATATAGATTGAGGGTAGATAGAGAGAGTGCTCAAAGAAGCACCGACATAGAATAGGAGAAGAGAGTACGCTCAGTTAGGGGTTAATAAACATTAGTATATGTATATTGTGGGTAATTTGATAAATTACTAAATCTAAATCGGTTTTCGGTTCGGTTCGATTTTTTGGAAGAAGAACCGACAACCGAACCGTTATTTTAAATTTTTAAAATTTTAAATCGTAAACCGAACCGATAACCTAAAAATTGAACCGTTTGTTATATTTCGATTCGATTTTCGGTTTTCAACCGTTATATGCTTACCCCTACGAAACTTCACTGGAAAATGTGAACGTTAGGAGTGGATAGTGCTTATACGTTTTTGGTACCCGGGCTGTTTGGTTCGGGGTGAAGTGGGCTGAAAGTGATGGAAAGTTTGCATTGAGTTATGTGATGGAGAGTTATGTGATAGAGAGTTTGGCTGTTTGGTTGGGGGGTGTGAAATTGTCTACCGAAAGTGGGTTAAACGTTGTTCTTTTTTATTTTTTGGAAGTTCATCAATGCACTAAAATTTGTCACTTTCACATCCGCATTTTACATCCACTTTTTTAGCTGACGTGATTTGAAACTTGTTTGATTTTTTTTAATACGTTGATACTTTTTTTATTGTACATAAATAAATATATTTTATTAAACTTGTAATAATTTATTTTTTGATTAAAGTTATAAATAATTTTATTCTATGTATATTAATATACATAAATAATTTTTCGACCACTTGGGAACTGTTAGTTAATTATTTAATTTTGTTGCTTTTATAGTACATTTTTGGGTTATTTAGTTTAGGATCTCACATATATATGGATATTAGGGTTTGAGTTTTGAGATTGACCGATATTAGTATTTGTGTCTCGAATTCATTCTAAACTCTAACATCGGTCAATTTCGATACCAAAATTATAATATTCATGTATATGTGAGACCCTAAAATTAAATATTCCTACATTTTTTTATATCCAATTTTATTGTCATCCAAACATTGGAAGTATGACTTGGTCACTTTCAAGTTACAAAATATTATCTATTCAAATATTGAAAGTCACTTTCATCGTACAAAAACTAGTATGAAATTCAAAAAAAAAAAAACCTATTTTACTTATACCAGATAAAAATTATTTTCTTTCTTCAATCAAATAGCCCTGCGCATAATGACAATGATATTTTTAGGTTTTTTCTAAGGGCACCACCATTTTTGCTAGGGGGTAACCCTTATTTGGGGGCAGCCCAAGGAGGTGGATATTTTGCTAGGGGACAGCCCAATCCCCCAAATCCTTCATTCCTTCCCATAACCCATTCTACACTCTCTCTCCACCAAAAGAAAAAAAAGAGAACTCTCCCTCTCCAAAACCCTACTTTCTTCTCCTCCACCACTTCACTCCCAATTTCTCTACCAAGATTTCTTCAACAACATTCGTAGATTCGAAGAGATGACACACAAGTCGAAGCAACCGGAATTTAGGTACGTTCTTCCCTAATTTATTCAAGAATTTTGTACACTCTATTCAAAATCCTAGAATATTTTTAATTCTCTAAAAAGTTTTGATAAATTAGGTTTAGAATCTCTTTATGGTTCATGAAAGGAATTTTCGAACACGATAATCCCACATTTTTTCTTGAAACCCTAACCCTAGAAGACGACAAACGAGCATCTCGTTTTGGCCGTTCGGCTTGCAACAATCGGGTTTGAATACAGTAGGACTGCCAAGCCTGTGGCAGTCCTAATGTAAAGCATGACTGCCACAGTCCTGGCAGTCCTCGACTGCCAGGACTGTGGCAGTCCTGCTTTACATTAGGACTGCCACAGGCCTGACAGTCCTAATGTAATGAGATATGGAGGTAGAAATGGGGAGGGGAAGGGGGGAGGGTTGATACTCTATGTTGCTCATTGTCACCCCCAGTTTTCGAATTAGGGGTATTTTCGTCATTTTTTAAGTTTTATAATTTTTAGGAATTTTATTTGATTTTATATGATTTTTAGGAATTTATTTGGTTTGGTTTGAATTTTATCCAATTCGGACTCAAGTTGGAGACCCGGATAGCCTGGACACTAGTGGGACCCACATACTAGCTGGACTTAGCCCACATACCATCCTAGTTATGCTAGAAACCATAAACCATATTTCCATGGCTTAATTAGTCATTTTAGAGCTTAATTAGTTAATTAGAAACAAACCGAAACAAACCGAACCCAACCTAAGTCTAATGGGTTTGGAGGGTTATTGGATCCACCCAAAACCCAATAGTCCCCCCCCCCCCCCCCCCCCCCCCCACACACACACACCATGGCCGGCCAAATAAAATCCCCCTCCCCTTTGCTTCATCATTAAGAAACCTCTCTCTCTCTCTCTCTTCATTTTAATTTTGCTTCAAGCTTTCTTCTCTCAAGCAACCCAAATCTAGGTATGCATTTAATCCATCATTAATTCCTCTATTCCCTATATCTCCTTCACAATAAATGAAGAGGAGATTATTCTCCATCTTTTGACCATAGCTTTTCCTTAGGTTTCCTAAAATCTAGTTTAAGAAAATTGGGGATTTTCTAATTAGAATAGTATATATATATATATATATATATATATATATATATATATATATATATATATATATATATATATATATATATATTGTGTGTGAGAGTGGTGGTGAGAGTGTGTGTTTGTGAGTGTATGAGTGAGAGTGTGTGTCTATGTATTTATATATTTACATGTGTGTGTCTATGTATTTATATATTTACATGTGTGTGTATGTATTATATATATATATAGATGTGTGTGTGTTGGTGAGTCTATATATATAAATATGGATACGTGTGTGTAAGTATTTATATATATATATATATATATATATATATATATATATATATATATATATATATATATATATATATATGTGGATATTAGAGTATATATATATAAAATATATATATATATATATATATATATATATATATATATATATATATATATATATATAGAGAGAGATTATATATATATATATATATATTTTTTATATATATATACTCTAATATCCATCTATATATATATATATATATATATATATATATATATATATATATATATATATATATATATATTTTTTTTTTTTTTAGGGAAACAAAAACTTTTATTGAAAGATAGGCGCAAAATGCCGAAGCCTATACAAGTAAGCGCGCCATGCGCGAAGACCGACTCAAAACAAAGAGAAAAGCACAAGGTGTTGCCCACAAAACGGTGACTGGACCGGGCATCAGAATGTTAGGAACACAAATCGAGTTCCCAAGGGAACCACGACCCTGCCACGATCAGCAGTCAAGTGCGGCCCAAAACTGGTTCGAGGTGTGAGAGCACCACCTCTTTCTTTTGACGATTTGTCGAACCACCTCACTGTACAATTGCGGAGGCTGGAATTGACGGCCCTCGAATCTATACTTGTTTCTGTTTTTCCATAAAACCCAAAAAGCGGCGGCAGCGACGATCTGATGTCCGTGGGACATGTTCCAGCTGGCCATTAGATCGTTGATGCCCCCGGTTGTGGGTATCATTTTGCATATGGAGTGAAGGTTCGTCCAAATGTGAGAAGCAGACTCCCCAGAAATCAGAACGTGCTCGCCGGATTCGGAATGGTGTTCAACACAGCAGTGGCATCTGGATGCCAGGCTATATCCGAAGGATTTAACGGCATCATCCGTGGGGAGTTTTCCGCGCGCGGCACGCCAGAGAAGAATGGACCATTTCGTCGGAATACACGTGTGCCAAAACTTGGCGGAAGGTGAATTCGTGGTATGTATTTCTCTGAGGATGGCTCTAGCCGAAGCAAGGGTGAAGATACCTTCCTGGTTGGGTGACCATCTGAGCGCGTCCTGAGTGTCAATGATCGACAGATTAGAAGCGCCCAAGCTCGCCGCGGCAGCCGGTCCAAACCAGTCATGCACCCTATCCCAATTCCACCCAGACGCGTCATCATCCCATAAATCACGGATCTCGCACATCGGCGGAGTAAGTAATATCGTTTGGCCTGAGGATATAGTCCCCCAGCCATCGTTCCTTGCAGGCCCACGAATGTCCATTGCCCAGGGTCAGTCGACAGTGTGGTTCCGCCAGGAGACGTCCACGGATGATGCGACGCCACGACGCGGATGATCTGTTATTGGCCGGCGCCTCAGTTAAATGACATAATCTGGAGTATCTCGCGCGCATGAACCTGGTCCAGATGGAGTATTCAGTGCGAATTTTCCACCACAATTTAGCCGAGAGGGCGTTGACCATATGTGCAAGCCTGCAGAATCCCAGACCACCCTCCTCAGTAGGTTTGGCCATGGTAGCCCAACTGGCCCAGTGATACTTGTTCTTGCCCTCGAGATGACCCCAAAAAAAGTTAGCGAGGATGGATTCGATAGAAAGTAGCACTTTGTTGGGGGGCGCACACACCGCAAGGGTGTATATGGGGATGGAGGATAGGACGTGCTTAATGAGAGTCAATTTTCCCCCGGGGGAAAGGGTGGCATTGTGCCAACCCGCGATTTTCTGGCGAATTTTACCCACCATATGTTCGAAAATTCCAGAATTCGCTCTGCCGTACACCAACGGGCAACCTAAATACAGAAAAGGGGGGTAAGCTGTGGAGAAAGAGGTCATGGCGGACAGCGCAGCCGAGTGAGTTCTATCGGCTTTGTGATGAGTGTAGATCACGCTCTTGCTGTTGTTGATTTTCTGCCCAGAGCAACGAGTGTATTTAGCAAGAGTGCTAATAACCACCTCAATGGCGCCAATAGTGCCAGCGGAGAAAATGAGGATGTCGTCCGCATAAGCCAAATGAGTTATGAGTGGGCAGCCGGCCGTGGTGTGATAATGTTGGAACCCGGGAGATCTCGGCATGATTTTGAGGTTTCTGCTCAGCGCTTCAGCTGTGATGATGAAAATGGTGGAGGATAGGGGGTCTCCCTGTCTAACTCCTCGAGTGGCTCTGAAGAAACCCTGAGGTTGGCCATTGATGACCGTGGAAAACCAGGAGTTGTTGATGGATCTAAAGATGATGTCGATGACAGGTTCCGAAAAACCAAAAGCACGAAACACCCAGATCATGAACTGCCAATCAAGACGGTCGTAAGCTTTTTCCATGTCCAATTTGATGGCAACGTGCCCCCCCTGGACGGGAATTTCATACACGTGATCATCTCTTGAGCCAGGAGAATGTTATCGGTGATGTTACGGCCTTTGACGAACCCGCTTTGCTCTTCGGATATTATTCTGGGAAGGATGTCCGACATTCTGGAGGCGATGATTTTAGAGATGATTTTGTTGGTGAAAGTACAGAGGCTGATCGGTCTGAAGTCCCTGAAGGAATCCGGATTGTCTTTCTTGGGGATGAGGATGATGTGAGCGGAGGATATCGATTTCGGATACGTGGCCCCTTGAAAGAAAGAAGTTGTGGCATCCCCAAGGTCGGACCGAATGATGTCCCAGCAAGAGCGGAAGAACACCCCGTTGAATCCATCCGGACCCGGGGCGCTGTCGGCATTAATGGACCACACAGCAGTCTTAATCTCGGCGTCAGAGGGGGGAGTGCGAAGGCTTTCATTATCCCTGTCACAAATAATGGAAGGGATCTCGGCCAAGAAACCGTCATCTTTGATCACGTCCTCTTTAGCGAACATGTTGGAGAAATAGTTCGTGGCGGCCATCTGAATATTCTCCTGATCGTCAAGGATTTGGCCATTATCATCGCGGATGCGATGAATCTTAAGAGAGCTTCTGCGTCCTTTGACGCATTTGTGGAAGAAGCCAGAGTTCTTGTCCCCCTCCAAGTCCCAGGATAATCTGGCCTTTTGTCTCCAAAATTCAGATTCCACCCTGATTCTGGATTTGAGGATGGCCTTGGCGAGGTTGAGAGAGGTACGATTCTCCTGAGAATTGAAGCGGGCAAAATCGATCTCCGCACGGGTGACATCGTCCTCCGCCTCCTTGATGGCCTGAAAAATGTCGCCGAACGCCGATTTGCTCCAAGACGTAAGGGCTAATCTAGTAGCTTTAAGTTTGAAAGCAAATCTGATCAGGGGGTCCTGGTGGGTGACGGAAGCCCAAGCCTCCTCCACGATGGGCATGAACTGAGGGTGGTGTCGCCAGAAGTCAAGGAAGCGGAAAGATTTTTTGATACTATTATGAGTGAAGTTGATCTCGAGCAGGAGGGGGGGAGTGATCAGATTCGGTGGAGTTCAGGTGCGACAGGTTATTGCTCAAACCCAAATCCGACCAACGGTCATTCACCATGGCCCGATCAAGGCGCGAGTACTGCCTATGCGAGCCGTCTTGCATGTTGCACCACGTGAACTGGTTGCCGATGAAGGGGATGTCTGAAAGGTGTGAGGTTAGAACGAAGTTGTTGAAGTCTTCCATGGCCGAATGAGGGGGGTCACGTCCCCCGGATTTTTCCTCACGGCAAGAGACCACGTTAAAATCTCCGATGCAAAGCCAAGGCATATCCTCGTGAGGAATGGAGGGGCCCGACAGGAGCTCCCAAAGGGCCTTGCGCTCCTGGATGTTGCAGCTACCGTGGACGGCCGAAAGGATAAAGCGGGACTTGAAGGCGGGGTGTTCAACCCAACAGGAGAGGGCTTGGGGGGAGTCATTGATAATGCCAAAGCGGAAGTCAGCCGCGAAGAAGATCCAAATGTCGTGACTACTGGTAATCGCGAACGGGAATCCCAGCTTGAGTTGAATTGCTTTCAATCTTTTGTGAGGAATTTTGGGTTCTATAATGACTAGTAAATCAATCCGATGAGACTTAGTGAGACTGATGACCCGATTCATCGTCTGTTTATTCCCAATGCCTCGAACATTCCACGAAAGAATGTTAGGCATTGATGAAGGTAGAAGGGGGATTTTGCAGCTTTGCGGCGGATCTCGTTGTCATCGCCGTACGCTGCCTTTGTTTCTTTGATTTCTTCTTTTTCTTGGGAGAGCAGTTTTCGGGGCTGGAGTTGACCGAAGCAAGGGTCCTGGCTGAGCTCGAGGAAACAGCAGCCGTTGCCGCGAGAGAGATGTCAGGGTCTTCGCATTCCGACAGAGCGCAAAGAGGATTGTCTCTATCAAGGAAGCCCGCTTTCTGAGCCTGCCAAAATCTGCCGGTGAGCGGGGATGCCGGGCGAGAAGGAACGCTGGCCGATAGGCTGGCGGAGGGTGGAGCTGCGGAGGGCTGAGCCCCGACACCCTCCTCGCTGGATGGAGATCTGCGACTAGCCGAAGAACCATGAAGCATAAGAATGGAGGAGGAGTGTTGTGGTAGGGCAGCGAGGGAGGGATGGGTGGTGGGGAGGTTGGGGAGGGGAACTATGTCGAGGTCGGAAGGTGGAGGGGGAGGGGGGTTGGGGAGACCACCGGAGGAAGGTGAGTCCTCCGGATCGAGGTCAAGGGCTGCGAAGGAATTATGGAGAGTAATGGAGAGAGTGGGGGATGATGGTTGAGAGGGGCAATCGGGGACCGGCTTTAAGGGAGCACCCTCAGTTGACTCGGGCTCAAACTCTCCGCTGGAATTGTGGAGAGTGATGGCAAGAAGAGGGGGGGTGCTGCTCCGGCGTCGGGGAGGTTGAGGGAGCTCGCAGCGGGGGGTGGTGGGTTGGTGGGGATCCGCGTTGCGGGGCGGGAGGGGGTAGCTGCGCCGATATCACGAGCTTTCCTGAGGATCGGTTTCTTGAGGTGAGGGTGAGCGCGGAAACAGTGCTGAAGGGAGTGGCCGCACATCTGGCAATGTTGACAGAAAATAATGCTGTTGTCGTAAACCAACGTTTGACTGAAAGATTGATCTCCAAGTTCTATCTCTATCACTTTGGGTGGCTCGATTGTGAGGTCCAGCTCTACGCAAATCTTTGCGTAGTTACATTTAGAGAGGTTCCTTGTTTCATCGGCGATGGCAACAAGAGCGCCGAAAGCGCTTGCGATCCTTTTGAGGGCAGCAGCCGGAAAGCAAACAAGGGGGAGATTGGGTAGAGTAACCCAGGAGGTGACGATGGTGGAATCGATCTTGGGGTTAAAGTTCGGCGACCATTTGACAATTTTGGCAAACTGATTGTCGAATTTGGTCGAGCCTTTCATCCACACTTTGTTGAAGTCCTGGTCGGAGGAAAGATGAAGGAGCAGATGTTTGGGGTCGAGAGGAGCTATCCGGTAAGACGCCGATAGACCCCATCTAGAGATGGCTTCCCTCACGATAGAAATTTTAGGGCAACCGGCTCCGAATTTGAAGACCAAAGTCCTGATGAAGGGGGAGGCGAGGGAGCGGATCTCCTCACAGGAGAAAGGGACCCTGATCGGGTATCCGTCCGACGGAGGCGCCAGAATGACGTCAGGCAGGACCACTTCAACGGCCGGAAGCGGGTCAGCCCGAATCCGATCAGGCCTCAATGCGTCCGCGAAGGAACGGGCGTTGGGGGGGGGACAGGATGTCGCAGGGACCGAGCCAGTTGGTGATCCGCGTCCGAGGAGGGGGAGGCATCCGGAGGGGCCTGCATGGAGAGGGGGGCTGCCGTGGAGCTCGGGAGAGAGCCGTCGGAGCCCACCCCAGCCGCAACTGAGGGGGATGAGGCTGGCGCCAAGTGAGAACCCAAGCAGGCAAAAGCTTGAGGGGTGGGGAGAACCACGCCGGCGGCCGGCAGCGGAAATGGTGTCTGGCCCAAAGAAAAGCTGTCCGAGAGGGCAACGCGCGACGTGCCAAAGCCGGAGACCGGAAGGGGGGAGGAGGAGGGAGCTCCACGGCCAGAAGGAACCGGAGTCGGGGACGGGGCGGCATGACCCAACCGAGAGTGGACGGAGTTGGGCCACGCGGAAGTGACCGAGAGCGGGACCGCTGCGCCTGGGCCGGTGACAGGGGAGGGGGATGATCCACCACAGACGGAGAGCGAGGCCGAGGGGAGCGAGCAGGGAATGGCGACGGGGGCCGGAAGGCAAGGAGGGGGAAGAACAGTACCCAAGTGAGGCGGGGGCTCCAACCGGGGAGCCTCGAAGCACAGTGGAACCTGCGCTAGGGGGGGTGCCAGATTGCGCTGACTCGACAGAGCCAGATTGCGCAGAGGACTCAGCGCAAAAGAGGGGGCCAAACCGCGCAGGCCGGATTGCGCAAGAGGAACCGGAGGGGGTGGCCCCACGCTGTACCCAAAAGACGCCAAATCCCCTGCGCCAACCGAAGACCGCGCAAGGGAACCAACCACGTGGGGGACCACAACAGAGGAGGATTCCTTTCCTGCGCAAAGCACAGGAGGAGCCAAGGGCTCACGAGAAATGACGTGCGGTCCGCTCGAAGCCCCACAAGAAGCGTCAACGCTCGGGTCCCTAGGAGCGTGCTCCCCGAGGGAGCAGACCCACGTGGGGAGACTCGATGGACAGGACAGCCGCGGTCCAGAACACGCAACCTTCGAGGGAGCCGAGGACGAGACCGCCGAGGGGGCGGCGGCCGGACGCACGGCGCCGGGAGCGGGGGGAAGAGGCCACCGCCAGGGCGGAGCAACAGCCACCGGGGACTCGAACGGAGGGGGTGAGGTGCTGCCCGAACCCGGGGCGGATGGGGGCGGTCCGCTCAACGCCGGTTGGGACTGCCGGAGAAGCGCCGAGGAGCGTTCAACAAGGGCGGAGAGCGCCTGCGGCCAACTCACTCGAGGAGGAGGATGGGAGAGATAGTCGGCCGGACAGGGGGAAGGGGAGGAGGGTCGACGGCCGACGTCCTCAAGCACGAGGGGGGGCTGAGCTGCCCACCGCCAACTGCGCCGCACGCCGCCAAGTCGACAGGACACGAAGCAGCCGGGATAACACGGCAAGGAGAGGAAGGGAGCAGGGGGATCTCTCCGGCACCGACGAGCACGTAGGCCGGGTGCGAGGGGGAACTCCGCGAAGGGGGGGTCCCAGGATCGAGGGAAGGGAGGACCGCGGAGGTCGGCGCCGCAGCCCGCTGCGGGAGCGTCCAAACCGGGGACCGCCGGCCGAACGAGGGGTGACGTCCTCCTTGCGGGGGGAAGCGACGAGGTACGGGGAGCCGTGGCGGAGACGACCGCGGCGGCGACGGAGAACGAAGGGGGGGGATCGCACCGGACCAGGCGGTCGGTCGGACGGGCGGACGGGGACCACGGGCGGCGGTGGGCGCCAAACGGGGAAGAGGGGGGGAACGGGAACCTGGGGGGAGGAGCTCATCCGGAAAAAAATTTATATATGATATATATTATATATATATATATATATATATATATATATATTATATATATATATATATATATATATATATATATATATATATATATATATATATATATATATATATATAGAGAGAGAGAGAGAGAGAGAGAGAGAGAGAGATTAGAGAGTGAAGAGATGAAGAAGAAGAAGACCAGCAGTAGCAGTAGCAGCAGCTACAGCTGCACCAGCAGCAGCAGCAACTGGCAGTAGCAGCTGCCAGTTCTCTCCCCCCCCCATTTTGAGCCCATTTTACCCCCTATTTAACCCCCCCTCAGTATATATATATATATATATATATATATATATATATATATATATATATATATATATATATATATATATATATATATATATATATATGTATGATAGTTAGATAGGAAGAAGAAGGAAAAGAATAAGAAGTTATAAGAAGAAGAAATTAGAAGAAGTTAGAAAAATAGGAAGAAGAGGTTAGGAGTTAGAAATGAGAGGAAGTTAGAAGAAGAAGGAATAAGAAGAAGTTAGAAGAAGAAGGATTAGAAGAAGTTAGGAGAATAGGAAGAAGAAGTTAGAAGTTAGAAATTAGAGAAAGAATAGGAAGAAGAAGTTAGAAGAAGAAATTAGAAGAAGAATTAGAGTAAGAGCTAGAAGAGGATTTTAGAAGAAATCGAATTAGAAGGGGAATTTGAGCTCCGAGTATCGGATCGCGATGAAACTTGGCGTGGACCTAGAATACGTGAATTAGATTTTGCGGGTAGGCTCCCGAGTGGAAATCGGATTGTAGGGCACCGGTATCGCGTCGTACCATTGCGTATCTTGAAATATTCAAGATATCGGCAATGGGCCGTAAGTTGGACTAGATGTGCACTTTACCTAGGTATCTTGGTAGGTAATATATGTATAGGCTAGTATCTTACTACCCTAGGGAGCACGGGTCAAAATACCAAGCGTAGGTAAGCTAACTAGGTTTCCACCTAGGCTAGAAATTTAGCATAGAAAGGGTAAATTAGGAAATTGGCCTACGGCCAAGATTTGAGTTTCGAAGTCCAAGATGGACTTGGATATGGGTTGTAGAGGTTGGTAATAGTTAGAAATAGTCGCCTAACCTAGTCTTGACCCCGGTTGACCACGGTTGACTTTTTGGACCAAAAGTCAACTATGGGTCAACACTTTACCCAATTTACTCCCAAATTCCATTAAACTTGGGCAGTTGACCAAAAGTCAACTATTAGTCACCATTGACCTAGGATTGACCTAGGGTTGACCTAGAGTTGACCAAAGTTGACCAGTTGACCAAAAGTCAACTGTAAGTCAACCTTGACTTAAATCGACCTAGATTAATTTCGTTTGACTTGCATTGACCCAGGTTGACCTAAGTAGACTTGTCTTGACCTAGAATAACTTAATAGGGTTTAATTTGATTTGACTTTATTTCCTAAACATAGTATTGATACGTCTTGTTCTCTATAGGTCCTCGAGACGCTGCGTTGGATCCCGTTGACATATCATATCTTATTACAGGCGAGTACATTCTCTGACACTTTTCCAATTTACGATGATTGTTATAATTCATGTAATTAGTGTAGATATGCTTGTTCTCGACACATTGGTCACACGGATTGGTATTCATGGATCCCGACATGAGATGTTATTCCTCGTTATCTTGGTATATCTTGTGCAAGCTCCCTTATAGTTCTTGTGCAGTATATGGACACCGATTCTCGAGGAGACTTGCTCCCTTCTCGTAGAATTCCGTGTCGTAACGTGTCTTGCTTGGATCCACTCTACCAATCGGGGACGGGGAGTACTAGTGTAGATGTGTGGTCAATACCCGCCTTGTATATATTGTGAACCTTGTGAATGCCAATCCTACACCACACGTATGATTGGCTAGATCATAACCTTGTGCAGATCCAATCCGGCCACATGTTGTAGCTAGTACTCACACACCTAGATATATGATTCTTGATTCTTGTACATACCATGATCAGTTTACTTGCCTTGTTCTAGCTCTAGATTTACAGCTTATCTTGCCATGATACTCACATGTACATTCCATGATTCTCTTGTATATACTCTCTATTTACTGTCTTATAGCTTTTGTCATATCTTGTGAACTGTTGTTAGTAGATTGTACTCGTTCCATCCTGACAGGATATGTTGACAAATATTACAGATGCCGACGAGGGAGATTACTGTACCTACTACGGTCCGGATGACGTAGGGGCATAGACTTGAAGACTTTGGTCCAGCAGGGCTTAGCTCCGCCTGACGAGATCTTACCACTTGCTTAGTTAGAGTAGGTCTTTTGTACTGGACCTTGTCTCCAGCTACTTTTGAGACTGTTATTACTATGGATTGTATTAGAGACTTAGACTTGTATATTATTTGTATTTGGACTTGACAGGATATTATTTTTATCGTCTTGTTGTCTTTATCTTTCAATCTTTACTTTATCATCTTAGAGTTGTGATTGGGTACTCATATATATATTCATTGCTTGTCCTCCGTTCGGAGTTGATCATATTCTCGACAGGTTTTTGATATATATATATAAACTGTTTAGAGTAGAAAACCTACAGCGTTCCACGCCGTTTTTATGGTGAGGGCTGGGCGTTGTCACGTGCACGTGCCCTTATAGCGGGTGCGGGTCGTGACACGTTTTAGTGGTGGCCTACGCAGGTCCTGAAGTCGCAATTAGTGCGATGTCGTGGCGGCACTCGTCTTAGAGTGTTGACTACGAGCCTGTGTTACACATAGGAGGTAGTAGGCCAAGAGTGCTCAATCATAGTAGGATCTTTCCTTGCTTATCTTGCTTACCGTCTTTGATATTGATTTACTGTTTTCTAGCTGTCCTCCTTTGATATAATCCTTCTTGTGCCATATTGATATCTTCTTTATTTCTATCTTCAGGATGGTGCAGATCAGGTCCCAGCATCCTGATTCCGCGGACGCAGAGAGGTTGCTATGACTCGCGGACCTGATCCGGACACTCCTGATGCAGTCGGGGTGTCGGCAGCAGCAGCTCTTGGGGGCGCTCCTCCGCCAGTTACGAGGGCTGACTCCAGGGTTGCTACGACTTTTTCGGCCGCAGAACCAGTGGTTGATGCGGGCGCTATTCCTCATGCTGCGCAGCGGATTCCTCCGCTAGTTGCAGACGTACTTCCACCTCTACCTCCTCTGCCTACAGATATGGGGCAGATGCTTACCTTCCTCCAGCAGATGCTGGAGACTCAGAGAGCCCAGGCCGAGGCTCAGCAGAGGCAGACAGACGCGATGCGTCAGGGCATGGAGGATGTCCATCAGTTGGCCCTTGCAGCCGTGGAGCAGAGGGCTCCGTATCCGGGGACGCGACCGAGGTACGGAGATATCCAGGACTTCAAGAAGCTCGGGCCCCGTGACTTTAGCGGGACCGAGGGTGTGGTCTATGCAGATGATTGGCTCGAGGATATCGAGCGGCAGATGAGGGCCTCCCGCCTGGCAGACGACCTGAAGGTCTGTCACGACCCGCACCCTAGAGTAAGGGCACGAGAAGTGGGTACGTCCAGCCTACGCCGCAGTGTCGGCGGTAGAACGCTGTTCTAGGTCATGAACTATAACTAACATAATATGAATACTCTCCATAAGGAGGCCAACACAGAGGTATAACTCAATCACAATCTATAGATAGAAAATGGTACGATAAAATAGATAAGGAAATCCTCAACTGAGGTACAACAGAAACTAAATACAAGTCTCAACATCTCTACAACATACAACTCTGAAACAAGGACATAAGCTAAACATGAAAGGAAATAGTCTAAGCTATCTACTCTATACAAGGTATCATCCTGAGCAGCTGCCTGAACCTCGCCAGGGGTCCAGGTCGCGAGTGTCATCTAGGCAAGCTCCAAGTAAGGGGGTGCAGGGTTCCTCATCATCCTCTGTAAAATTTTCAACAGGTCCAGTCAGGACGGGAGCGAGCACAGTACATCTCAACAAATCATAGCAGGTTAGAAAATAAAAACATGCAGTAAAGTAAGATACGAGTACTGAAGAAATGCTGTATGTAAACAGGAAGAGAACTGTAATGTAAATATCTACTATACATAGAGAACTAACAGTGACTAGTGAGTCAGAGTACGAGATAGCACATGTGAACAGGACATATTTGCACAGGATGTCGAGGTGCACAGGAATCTACACTACAAGGAATTGTTCACACGACTACTAGCACTCCCCCGTATCCCCAATCAATACACAAGGATCTAAACAGGTTATGTTATTGCACAGGATATCACATGGGGGCCCATATAGGGTGCACATGATAGTATACATGGGGCTCCGTGAACATGAGAGTACAAGATTCACAGGAGTGCACATGTAATGAAAGCACAGGAGTACATGATGTAAGTGAAACGCACAAGCACAATGTACCCGATGCTCCCGAGGGGGATAACATCGCATGTAGAGATCCATATAGTACCAATCCGTGTGACCAACGTGACAGTACAAGTAAAGTAATCTACTGCAGGAAATAATTCTAAGCAGGATATGAAATGATCAGAGAATGTACTCGCCTCGTATCTGAATGTCTGAAGTAAACGTACTGTCCGAGATGAGGTACCTGACTCCTAGTTAGAGCAACACAAGTCAAGATGTATACAGAGGGTGATATATGAAATGTACAATGCATCTGCATGCTGTCTAGGTCAAACTAGGCCAAAGTCAACTCCTGGTCAACCTTGGTCAACCCTAGAAGTCAAACTAGGTCCACCAAGTCTAAACTAGGCTAAACTCACTAGCTAGATCTAATAAAGCTATACTAGACTCTAACAAGGCTATACACACAACATTTCAAGAACTCCTTATACCTAAATACAATACACATTATACATAGACACAATATTAAACTAACACTAAGCAATCACAAGCTAACACTATATGCATCAATAGGCACACATATTTCACACATATCTATAAGTACTTACACTACACATATGTACATAGGTATATAATGTAACCATGAAAATGCATGTGTGTGTGGGTGTACTTGTGTGCAGGAAATATAGTGCACAGGCAATATACCATAGGGTGTCACAAACCAGTGTGTGTTAGAGTATCAAAACTTGGTGTCCAACATGTGTGATAACAAGTTCAGTTTAAACCAAATGTTAGCAACCTATCATGTATCTCAATGTCTTGATGTTCAGAAATCAATGTTAAGAAAACCTACATATGGAGAATCAAAACTCAGTTTTACATTCCTGAAAACATGAATTCCCCATGAACCAACCCAATGTATACATACATGTATATATATATCATCAACTCATTAATCAACTAAACATGGGTGTGAATTAACATGGCAAATATAATCATTTGAAATCAATTTAACAGGGAAAAATATGGAGTTCAGGAATTTAGTGAACCAATAGAAATCAATTCAATGTAATGACAGTTGGCTAAAGCATGAATGGATTAACATGGCCATATGGGCATACTTTCAGTCTACAAGCTGGAGTAATCTCAGAGTTTCACATTAATCTCAGGAATCATTTCTCAGTGTGTGTGTGATCTGTGTTATAGAAATAATCTCAGAAATTTCTTCAACTTATCAATTTAAAACACAAAACTGAGAACCTGCCAGTGTGTATCTAACATGTATAAGTCTCAGATTTTTACATTTCAAGCTAACATTCAACCATATTCAAACTTAATCTCAGTTTTGCATTACAGGAGAGTGTCCCAGGTATTTGTTAAACATTCTCAGATTTTTACACATGAGAGTGTGTGTGACTGGGACATGTGAAATAATGTGGTAGCATAGGCACTTGGTGTGAGCAGGAAATATAAAGGAAAGGAAACCAATTCAGTTATTCACAGTTTCCAGTTTAACAATAAATCAAACTCAGGTATTGTTCCCATTTCAGTTTTGAACCAATATCAGTTATTCACATATTAACTCAATGCTCAGTTTACACTACATTAGGAAAAACTCAGAATTTCACTTGTATAGAACCAATCTCAGATTCATGTAAAAACAGGTTTCAGTTCAATCAACACAAACTCAGTTATAATCATCAAGTTAATCCTAGTTAGGAAGAAAAGAAGGGAAATCAATTTATTATCTTCCTAAATCTCAGATTGAATGTCTAAGCTAACCCAAGGTTCAGTTAAACACATTTCAGGTTTTGTCATATAGGAAATTCTCAAAAATTTAAGGATTGTTCTACACAGTTGTGAATACCCAAACAAACTCAGATTACAATACACCATGTGACAGTAAAAATTAAAGAAAAGGAAATCTATTCATGTGCTTCACTCTCAGTTAACACTCAAGTTAATCTAACCAATATCCCATACCCAAATCAAGGTCCACACAACACCAAACATTGCAAAAATTGAATCACATATAGATAACATGTAGGATAACACATTTGAACTTTAGAAACATGTATTAAACAGTAATTTGTAGGTTAAATAGTCTATCAAAATTCAAATGTGAAATCTGGAACAAAATGACTGATACAACATTCAGGAAAAAGGAAAAAATAGCAATTTACTAATGCAAATGATTTAAAACCTAATTACAGGGATTGGTAACTGATAATCATAATTAGTACATGCTACACAACTTGTTTGTGTCCAAGAAATTGGACACAAACGTGTCCACACAACTGTGCACCAAGACAGTGCCTACAGTGCAGTGTCCTCGTGCACGTGTGCACGAGGCTCATGTGCACAACAGGGGTCGAACCAAATCTCGTGCTCACTAGCATAGATTAACTACCCATAGGGCTATCCATAGGACACCCTGCATCGTGTCTACGTGGTGACAGGACACGACACGAAGTGCGTGTCAGTGCCCAAATTCGACAGCCGCGCGCACAGTGCATTCCCCGTGCGCGCGCTCGTGCGTGTCCGACACGACACTAAAGGTTGTGAAACTCGAGGGGGGGTCTGTCAGTGATGGCCCCCCCCTCTGTGTCAAATAACTCATGCCCAAGTGTCGTGTCCACAGAGTTATCACCCCCGAGTAGCAGGGGAAAACTGCAGCCGCGCGCGGCCGTGTGCACGCGCGTGTCCAAGCACGAAAACGACACAAACATGACACGAAATCAAGACACCAACACAGGAATCAAAAGACCACAACAAAACTAATTTTCCTATTCAAAAAGAATCAAATCAATCGATCGAAATGCCCTTTGAGGCATTTCGTCGAACACAGTGCCATTGGCACTGATACGTGTCCAGAAAGGACACGAAACCTCCGACACCAAACTCGAATCTAATCCAAACCCTAGGGGGACCCTTAGGGCTTCCTATTCATGGAGATTGACAGGGATTTCATGAAGATTTGGAGAAGTTACCTTAGTGTGAACTTTCAATAGGAAAGGGGCATTTCTCTACACTTTGCTTGATGTCCCAAACACCTCAAATCATTAGCAAGCTGGACCAAAACATCATAACAGCAAGAATACTGATATTAGAAGGGTTTGCAACTGGTTTGAGGATTTTAGGAATTAAAATGGAATTAATAGAGAATTTACTAGGGCAAGAACTCACCTCTTTCTTCTTGGATCTAATTTTTCTAAGGAGGGAGGCTAGCCCTAAGTTTGAGAGGGGTTTTATAGTGGGGAAAAGGGTATGATGGCTGCCATTAGGTTAGGGTTAGGGTTTAGGATGAGGGGCTAAGGTTCCTCCAACAATTTCTAGCTAATCTAAGGGCTCACAATTAAAGTAGCATCCTTTAACTTTTAGTCCAAAATATCTATCTACAAATATCTAGATATTTCACTAATGTAATTACTTTAATGAAACCCACTAACTTAGTCTCTAGGGTCATGATTAACAATCTAGATTAGGCTAACCTCTAGGTCAAGACTCAACAATTCAACTAACACATATTTAATTAATATAATTCACAAAATCACAAAAGTGACAAAATGACTAAAATACCCCTAGGCTTAAAAGTAGAAATTTGAAATCCTAGACACATGATTAGGTCTCATTGGTCATGATTAGTCTTCTAGGTCATGCATGACTAATGTTACACTAGCAAAACACCAATTCACATTTCACTCAATTAAATAGTTTTAAAATAACTAAAAATCACTAAAAATCATATCATGACTAAAATCAAATACTTTAATGATTTAAAATACAAAAGTTCAAATTTACCCTTATTTTGGAAAAATGGGTGTTACAAGGTCGAGGCGGTAGGTTTGCAATTGCTAGACATTGCACGCACCTGGTTCAGAAACGAGCCAGCCCTAGCTGGAGAGGGCCGTACTTGGACAGAGTTCAAGCTCCTCTTCAAGGAGAAGTTCTTTTCCCCCACGGACAAGATTGACCTGGTGCGACAGTTCCAGGATCTGCAGCAGGACAGTTTATCTGTGGAGGAGTACGCAGCGGAGTTCGGCCGTCTGAGCCGATACGCAGAGTACATGGTTCGAGACCCGAAGATCAGGGCGAGCCGTTTCAGGGAGGGGCTGACTTGGGATATCAAGATCCTCATTCCCTCCTTCTATGAGACTTATACCCAGATCTACACGGAGGCCCGCAAGGTAGAGCGGGAGTGGGGCTTGAAGCCCAAGAGGGAGCGTGATCTTTTCTCGGAGGCTACTAGCAACGCAGGGGCTGCTAAGCGCCCTCAGCTTCAGCATCGTTCTTTCCAGCATCACCAGCCGCAGGTGCAGGCCAAAGCATCGGTTCAGCAGCAGGTGCAACACACTCAGCAGAGGCAGGCACAGCATGGGGCTCATTGCAACTTATGCAAGAAGTTCGGTCACATCTGGGAGGTCTGCCGGAAGAGGCTGGGCTTGTGCCTCTATTGCGGGGAGGCTGGACATCAGTTGAGAGATTGTCCTACGAACCGTCGCAGGGAGGGCCGTGGAGCGGTAGCAGCTCAGGGGGCACCGGCGAGAGTTCCTGCAGTGCAGCAGAGGGGTCCACTTCCGACCCAGCAGCAGCGGTTCGTTCAGCACCACCAGCAGCGGGGTGGTCAAGGTAGCGCCTTTGCTCTTGCAGCTGAGGAGATGGAGCCTATTGCGGATGTTGTCGCAGGTTCTATTCTGCTCGATTCTTTTCCAACTTTAGCCTTGTTTGATTCTGGTGCTATGCACAGTTTTGTGTCTGTATCTTTTGCTCTTAGGCACAATATCATTGCTGCGTATCTTGGTAGGACTTGCAAGATTATGACTGGGAATGGCATCATCCTAGTTAATAATGTTTGCAAGGGGGGGAGAGTTTCTTTGAGAGGCCGGAAGCTGAGTGCGTATTTGCTCGTAATGCCACTTCCGAGTTACGATGTGGTACTCGGTATGGATTGGTTGAGCATGCACCACGCTAGCATCGACTGCAGAGGGGACAGGATTCTGTTTAGGCCGCCGGGAGAGCCGGAGTATGAGTTCACCAGGGGTGCAGTGGAGCAGGGAGATAGATTCTGCGGAGCATTGTTGGTGGGGCCGGTGTTGCCACATCCACTTATTGCTGAGTTCTTGGATGTCTTTCCCGAGGAGCTACCCTGGATGCCGCCAGATCGTGATGTTTAGTTTTCTATAGACCTAGTGCCGGGCGCTGAGCCTATCTCCCAGCACGTCTATAGAATCAACAACAGTGTGTTAGCGAAGCTGAAGAAGCAGGTCGACGAGCTGGAGGACAAGGGCTTTATTCGATCTAGTTCTTCCCCTTGGGGTGCGCCAGTTCTTTTCGTCCCCAAGAAGGATGGTACGGTACGTCTGTGTATTGATTATAGGGCGCTCAACAACCTTACCATCAAGAACAAGTATCCTTTGCCAAGGATTGATGACTTGTTTGACCAGTTGAGCGGGACGAGAGTGTTCTCGAAGATCGACTTGCGCACCGGGTACCATCAGCTGAAGGTGAAGCAGGATGACATTTCGAAGACTGCCTTTCGGACTCGCTATGGCCAGTATGAGTATACCGTCATGCCGTTTGGGTTGACCAACGCCCCGGCGGTATTCATGAACTTGATGAACAAGGTATTTCATCATTACCTTGACAAGTTCGTGGTGGTCTTCATTGATGACATTCTCATCTATTCGAAGACACCAGAGGAGCATGAGGAGCACCTGAGGATTGTGTTGGACACTCTCAGGAGGGAGCAGCTGTATGGAAAGCTGTCCAAGTGCGAGTTCTTCTTGGATCGCGTGGAGTTCCTAGGCCATGTTGTCTCTGGCGAGGGGATTTCAGTAGATCCGAAGAAGATTTCTGCAGTGGAGTCCTGGTCTACGCCGAGCTCAGTAGCAGAGGTTCGGAGTTTTCTGGGTCTGGCAGGTTACTACCGGAGGTTCCTGCAGGACTTTTCCAGGATTGCCTAGCCGATGACCCGCCTTACCAGAAAGGACGAGGAGTTTATTTGGTCCGAGGAGTGCCAGGCCGCCTTCGAGGAGCTGAAGGCGAGGTTGACTACAGCTCCTATCTTGACGCTGTCATCTGGATCTGGTGGTTATACGATCTACAGTGATGCTTCAGGACGAGATTTGGGTTGTGTGCTTCAGCAGCACGGGAAGGTAATTGCCTATGCATCTAGGCAGTTACGTCCTCATGAGAGGAATTACCCTACCCACGATCTGGAGCTGGCAGCGGTCATCTTTGCTTTGAAGCTGTGGAAACACTATCTGTACGGAGAGCGAGTTGAGATCTATACTGACCACAAGAGCTTGAAGTACGTGTTTACCCAGAAGGAGCTGAATATGAGGCAGAGGCGATGGTTAGAGCTGATGAAGGATTTTGATATATCCTTACAGTACCATCCGGGGAAGGCCAACGTGGTCGCGGATGCTTTGAGCAGGTATCCCGTGGCCATGTGTTTGACGATGGATCGTCACCTTCTGGCTGATCTGGAGAGCTTGGGCATAGAGGTGATAGTTCCTGGGTTCGAGGCGCATATGTGGGGTCTGCAGGTGCAGTCAGAGCTGATGGAGAGAGTCAGGACAGCTCAGTTTGAGGATGAGGCTCTGAGAGCCATCAGGGAGCAGGTCCAGACAGGACTGTTGGAGGAGTTCTCTATAGCAGGGGATGGGTCGTTGAGGCATGGTACCAGATTGTGCGTGCCGAGCGGAGGACTTCGGAAGGAGGTTCTTCAGGAGGTGCACCATTCTCAGTACTCTATGCATCCCGGAGCCAACAAGATGTATAGAGACTTGAGACAGCATGTTTGGTGGTATGGCATGAAACGTGAGGTGGCTCAGTTCGTTTCGAGATGCTTGGTGTGCCAGCAGGTGAAGGCCGGGAGGCAGAGACCCGGTGGATTGCTCCAGCCACTACCCATTCCTGAGTGAAAGTGGGAGCATATCACTATGGACTTTGTATCTGGGCTTTCGCGCTCTCCATGAGGGAAGGATGCGATTTGGGTCATTGTTGATCGATTGACCAAATCGGCCCACTTTTTGCCTTTCAAGATGGGATTGTCGACGGAGAGGTTGGCCGAGATGTACGTGCGGCAGATAGTCCGATTGTACGGGGTTCCAGTGAGTATAGTCTCGGATCGGGACATCCGATTCACTTTCCACTTCTGGAGGAGTTTGCAGCTTAGCTTGGGCACATCGCTCAAGTTCAGTACCGCATACCACCCCCAGACAGACGGACAGTCGGAGAGGACGATTCAGACCCTCGAGGATATGCTGCGTACCTGTGTCTTGGACTTCGGGGGATCTTGGGAGGACCATCTTTACTTGGTAGAGTTTGCTTACAACAACAGCTACCAAGCCAGTATAGAGATGTCACCTTTCGAGGCTCTATACGGACGGAGGTGCCGTACTCCCTTATCTTGGGATGATGTCGGCGAGAGGGTTTTGCTTGGCCCTGAGATGGTGGTGGATGCTGCGGAGAAGGTCAGGGTTATCAGAGATCGACTTCGGGTGGCGCAGGATAGGCAGCGGCATTGGGCCGATAGCCACCGGAGGCCGTTGGAGTTTGAGGTATAGTTTAGATTTTTCTAGTATTTGAGTCTGATTGTGATTGTTTTAGATCAAGCTTTAAGTCTTGTGTTTTTGTTCTAGGTTGGTGATCTTGTGTTTCTGCGAATTTCTCCGACGCGTGGCACGATTCGTTTTGGTGGCGACGGAAAGCTTAGTCCACGATACATCGGACCATTCCGTATCTTGGGCAGGGTCGGTGCAGTGGCTTACCGACTGGAGTTACCGCCCGTACTAGAGGGAGTGCACTGCGTGTTCCACGTGTCGCAGCTGAGATGGTACATGGCAGATCCCAGTCACATCTCAGACCACTCCGAGATCGAGGTGGGACCGACACTCAGCTATCCAGAGAAGCCGGTTGAGATCTTGGACCGAAGAGAGAAGGTGCTCCGGAACCAGGTCATTCCCTTGGTTCGCGTTGCATGGAGACACCACTCTCCAAATGAGTCTACCTGGGAGAGGGAGGACGACATGCGGAAGCGATTCCCATATCTCTTCGAGCCTTGAGGTAAAATTCTTTCTTTTCTTTCCTTGTTCTATTCATGATTGCTGTGTTAGTTCTCATTCAATTTCGAGGACGAAATTTTTTAAGGAGGGTAGATTTGTCACCCCCAGTTTTCAAATTAGGGGTATTTTCGTCATTTTTCAAGTTTTATAATTTTTAGGAATTTTATTTGATTTTATATGATTTTTAGGGATTTATTTGGTTTGGTTTGGATTTTGTCCAATTCGGACTCAAGTTGGAGACCCGGGTAGCCTGGACACTAGTGGGACCCACATACTAGCTGGGCTTGGCCCACATACCATCCTAATTAGGCTAGAAACCATAAACCATATTTCTATGGCTTAATTAGTCATTTTAGAGCTTAATTAGTTAATTAGAAACAAACCGAACCAAACCGAAACAAACCGAACCCAACCTAAGTCTAATGGGTTTGGAGGGTTATTGGATCCACCCAAAACCCAATAGTCCCCCCCACCATGGCCGGCCAAATAAAATCCCCCTCCCCTTTGCTTCATCATTAAGAAACCTCTCTCTCTCTCTTCATTTTAATTTTCCTTCATGCTTTCTTCTCTCAAGCAACCCAAATCTAGGTATGCATTTAATCCATCATTAATTCCTCTATTCCCTATATCTCCTTCACAATAAATGAAGAGGAGATTATTCTCCATCTTTTGACCATAGCTTTTCCTTAGGTTTCCTAAAATCTAGTTTAAGGAAATTGGGGGTTTTCTAATTAGAATAGTATATATATATATATATATATATATATATATATATATATATATGTATATATATATATATATATCAATATGTATTTGTGTGTGAGAGTGGTGGTGAGAGTGTGTGTTTGTGAGTGTATGAGTGAGAGTGTGTGTCTATGTATTTATATATTTACATGTGTGTGTCTATGTATTTATATATATATATATATATATATATATATATATATATATATATATATATATATATATATATATTTTTTTTTTTTTTCGAAAAAGGAACTTTATTGAAATATAGGCGCAAAATGCCGATATATATATATATATAGATGTGTGTGTGTGTTTGTGAGTCTATATATATAAATATGGATATGTGTGTGTGTAAGTATTTATATATATAGAGTATATATATGTGTATGTATCTAGATAGATAGATGGATATTAGAGTATATATATATATATATATATATATATATATATATTTTATATATATATATATATATATATATATATAGAGAGAGAGAGAGAGAGAGAGATATTAGAGAGTGAAGAGATGAAGAAGAAGAAGACCAGCAGTAGCAGCAGCTACAGCTGCACCAGCAGCAGCAGCAACTGGCAGCAGCAGCTGCCAGTTCTCCCCCCCCCCATTTTGAGCCCATTTTACCCCCTATTTAACCCCCCTTAGTATATATATATATATATATATATATATATATATATATATATATATATATATGATAGTTAAATAGGAAGAAGAAGGAAAAGAATAAGAAGAAGTTATAAGAAGAAGAAATTAGAAGAAGTTAGGAAAATAGGAAGAAGAGGTTAGGAGTTAGAAATGAGAGGAAGTTAGAAGAAGAAGGAATAAGAAGAAGTTAGAAGAAGAAGGATTAGAAGAAGTTAGGAGAATAGGAAGAAGAAGTTAGAAGTTAGAAATTAGAGGAAGAATAGGAAGAAGAAGTTAGAAGAAGAAATTAGAAGAAGAATTAGAGTAAGAGCTAGAAGAGGATTTTAGAAGAAATCGAGTTAGAAGGGGAATTTGAGCTCCGAGTATCGGATCGCGACGAAACTTGGCGTGGACCTAGAATACGTGAATTAGATTTTGCGGGTAGGCTCCCGAGTGGAAATCGGGGTTGTAGGGCGCTGGTATCGCCCCGTACCATTGCGTATCTTAAAATATTCAATATATCGGCAATGGGCCGTAAGTTGGACTAGACTTCCACTTTACCTAGGTATCTTGGTAGGTAATATATGTATAGGCTAGTATCTTACTACCCTAGGGAGCACGGGTCAAAATACCAAGCGTAGGTAAGCTAACTAGGTTTTCACCTAGGCTAGAAATTTACCTTAGAAAGGGTAAATTAGGAAATTGGCCTACGGCCAAGATTTGAGTTTCGAAGTCCAAGATGGACTTGGATATGGGTTGTAGAGGTTGGTAATAGTTAGAAATAGTCGCCTAGACTAGTCTTGACCCCGGTTGACTTTTTGGACCAAAAGTCAACTATGGGTCAACACTTTACCCAATTTAGTCCCAAATTCTATTAAACTTGGGCAGTTGACCAAAAGTCAACTATTAGTCACCATTGACCTAGGATTGACCTAGAGTTGACCAGAGTTGACCAGTTGACCAAAAGTCAACTGTAAGTCAACCGTTGACTTAAATCGACCTAAATTAATTCCGTTTGACTTGCATTGACCCAGGTTGACCTAACTAGACTTGTCTTGACCTAGAGTAACTTAATAGGGTTTAATTTGATTTGACTTTATTTCCTAAACAGAGTATTGATACGTCTTGTTCTCTATAGGTCCTCGAGACGCTGCGTTGGATCCCGTTGACATATCATATCTTATTACAGGCGAGTACATTCTCTGACACTTTTCCAATTTACGATGATTGTTATAATTCATGTAATTAGTGTAGATATGCTTGTTCTCGACACATTGGTCACACGGATTGGTATTCATGGATCCCGACATGAGACGTTATTTCTCGTTATTTTGGTATATCTTGTGCAAGCTCCCTTATAGTTCTTGTGCAGTATATGGACACCGATTCTCGAGGAGACTTGCTCCCTTCTCGTAGAATCCCGTGTCGTAACGTGTCTTGCTTGGATCCACTCTACCAGTCGGGGACGGAGAGTACTAGTGTAGATGTGTGGTCAATACCCGCCTTGTATATATTGTGAACCTTGTGAATGTCAATCCTACACCATACGTATGATTGGCTAGATCATAACCTTGTGCAGACCCAATCAGGCCACATGTTGTAGCTAGTACTCACACACCTAGATATATGATTCTTGATTCTTGTACAAGCCATGATCAGTTTACTTGCCTTATTCTAGCTCTAGATTTACAGCTTACCTTGCCATGATACTCACATGTACATTCCATGATTCTCTTGTATATACTCTCTATTTACTGTCTTATAGCTTTTGTCATATCTTGTGAACTGTTGTTAGTAGATTGTACTCGTTCCATCCTGACAGGATATGTTGACAAATATTACAGATGCTGACGAGGGAGATTACTGTACCTACTACGGTCCGGATGACGTAGTGGACATAGACTTGGAGACTTTGGTCCAGCAGGGCTTAGCTCCGTCTGACGAGACCTTACCACTTGCTTAGTTAGAGTAGGTCTTTTGTACTGGACCTTGTCTCCAGCTACTTTTGAGACTGTTATTACTATGGATTGTATTAGAGACTTGGACTTGTATATTATTTGTATTTGGACTTGACAGGTTATTATTTTTATCGTCTTGTTGTCTTTATCTTTCAGTCTTTAATTTATCATCTTAGAGTTGTGATTGAGTACTCATATATATATATTCATTGCTTGTCCTCCGTTCGGAGTTGATCATATTCTCGACAGGTTTTTGATATATATATATATAAACTGTTTAGAGTAGAAAACCTACAGCGTTTCACGCCGTTTTTACGGCGAGGGCTGGGCGTTGTCACGTGCACGTGCCCTTATAGCGGGTGAGGGTCGTGACACTCATATGGAGGGGGGTGGGTAACTGCATGATGCTCATATGCGGGAGGGAAACTGCATGTCCTATACTCTCATGTTTGTAGACTTAATTCACTTATACTTTCATTTACAATCTCAAAAGGTGAAGGAATTGGCCCAGACACTCCGGAGAGGTTGCCAAAGTGACACTCGTGTCGCGGTCGCTAACGAGCTTGATCGCATCGACGACATGGTCGAGTTCCCCTTAATGATTAATAGGGAGTCTCGTTCAAAGGCCCGACATGATATTTAGTTTGATGTGGAATGATCATTAGTTGGTTGTAATCTGGATGTTTTTGTAAAGATGTTTTTTTTGTTTGAAACTTGAAGGATATATTTGTTGTTTGGAAACTTAAGTTGTTGGACAAACTTTTGAAGGATATGTAGTTGACACTTATGTTGTTTTTTGAAGTTGAATATTTTGTCTGATATGTAGTTGTGATTTATGTTATTATTTATGTACTTGTTGGATATGTAGTTGTCTGATATGTAGTTGTTATTTACGTTTGGAAACTTAAGTTGTTGGCCAATTCCTGATATTCTTGATTTAGTATCAGGACTGTCAGCACCCTGACAGTCCTAATTGAAACCCTCTGTAATGAGAGTTTCAAAATGAAACTCTCTGTCACAGAGAGTTTCAAATAGGACTGCCAGCACCCTGACAGTCCTACTTAAGTGTAGAAGTGCCAGGGGGTGGCAGTCCTACTTAAGTGTAGAACTGCCAGGGGATTGGCAGTCCTATTTATAACTCTCTGTGATGAGAGTTTAAAATTGAAACTCTCTGTCACAGAGAGTTTCAATTAGGACTGCCATCCCCTGGCAGTCCTACACAAAAGGAGGACTTCCAGCACCCTGGCAGTCCTGCAAAAGTGTAGGACTGCTAGGGGGTGGCAGTCCTATTTATAAAGGAAAAATTTATAAAATGCCCAAAAAATGAAAAAGTGCTAAAACGGTGGTCCAAATATCATTTTTTTGCGATTCTAAAATTTTGGAAGGTCGACTAAAGGAGAAGCGGTTAATCTCCGGCTCCTCGAAGATACGCTCATTTTGCGACAAATCGGGCCTCGTTCCGACCTCCCAGTCAAAAGTTATGGCCCTCCAAAGTTTCAACTGACCATAAAATGCAGGAGAATGACCATTCTCCGTGTTAGAACACGAAGAATGTTAATTTCGTATGAGGGTGGCCATTCTCCGTGTTAGTAACACGGAGAATGGCATTCTCCATCTTAATTTACACGGAGAATGGCCATTCTCTGTGTTAGTAATACAGAGAATGGCATTCTCGTCTTAATTTACACGGAGAATGCCCATTCTCCGTGCTAAATTACACGAAGAATGGCCATTCTCCGTGTAATTTAGCACGGAGAATGGTCATTCCAGTGTTAAAATGCAGGAGAATGGCCATTCTCCGTGTTAGAAACACGGAGAATGCCATTCTCCGTGTTAAATAACATGAAGAATGGCCATTCTCCGTATTAATTTACACAAATAATGGCCATTTCCAGTGTTAAAACGCAGGAGAATGGCCATTCTCCGTGTTAGAAACACGGAGAATGCCATTCTCCGTGTTAATTTACACGGAGAATGGCCATTCCCAGTGTTAAAACGTAGGAGAATGTCCATTCTCCGTGTAATTTAGTACGGAGAATGACATTCTCCGTGCTAAATTACACGAAGAATGGCCATTCAAATGTTAAAACACAGGAGAATGGCCATTTATAAAACTCTGTGATGAGAGTTTCAAACTGAATCTCATCACAGAGACTTAAAAATAGGACTGCCCCCCTGGCAGTCCTACATTCAATTAGGACTGCCAGGATGCTGACAGTCCTAATTGAAACTTGTTGTGGCAGTACTAATTGATACTTGTTGTAACAGTAAGTTTCAATTAGGACTGCCAACACCCTGACAGTCCTAATTTAATGTAGGACTGTCAATGGGGTGGCAGTCCTAATTGAAACTCTCTGTGATAGAGAGTTTTGTCAATTAGGACTGCCAGCACCCTGACAGTCCTACACTAATGTAGGACTGCCAGGCTCCTAACAGTCCTATTTGAAACTGTAGCAGCCGAATGGCCAAAACGATTTGTTGTGTTCTAGGGTTAGGGTTTCAAGAAATATGTGAGAATTATCATGTTCAAAAAATTCATTCATGAAACCTAGAGTGATTCTACACCTAATATTTATGTTTATGTTTTCTGATTTTGAGTATGAGTGGAAACATTTTTTGGTAGCTGATCTTAGACAAATTTGGGGAAAAATGTGTGCCAAATATGATTGAGATAAGAGAATTTTTTTGGGGATAATTCTCGAAAAGAAAAGAAGAAAAATTTGGGAAAAAATTTGGACTAGAGTTTAATTCTATGACCTAGAAATGTTGGAAGAGAAGAAAAAAGTAGAGGGAGAGAAGAAAAGAGTTGAGGGAGAGAGGAAAAGAGTTGAGGGAGGGAGAGAGAAAAAAAAATAGAAAAGTTATCTTTTATACCTATTGTTGGGCTGCCCCCAAGTAAAAAAACTGATGGCAAACTTGTAATATTTACAAACATTTTTGGGCTGCCCCCAAGTAAAAAGTGTGGTGCCCTTAGAAAAAAAATCTATTTTTAGTCCGAACCATCTCATCATCATAAAATTCTTTGAAATCTAGACACTAAAGATTTCAAGCATATGCAGAAAAAATGACACACTTTGATGGAAGTTTGGAAAATGAAAGTTTAAACAATAATTCACAAGAAGCTTTTTTTTTTTCTTTTTTTTCCTTAATTAATTCAGCACGTGCAGGCTCAGTTAAATTATGTGTCTTTCCGTACACAATTTTTAGCCGGTCGTCATGTCATTTCGGACACTTCGTGTGAACCTTGTCCGCACTGACTTTTTCATTATCGTCCCACACTTATGACTCGAGCACTCCGTGTGTTCCAGAGCCTCACGAGATGGCCGACGCCTTTCGACGCCGACAACCCAACGCCTCGCTTCGTCCACGACACCGAAGGCGTCCCCGATGTCTTCGCGACGCCTACGACAGCCGATGCCGCCCAGCCACCCGTTCTATGCGCACGACGCCCTTACGACGTCTTCTCGACGCCCATACGGCACCGCACGATGGACCGCATGGTCGGCCGTCGTTTATACCCGTAGTAGAATGGTGCCGGTCTTCGACCGTCCGTGCAACGCCCTAGTCGTTGAGTTTTCATGCACGGGTGCCTCCTTTTCCCTTGGGGACCAAACGAGAACAGTAATAGTGGAGGTCATTAAGGGTGAGCGTTAATCTTTTTTTGACCAAAAATAGAACCGAACCAAACCAAATTAGAGATTCGGTTGGACTTAAAAAAATCGGTTCTATTTCTGTTCTGAAAGTACTAAAAAAATTTATTCGATTTTGGTTTTGGATTTCGATCTCGGCTTTGAAAATACTAAAAAAGTTATTTGTTTTTGGATTTTGGATTGGTCCAAAATCATCCAAAATCCAAAAAACATAATAAGACTTATGCAATTATGTAAATATTCTCAATTCAATACATATTTTATGATTAAAAATATGTATACTTTGTGTTTATTTTAAAAATAATAATTTTGTGTGTTTTGAAGTCCAACTTTTGATAATTAACAGCTTTGGACACAATTTTAAAAATTATAGTTTTTAATTTGATTTAACCACAATAATAAATTTGATAATTTAACAATTAGTCCAACTTTGGACGCAAATTTGAAATACAACAAATGTGTGCATAAATATTATAATTTTAATATAATTTAGGCTTAATTGTAACTTCATACCTTCAACTATTCATGTTTTTAATTTGATACCATAACCTTTTTACTCAATTTATACCATCAACTATTAAGTATTTTTAACTACATACCCCAAAAAAATTAAATTCCAAAACTACCCTTGTCCTTTGCTCCCCTCCCCCCCTTCCGGCCACCCACCTCTGGGTCCCCCTGCACCCCTCCCTCTCTACTCCGACTGCGCCTCTCCCGTCCCTTACCTCCGGCCGCCGCTACCGCCCGCTTACACCCTCCCACCCCCTCCCCCTCTGCACCACCTCCTGTTGAAGGTAGGGGCAGCTAGGGAGTTGTGTTACGCCCGGTCCCGTAGGACCGATCATCCTCGCTATGGCGTGATACCGCGTGAGCCTAGATTGCACTCACGCAAGGCAGATTCCATAATGGCCGATTACAGGCTAAGCGACGAGGTCGTCGCACAGATGTCCCAAGCAGAAACATTGAATAACAGCATCGAAAATTTAAAGCAAAACACAAGTCATTCAAACTGCTCTTTAATGATATTGAAACAAAGATTACAATATGGCACGAGGCCAAGATTACAATCACTCAAGCTCACTCTTCTCAGCATTCCAAGTCACTCTGCTCTCTCTCATCTCTCAATACAATTTGAGTAGTCCAGCAAAATTTTCGGATAGGCGATGTCTATACATTATGTCTCGTATAAGTTCTGACTGCATGCGGCTGCGCGTCTCGAAATGCCAAGGAACTCCATGCTTCAATATTGAGGTCATGCCTCGCAACGTACCATGACTTAACCAGACTTGCCTTATGGCCCTTCTCGACTTAACTCGGGATGACTCAATCCCGACTTACGCAACTCTATATCATCGACTTAATACTCGACGCCACATTCGTACCGAAGCACGTGTCCTTGCATATCCAAATCTTAGGCCTCTTAAGACTTGTGATACAATTGTGCATACCATCTTTACTTCATTTATGCTATGCTTGCTCTTTCTTTAATTCGACCGACACTGTGCATGCAGATTGCCGCTCAGCACGTCAACTTGACTATATGAATGGTTACGGGTAATTCAAGCCATCTTAGACATATAGGTAGTACAAGACGAGGCCCTTGCAGCTAAGGGTAGCTAGCCCAGCTCAAGTCCTCGAATCACCGACGGCGTGTTCTTGCCTAACTACCTTGCTCCCCACCTAGGCCGATACGGTCCTGTGGCCCCAGGTTTCTGAATCGAGGGTGCAAAACCTTGTCGACAAGTTGTCCATGACCACGCACCTACGAGAACTCCTAGACTCAATGTAAATGCATGGCCTAACCGTCATAACTTAGCTTCCTTAGCTTTACTTTTTTTTACTTATCATACTTCTTTTGCAGAGCCCAAACCAGGGTTGCCTCGGTGACTGACCTACAGTCCCGACATGTTTCTTTCTCGGCGACTGATCTACAGTCCCGACTCTCGGCGACTGATCTACAGTCCCGACTCTCGGCGACTGACCTACAGTCCCGATATGTTTCCTTCTCGGCGACTGACCTACAATCCTGATATATTTTCAGTGTTTCTATAGTCTTATTGACTTAACTCATGAATGGCTAATTCATAGCCTTCAAGCATAACTTGCACAAAACATGTTTTTTATGTGCTAATAGACCGTGGCTAACTTTCTACTGAACCAACCGTGACTCGTGCCTTAAACCGACTTACGTTCTGTGCAACACTATCGTCCAAGTCATACCTTATATGATGAGCCATGAGATTGTAGGACTAAGTGTTTGATAACTGCAGAAAAAGAAGGACAGTACTTGGAATGACATCGATCGACCGACATAACTTGCCTAACTTAAATTATGCAACAACTTGACGAGCAAAGGCTGTGTCTAGCTTTGTCTCGTAGAAACGTGTCGTGCATGCGTTCGACTTGAACCACCAAGTTATTTGGTTGCCTAGACTTATGCCATAAGATGTGCAATGCAGTTTAACTTGTGGGGCGAGCAAAGGCTAGCCAAGCCTTAGACGATGAGACCGTGCATGCTTCATCAAGCATCTATGCGGGCGACGCCTATGACTTAGGCTAAGTTCTTAACTTCATGGCAACTAAAACCAACTTTCCTTCTCCCAAGCCACGCGACGAAGGAACGAATGTCATTTGAAAGCCATGGTACAATACCTCTAAGCTGACCGTGGGACCTTTTTTCATGTTGTAACTCAATACGACCCAAGTTGGGATTATTTTCTTAGCTATGTGGATTCGTCTCTTCTATTATCAAGCCTACTCGTGCATTTGAAAACTTTCGTTTTATTAGTGCGAAGGCCAAGCTGAGGCAAGTTCACCGAAGCCACCCACTTGAACGAGGAGTCGCCTCGGTCGAGCGGGTCTTCGAGCAAGCCGTTGCATGGCTAAGTCCGAACACCATCGGCATTTCGATTCCTCCAATTTACTGAGCGGGACGGTGTCACGACCCGCACCCGCTTTTCGAATACGAGTCGTGTCCAAGCCCAGCCTACGCCGCAGTATCGGCGGTAGAACGATGTCTAATATACACAAGTCACAGAATCTGTAACCAACATGGCAGTCTAGATCTCATCCACAGAATAGTAAAGAAATATAATTAAGACCAATGAATGTCAATGAACTGGATAATAATAAAAAATGAGCTGAAATGGTTCCAAGCTATCAAGAATCCAAGTCTCGTTCGATGGATACAAATCCACTACCAATAGACGGAAATAAAGTAAAGACATAAAATAAAATAAACTTGGTCAAACTAGGCTAAACATCAAATTCATCTTTACTACAGTAGTACCGTGGTCTGAAACTGGCTCAAACCCGCTCGTGTGTACCTGGCTCAAACCCAGCTAAACCTGAAGAGATCATCAGGTCCTCAGAGGACTAGCAAGATACATAAAAACATACATTTTTACAGTTTATCATGCATGAAAAAAATAGGATATGAGCAGAAAAAGGCCAAGCAATATGATACACTAATATATGAATAACTACGCATAAATGAACTGCTGGAAGAAACGTGTGAACAAGAGATCAATGGATACCAAACCCTCGTCCCGAGTGTGGACTCGCAGGTTTGAAGCTAATCACTAACCCTCGTCCCGAATGTGGACTCGCAGGTCAGTTCAAGACAAGTCACCCTCGTCCCGTGTGTGGACTCGCAGGTGCAAACAGTCAACCCTTACCCCGTATGTGGGCTCGCAGGTTATAAGAATCGAAATAAGGAAATAGCAGTTCAATCTATAACGCAGTCGTCCTACGATACAACTCAACTAAGTACAAGTGAAAACATGTCCAATATGGCTACAACGCTAACTGTGAACAAGGACTATATAAAAATGAAGCACATGTCAGCAATCAAATCAGAATCAACTGGATGATGAAAGAAGATAAGCATGTAATAAAGCTGTAAAGAAAGACAAGGTATACTTGCCTGGGATCCTGAGCTGCGGATACGGATTAGAATCCGTATCGAGGTCCAAGTAAACCGTTTGATAGAATTGTGATGTCAATGAGTGTCACCCTCATTTCCCGTATTTCGTATTTATACTCGTATCTGGATTTTGGCATGTATTTTATTTTTTCTTAACTTGTGGAATTTTGGTATTTCTCGTATTTTGGATTTTGTCATGGCTCGGTTTTAATTGGTTTGGGTTGGTTTGGTTTGGTTTAATGTGTATTGGTACACCTTAGCCTATGCTCCACCCTCAACACACCATATCCCACCCTCTTTAAAACTCTACCAACTTTTTCTCTCTCTTCATAAACCACCATTTATTTCTTCTTCTCCTTCCTCTACACAACACTCTTCTCCTTCCTCTACACACACCCACCCATAGGCAAGTGCACCTTGCCACCACATGAGAACACCATTTTATTTGTCCATTTGCTAATTTAGGACATGGTGATTAACATTAGAAATTGTACTTTGTGATTTGGAGTCTCCATTGTTCTAGATCTAAGTTTTCTTTATTTTTGGTTTTGCATGGTTTTGATCTATTTAAGTTTGATTTCTATGAGTTTTGATGTTTCCATGTGGAAGAGAGTTCAATTCCACCCTGGTTAGAACTTTGGAAATCTGGATTTGGAGTTCGGATGACCAAGTTGTGATGCCTTGAAGTTTTGGGAGCCATGAGAGCTTCTTCTCAGCCATGGAGAAGAAGACCCAGACCCTACGTGTGTGTTTTTACGCGTACGTAGCTCTCTGCTTGCGTACTTTTGCACGTACACAGCTCTCACGCGTGCGTGACTTTTCACGTACGCTGCTATCTTGCGTGCGTGACTTTTCACGTACGCTGCTCTCATGCGTGCGTGACTTTTCACGTACGCAGCTCTCATGCGTGCGTGACTTTTCACGTACGCTGCTCTCTTGCGTGCGTGACTTTTCATGTACACAGCTCTCATGCGTGCGTGACTTTTCACGTACACAGCTCTCCTGCGTGCGTGACTTTTCACGTACGCTGCTCTCTTGCGTGCGTGACTTTTCACGTACGCAGCTCTCATGCGTGCGTGACTTTTCAAGTACGCAGCTCTCCTGCGTGCGTGACTTTTTACGTACGCTGCTCTCTTACGTGCGTGACTTTTCACGTACGCAGCTCTCATGCGTGCGTGACTTTTCACGTACACAGCTCTCCCGCGTGCGTAACTTTTCGCATACGCTGCTCTCTTGCGTGCGTGATTTTTTCGCGTACGCAGCTCTCCTGCGTGCGTGTCTTGTGCGTACGCTGCTCCCCTGACCCCTTGCTTAACCCATTGGCTCTTGGAGTATTGGTTTTATTTCTCGACTTGGTTTCTCTTTTGTGGATTGGGTTTTCCTGAGATCTGTTCAACACAGCACGACTATCTTGACTCGACACGGCCTAACACGGTTTTCAAGTAATTGTTTATGATTAGTACGGTTCTTGAGGTTTTCTGTGGATTATGATTTTGGTATTCTCTGATCTCCTGGCTAGTGACCCAGTGGGGTGCACACCTAACTTGTAACTTGTAATTAATTCTTGTGACTTGATAACTTGATAGTGGCCCGTGGTGGCGCACTCCTGACTTGTAGCATGACTTGATAACTTAACGCTGTTGCGACGGCTAACTTGACATGTTAAGTGAATTCTTGACACCGTGGGTGATTGTATTGAATGTGCTTGTGTAAGCAATCAGTCTTGTCTCGCATCATGTCTAGGACATGAATCCCTGGTTTCCCACGGTTAGGGATTCATACTGAATCTGGCTAGGTTAACGACTAGATGGATCAAATAGTTCATGGAGAATTCTCCAGTTACCTGTTGCCCCTTTGGTCCCGGCCTTATATATATATACATGGGATTTGTTGCTATCCGTCGAGATGAGCGCACTTGCAGCCCGCCGTCGAGTGTGGTACCTTAGGACACATGTATCTTACTACAGTGTGTCTGCTATATCCTGCTATCTTTTCCTTTTCTTGCTGGGATCACTCAGGTAGTAACAAACAGGTAACCGGACTTGGAATTCTCATTGCATCTTGCTAGTAATTAGGCCATGTGATAACCCTAGTTAGTTAAAGTAGTAAGCCGTAGTATCTGCTTGGCCGTGATTGATTGAATGAGGTATAACCAGTCTAGCCATGTCTTGATCCAGTACAAGATTGCTTCATGTCTTGATTTCTTACATTATTATTTTGCCGATAAATGGTGGGAGAATCCAAGTTCCGTTCAGACGAAGGGTTACAACCCCGGTCCTTGTTTGGTTTACGGGTTGTAACCTGGTTATCTGAATAGTCCTATGGTTACCTCATCGTATATCACCTGTTATGTTTTTCCTTAATTCCTGTCTTTATTACCTTATTATTATTGTGCTAATTGCTGGCTTTTGTTCTTATTTCGTGGCCTCCTTTGTGGCACTTGCTCTTTCTGGGGTCTGACCCAGCTGGTTTTGTATGGCCAGATACCGGAGCGACAGCAAAGGATCTACCTGTTTTCCAGCCAGATGGTGACCACTAGAGGAAATCCTGGCAACGAGTGGGTTTCTTTAGTTCTCCCACTGTAATTGTACATTATTCTTTTGAGGCATTTAGCCGACGAGCACCTGTTAGCTCGATGCACTTTACTTTCTGTCTGCCTACAGGCTGTAAACATGATTGGCAACTCGAGGTTGATCATGTATGACTTAACTCTTGCTAGTCCTTATATTTTGTACGACTAGCTTCATGATCATCTGGATATGTAATGTTTGGGACGCCTTACAATTGTATATTTGGTGATCTGATATCTTGTTACTATTATTAGTTGGTTGAGATTGAGACAATAGGCTACTTTATGACCTTAAGAGACTGCTGGATTGTAGTGAAACCCTCACATAATCTAGACAGCCGTGACCGTATAGCGGTGTGGATCCCATTCCGTTATACGTAGCTGGCTATGTCAGCCCCCGCTCTCCAGTATTCTGGTTCTGGGACGTGACATGGTTTAAGTGGTGGCCCATACAGGTCTTGTCAATCAAGAAATGTGAGAGTTTATCGGATAGATGTCTCAATCTGTACTCGCCTTTGATCTCCTCTCGTATCTTCTTATCTCCTTGGATCCCTAACTTGATAACGTGCTTGCATTATTGTTCTATCCTGGTCATTCCTTAATATTTCTGACGTCATTGCTTCAGTGGCATCGTTCCTGTTGATCAGCCAGGAGAAGTTCGGCCGGCAGACTAGCAACAACAAGAAGATCAAGATCAGTCCTCCGCAGCCGCCTCCCGAGCCATGCCTTCTGGAGAACCAATACCCCTAGTCCAGCCAGTTCAGCCAGCAGGGTCAGAGGATGGGGTCTTGATAGGGCTCATCCGTGAGTTGCTTGCATCTCAGGACCGTCGAGGTGATGCCTTGCAGCAAGCAGTACAAGATGCTATGAGCGAAATTGGTCCTCGAGGGAACAGTGCGGTCAACAATTTCAAGCGCCTGAACCCTCCCTTCTTCGATGGCAGCGAGGATGCTATTGCTGCAGATGCCTGGCTACAGGATATTGAAGTTATCTTAGAGGCAGCCAGGACTCCTGAAGCAGAGAAGGTGGCGGTAGTGCGCCTGCAGTTACTAGACCTAGCCCGCAGCTGGTGGGCTACGCAAGCAGCGAGTTTAGGTACGCCTGTCATGTGGGCGGTATTCAGTGATATGTTTCAGACCAAGTACTTTGACGCTGTGGCTAGATATGACCTACAGACCAGGTTTAGTAATCTCAGGCAGATGAACAGGACGGTCGACGGATATGCGGCCGAGTTTTCAAGGTTGAGCCGGTTTGCTCCCACCTTGGTGGCAATCGAGCTAGACAGAGCACGGCAATTTCAGCAGGGGCTCCACTTGGAGATCATATTGGCAGTAGAACAGTTCGAGCACAGAACTTTTGATGCCGTCTTGCGAGCAGCGAGGAGGCATGAGTACACTTCCCGAAGGATAGCGGACCGGACCGGAGATCGAAAACGGACTCACGACCAGATGAACCAATCCTCAGCACCGGCCCCGACAGCTAGGGCCCTGACCATTGGAGCTACGAGGACAGATTCGGTTACCTCCTTACAGCATTCTGCCCCGACCTATCCCCAGCAGCAGAAGCAGAAGCGGCCTTTCGCAACGGGTTGTTCTTATTGCGGGAAGCCGGGGCATGTTGTTACTGAGTGCCGCAGAGCACAGGGATTGTGCTTGGTTTGTGGTTCGCCGGACCACATGATGGGATCTTGTCCATTCAGAAACAGATCATCGTCGACAGTAACTAGTCCCTCGGTTATGGGACCAGCACCAGCACCAGCACCAGCACCAGAATCAACTCCAGTTCACCAACCACAGCAGCTCTCGTTCCCGGGTCCATTGTCGTCTCAGGCCCAGGCCTTCCAGCAATAAAGGCCACAACAGTTCGCCCTGGCCCAGGCCCAGATCCAGAATCGGCAGAGAGGTGTCTGTGTCCTGTTGTCTTGCTTTCCACCGTCATTATGCGGGACACATGTCATGTTTCATGTATCCTAATTACAACGGTATATCCCGGCCCGAGCCATGTCCTAGATCATTCGAAAACGGTTATTGGTACCAACCTTTTTGTATGAGGAGAGGCCCGTGTCCCTGTTTGACCAAAGAGAGAGACCTTAAGCGCAAGACTATCAGTTTAGTTCGTGTTGCTTGAGTTCATCGCTCCTTGGGAGAGTCAAAACGTGGGAGTGTGAGGATGATATCCGATCACGTTATCCCAATCGGTTTGGCTCGTGAGGTGTAAATATCTTCCTTATGCCTTGCACTTCGATTCCTTGTTTGCATGTATGATTGTATGATTGATTGGTAGCATAGATTGCTTACGATAGTATAGCTGTCCCGACATCTCTAGCCTCTTGATTAAATTCCGAGGACGAAATTCTTTTAAGGTGGGTAGAGTTGTCACCCTCATTTCCCGTATTTCGTATTTATACACGTATCTGAATTTTGGCATGTATTTTATTTTTTCTTAACTTGTGGAATTTCGGTATTTCTCGTATTTTGGGTTTTGTCATGGCTCGGTTTTAATTGATTTGGGTTGGTTTGGTTTGGTTTAATGTGTATTGGTACACCTTAGCCTATGCTCCACCCTCAACACACCATATTCCACCCTCTTTAAAACTCCACCAACTTTTTCTTTCTCTTCATAAACCACCATTTATTTCTTCTTCTCCTTCCTCTACACAACACTCTTCTCCTTCCTCTACACACACCCACCCATAGGCAAGTGCACCTTGCCACCACATGAGAACACCATTTTATTTGTCCATTTGCTAGTTTAGGACATGGTGATTAACATTAGAATTTGGTATTTTGTGATTTGGAGTCTCCATTGTTCTAGATCTAAGTTCTCCATTTTCGGTTTTGCATGGTTTTGATCTATTTAAGTTGGATTTCTATGGGTTTTGATGTTTCCATGTGGAAGAGAGTTCAATTCCACCCTGGTTAGAACTTTGGAAATCTGGATTTGGAGTTCGGATGACCAAGTTGTGATGCCTTGAAGTTTTGGGAGCCATGGGAGCTTCTTCTCAGCCATGGAGAAGAAGACCCAGGCCCTGCATGCGTGTTTTTACGCGTACGCAGCTCTCTGCTTGCGTGCTTTTGCACGTACACAGCTCTCATGCGTGCGTGACTTTTCACGTACGCTGCTCTCTTGCGTGCGTGACTTTTTACGTACGCTGCTCTCTTGCGTGCGTGACTTTTCACGTACGCTGCTCTCATGCGTGCGTGACTTTTCACGTACGCAGCTCTCATGCGTGCGTGACTTTTTACGTACGCTGCTCTCTTGCGTGCGTGACTTTTCACGTACGCAGCTCTCATGCGTGCGTGACTTTTCACGTACACAGCTCTCCTGCGTGCGTGACTTTTTACGTACGCTGCTCTCTTACGTGCGTGACTTTTCACGTACGCAGCTCTCATGCATGCTTGACTTTTCACGAACACAGCTCTCCTGCGTGCGTGACTTTTCACGTACGCTGCTCTCTTGCGTGCGTGACTTTTCACGTACGCAGCTCTCATGCGTGCGTGACTTTTCACGTACACAGCTCTCCTGCGTGCGTGACTTTTCGCGTACGCTGCTCTCTTGCGTGCGTGACTTTTTTGCGTACGCAGCTCTCCTGCGTGCGTGTCTTGTGCGTACGCTGCTCCCCTGACCCCTTGCTTAACCCATTGGCTCTTGGAGTATTGGTTTTATTTCTCGACTTGGTTTCTCTTTTGTGGATTGGATTTTCCTGAGATCTGTTCAACACAACATGACTATCTTGACTCGACACGGCCTAACACGGTTTTCAAGTAATTGTTTATGACTAGTACGGTTCTCGAGGTTTTCTGTGGATTATGATTTTGGTATTCTCTGATCTCCTGGCTAGTGACCCAGTGGGGTGCACACCTAACTTGTAACTTATAATTAATCCTTGTGACTTGATAACTTGATAGTGGCCCGTGGCGGCGCACTCCTGACTTGTAGCATGACTTGATAACTTAACGTTGTTGCGACGGCTAACTTGACATGTTAAGTGAATTCTTGACACCGTGGGTGATTGTATTGAATGTGCTTGTGTAAGCAACCAGTCTCGTCTCGCATCATGTCTAGGACCTGAATCCCTGGTTTCCCACGGTCAGGGATTCATACTGAATCTGGCTAGGTTAATGACTAGATGGATCAAATAGTTCATGGAGAATTCTCCAGTTGCCTGTTGCCCCTTTGGTCCCGGCCTTATATATATATACATGGGATTTGTTGCTATCCGTCGAGATGAGCGCACTTCCAGCCCGCCGTCGAGTGTGGTACCTTAGGACACATGTATCTTACTACAGTGTGTCTGCTATATCCTGCTATCTTTTCCTTTTCTTGCTGGGATCACTCAGGTAGTAACAAACAGGTAACCGGACTTGGAATTCTCATTGCATCTTGCTAGTAATTAGGCCATGTGATAACCCTAGTTAGTTAAAGTAGTAAGCCGTAGTATCTGCTTGGCCGTGATTGATTGAATGAGATATAACCAGTCTAGCCATGTCTTGATCCAGTACAAGATTGCTTCCTGTCTTGATTTCTTACATTATTATTTTGCCGATAAATGGTAGGAGAATCCAAGTTCCGTTCAGACGAAGGGTTACAACCCCGGTCCTTGTTTGGTTTACGGGTTGTAACCTGGTTATCTGAATAGTCCCATGGTTTCCTCATCGTATATCACCTGTTATGTTTTTCCTTAATTCCTGTCTTTATTACCTTATTATTATTGTGCTAATTGCTGGCTTTTGTTCTTATTTCGTGGCCTCCTTTGTGGCACTTGCTCTTTCTGGGGTCTGACCCAGCTGGTTTTGTATGGCCAGATACCGGAGCGGCAGCAAAGGATCTACCTGTTTTCCAGCCAGATGGTGACCACTAGAGGGAATCCTGGCAACGAGTGGGTTTCTTTAGTTCTTCCACTGTAATTGTACATTATTCTTTTGAGGCATTTAGCCGACGAGCACCTGTTAGCTCGATGCACTTTACTTTCTGTCTGCCTACGGGCTGTAAACATGATTGGCAACTCGAGGTTGATCATGTATGACTTAACTCTTGCTAGTCCTTACATTTTGTACGACTAGCTTCATGATCATCTGGATATGTAATGTTTGGGGCGCCTTACAATTGTATATTTGGTGATCTGATATCTTGTTACTATTATTAGTTGGTTGAGATTGAGACAATAGGCTACTTTATGACATTAAAAGACTGCTGGATTGTAGTGAAACCCTCACATAATCTAGACAGTCGTGACCGTATAGCGGTGTGGATCCCATTCCGTTATACGTAGCCGGCTATGTCTGCCCCCGCTCTCCAGTATTCTGGTTCTGGGGCGTGACAATGAGTGATACCAAAACAAGACTATTATATATACTAAACTTCCAGGTTACTCAATGTTAGGATACATGCATATGTTTAGGCATACCTATGTACTTCATGACACCATACTAGTCTGATACACCATAATAACAACTCAATTTCATGCATTTACCCACTACTACCATTGTTGCAGTCCTAAACACAAACACACACGCTGCTTTAATCTGAACCACATCACTAGAATACCAATCTAGGCACCTACACTCTGGTTGGTCCTCACTTGGGCAGTGGTGGCTGTTGATGCAAACTTCACACAAAATTGTATGTCTGCTCTATGAAGATGTGCACCTAATGGCTGTTAGCACTATCTGTTGCAACATGCAACTTGGTTTGCTGCAGGGAAAATACAACTGCTTATAATGCTGCAACTCGAGCAAGTTCAGGTACAGCTGCACCGCTGACCTGTCCTACTACAGTCAAGAACCCAGTTAACCCCAGTTTACTTTCTAACTTTTTACATATCGCAACCTGACCTGCCTTTTCTTATATGGATACTCTTTGTAAGTATCGATCTAACCTTATGCTTAGACTTATCCTAATACTCTATGGTATTCATCCATGTCCCATACACACCACATGTTAATTCCCAAGTTCCTAACTGATACCACCCTTCTTCCAATGTCAATCGTACACACACGGTCCTCTTAATATCCCTTACGACATTCCAAACTGTTACTCGATTACACACCTATATCCAATCTCTAGGAATGCACCTTTGTACTCCTAATTGGTTGCAAGAGCTGCCCAAATTTATCAATCCCAATTATTTTCCATCCCTCGGTACACAGGTTCACATATGCCTACAAGGGTACTCCTGTACATAGGCTTTGCAACTGCTACTGCGAGTAGTTCGAATTTCTGCCTATGAGCTAATTTCCTATACACACACACGAATCTGCCACCTACCCCTGTTCTCACCCTTGACACCAATTTTAGAGCACAGGTACCTAGCTCCTTTTGATGCGTATAGGTAAAAGAAGTTCCTTACAGTTCCTATACCCATACATAGACTTTCCATAACCCAATTACTGATACGTGTATATACATATCCCTTTACACACAGATACCTGCCTATCTTACTGAATCCTATGCACCTACCTGTTATCCCATATGCAATACCCTGTTCTGGACACATTGTCTACCTGCCAACACCCGTAATCTACTTATGTGCACACGCACAAGAATTAAATCCACATCCACGTATTCTTCTAAAGTCTGATACACGCACGCACACATATGAACACTATTGGTACACCCTTGCTGCCCTGTTTTCCTACTAACTTGCCTATCCCACTTGTACTTTACCTGCACGCAGGTGGTTGCAAATTTGCAACTATCATTTATTATCTATTGCGTGTTGCACACCCATACAAAAATGTACTATAACCTGCCCCTAGCATTAGCTCATAAGAACTGAATGTGGAACTTAAAAACCTTCGATGTAACAACTCCGTATCAGGGTTATGTATATGTTGCACAGACCTGTTGCAGTGTATAACTTATGTTACTCAACCTGTTTGTGTCTTCCCTATTACACCTAGTACATTGTTAACTACCCGTACTTACACATGTTCTCACTTTAATTTAATATGGATACGCATAAAACCGTCAACACCTTTTCCTGTAGTTAACCATCGTTTGCCTCTCTGCTTCAGCAGATAAGCCTTGCACAGGTCTGTTGCCGTTGTATTTGCTACCTAACTGAACCTACTACCTAGACACAGGGCCGATTCATCACATTAGGGGATGAGTCCCTTTGGTACTCAAATGCCCATCAACAAAAATTAGAGAAAAGCCATAAGGTACACTCCTTATTGCTATTGTTATTATTTTTGCAACTACCATTCATTTGGGGTTTAGATTCCTTAAGAGGAAATTAACCAAACACAAGGTGGTTTCTACCCAACTTCTCGAGAACAGAGGTCAATATTCCAACCTATCTTTCATAGTCAATATTCCAACCTCTCGTTCATATATGGTCGAAAATCAAGATAGGAATAAAGTAGATAATACCTAATGTTTTTGGCTGCTTCCTCAATTTTTGCTCTTACGGTTGAGAAATAGGGTTGGTAGATGAAAGGGATACCTGGCAAGTTTCGATGGTGGTTTGCAGACTCCTTGAGATTCTCCTAGATTGCTCCTCTGATAGAAAGAAATTTAGGGTTGTAGAGGGAACGGGGTCAGCTGCCATCTCTCCTTTATATAGGTAGGGTTTGGATTAGATCGAAGGGAAAAATAGATTGGGAGATCTGGTTTTAAATCGGATTTGGTTTACTCATAAGGATTTAGTTTCCCTAAGTTTTATCACAATGTTTGAAGGAGGTCAAGTCTTTGTGTTTGAGATCCACTTCAAAGGCAGAGATTACAAACGGTTAACAGTCCCTTGAATTTGAAAGTCAAAATCACATTAAAGCCCTTGAGAAATCAGATTTTGCAAAGGAAGTCATTTTTCCGTATTTGTTTGGGTGAAATATTACACACAACTCCATAATTCATTTAGTACCTTAGGAAAATATAGAAATATCATCAATAAATGGTTCAAGGCTTTACAAATCTACCCCCCCTTAGAGAAATTTCGTCCTCAAAATTTAAAGAAAACGAGGGTGCGAAGCTATACGATTATGGTCTACTAGAAGAAATCTAAATACTGCCATTGAAACATATTTCCACTACTCACTAGCCAACGTCTAATATAGGATAATCTACTAGGAATTTCTGCCAGCTCCTCCTTGTAGTGTCGTCGCGTCCTCCATGATCATGGCATAAGCTTGTCCTCCTTGTGCGGTAGGTGGTGGTGGGGCAGTCGCGTTTCTCTTCGGACAAAATTGAGATATGTGCTGGTTGGGACCACAGGTCCAACACAACCCTAACCTTTTACGACACTCTTCTTGGACGTGGCCCCTCTTCATGCAATACTGGTAGGTAGGAACATCTTGTACTTGATATGAGACTACTTGTGGCTGCTGCTGATACTGTTGCACTGGGGTCTTCTTTGGGACATTGGGACGTTTCGCCGATCCCGATTGGTTGTTGTCTCCTCCATGTGCATCTCTGTCTCTCTTTCGTTTATGCTTCAATTCTTTCTTTACTGCCTATGCGACCTTCAAGATTCTCTCGTAGGTTGTGGCCTGGCTGGTGGCGATGGCTATGTGAATTTCATGTGAAAGCCCTTTTCTGAATTTCTTGGCTTTGGCTGCAGGGGTCAAGGCATCTGCGAAGCGACTGAGGCGGAAGAACGCTGCGGTGTACTCGTCGATAGAGAGGTTGCCCTGTTCCAGGCTCTCGAACTCGTTCTCCAACTCTTTGCGGGCTGCTTCATGATAGAACTTCGTCTTGAACAGCTCTTTGAACTCTTCCTAAGTCACATCGGGTGCGGTGAATCGAGGCTCGTCTCGATACCATGTGCGGGCGATGTCGTAAAGCTGCATGCTAGCTAATTCGATCTTCAGGTCTTCAGGAACTCGAGTCATCCGAAGAATTTGATCCACGTTCTCTTACCACTCATCCGCGTAGAGAATCCCTTCCGTTCCTTTGAATTCTCTGGGCCTAAGGTCCATAAAATTCTTGGAAGTTCCAGGGCGCGGTCGAGGAGCATCTCTAGTCTGGATAGCCTCTCTCAAGGAGTCGTGAAAGGTGTTGGCCTGCTCCGTCTGGGAAGTGATGAGCTGCTGGAAGATTTCGAGGAGAGCAACGCTGTCCAGTGCAGGTGGCGGAGGCAGAATATGTGCTGGGTATACGACAGGTGCTGGATACGTCGCTGGTGCTGGATGTATGGTGGGAGCTGGATACATCGCTGGTGCAGGGTGCATGGTAGGTGTTGGATACATCGCTGGTGCAGGGTGCATAATAGGTGCTGGATGTGGAACATATGCTGGAGGGAGAACATGTGATGAATGCGGAACTTGTGCTGGTGGTGGAATGTCATCTCTGCGGAATCTCGAGTATTGCGGTTGAGCCAAGTTGCCCTGATAAGTAAGCTGACCTTCCTGCGTCGGCGGGGTCATGTAGGTGAAAAATCCTCTTGCAGCCGGTAAGGTGTTCAGGAAAGCGTTGTTCCTGTCTTGAGAATCCATTTACTGCAATAAAAGGAAACGTTTAGCCGCTGAAGAAATTCAAGCAGGATGCAAGTCAAGGTTTAATGAAAATCAAGGATATAGATCAATAATGAGTTATATGGATGAGATCCTAAGTGTCTAATCCTATTCACAGGCTCACGTCGGTATAGTAGTGTAACCGAAGTGATTAACGTTAACCTACATGGGCCACCAAAAAAACTTATCATGACCCGCACCCGCTTTTCGGATACGAAACGTGTCCAAGCCCAGCCTACGTCGCAGTGTCGGCGGTAGAACGCTGTCTAATATACACAAGTCACAGAATCTGTAACCAATATGGCAGTCTAGATCTCATCCACAGAATAGTAAAAAAAATATAACTAAGATCCATGAATGTCAATAAACTGGATAATAATATAAAATGAGCTGAAATGGTTCCAAGCTATCAAGAATCCAAGTCTCGTCCGGTGGATACAAATCCACTACCAATAGACGGAAATAAAGTAAAGACATGAAATAAAATAAACTTTGTCAAACGAGGCTAAACATCAAATTCATCTTTACTGCAGTAGTACCGTAGTCTGAAACTGGCTCAAACTCGCTTGTGTGTACCTGGTTCAAACCCAGCTAAACCTGAAGAGATCATCAGGTCCTCAGAGGACTAGCAAGATACATAAAAAATATGTATTTCTACAGTTTATCATGCATAAAAAGAAAACAGGATATGAGCAGGAAAAGACCAAGCAATATGATACACTAATATATGAATAACTACGCCTAAATGAACTGCTGGAAGAAACATGTGAACAAGAGATCATTGGATACCAAACCCTCGTCCCGAGTGTGGACTCACGTGTTTGAAGCTAATTACTAACCCTCGCCCCGAATGTGGACTCGCAGGTCAGTTTAAGACAAGTCACCCTCGCCTCGTGTGTGGACTCGCAGGTGCAAACGGTCAACCCTCGTCCCGTATGAGGACTCGCAGGTTGTAAGAATCAAAATAAGGAAATATCAGTTCAATCTATAACGCAGTCGTCCTACGATACAACTCAACCAAGTACAAGTGAAAATATTTCCAATATGGCTACAACGCTAACTGTGAACAAGGACTATATAAAAATGAAGCACATGTTAGCAATCAAATCAGAATCAACTTGATGATAAAAGTTTCTTCAATAAAAATGAAGCACATGTCAATAATTGACTGAGCGGGACGGAGCCTTACATTATACACCACTCAAAAAAGTTTCATCCTCGAAACTAATTGAGTACTCACTTATTGACTCATATAACTTTGATTCAACATTTAATATTTTCGTATTACACTTCGCCTATGCGTTTCTTTAATTTGATCAACGATTTGCACTACCATCATTCTTTTCCTTTGAAATTCATAATCTCAAAATCCTCGACCGTTCCGTTCCTACAGTCTCACTTGAATTCAACATATCACTTAGTTGGATCGTGCACATATTCTAGGAGTCCCCAAAATACATACATTTCAGCCAAGCCTCATGATAGAGAATTTGTCATTCTCACTCGAGTCGGATCGTGCACATATTCAGGCATCCCTGAAATATATGCTTGTCAACCAAGGCTCATGAGTGGTATTTTCATACTCTTGAATCATTCTATCCACCAGTATCCCATTCATTCAATCCCCAAGATCAATCGTACCGAGACTAACTCTCGAAATATAGACATTTCGCCTTACCGTTAGGCCATCTCTCCAACCTAAGGTCAATTGTCAGTATTGGAATCATAGTTTCCGAGCAATAATATCAACACTGACCCCATCCTAAGGTCAAACCAAAGTTGATAGTACATGGTTTCCTACCCAAGCTTACTTCACTCCGATTTCTAAACTTCGAGCATAGATTTCACCTATTCGCACTCGCAATATTCAATCCCAGGGGTCCGAGTCATTAAGCAAAGCCATCTTACTTCAAGTTCTGCTCAACCAAGTCTCTTGCGTATCACCATCGTACGTCCAAATTTATAATTCGTATATTCTATCTCTTTAAACATATTCGATATAATCTACCTATCCATTCTTTCCAAGTCAAGCATGCTATGACACGATTCGTCGCTAAACCATAATTCTCATTCCGTATTTCATAAGTCATTTTTTCACAATTCACGTAATCGATCACAAGGTCGTCTGACTTAACAATATGTCACGTCCCAATCTCACGCGAGTCCGATTATCTACAGTGGGCATGAAATCACCATGCAACGCTCCCGCGGGGTAACCATCCTCATCGGGATGTAACCCTTATTTTGAGTCTAGACTAATTTATTCTCGATACGTAGATTGGATCTACTCAATCCTCAAGTTTACTTAATCGTCAATCACCAATCCGAATAATCCTCGAATTCACCTTCGCATCAAACCGCAAGTCGAGATAATCCAAATTACCACGTCCTGATTTTTCGAGTTCGATCATTCCCGCGACATGAATCACCATGTCAGCGCTCACGCGGAACGATCATCCCAAATCCAACGTGACGTATGTGCGAGAGTAGAGTTTCGCTCGCGCAAGATAAGAATGTCGATATTGTGGCTATCGTCGAAACAATCAAGATACTTTTTTTTATCCAAACATTCCTTTCAATCAAAATACCCAAGCATAGCATCCATCGGAATAATAACGTTCTACACGATCGTCATCCTTCGAATCAGAGTACCCCCGAGTTATCGTATATCGATCTTTGATACGTCTCAATACCATCGATGATATGCGTAACCTGACGATCTTCATTTACAACGAATTTCGGGTCGTACGACTAATGCTATTGTCCGAACTGGATAATCTCCTCAACATTCAAGATCAATTTTGATCATTATCCCCTGAACTAGTTACGTGATCAATTTATTAAAATCTAAAATCACGTACATTCATCCATCTATCTTAAGTCATCGACCAACTTATTTTCTCAATTCGTATTGATCTATGCTAACTCAATTCATCGAGCAACATCTATTCCAATCCTTAGAGTCATTTCTTAAATATTCAAATCATTTTCATGCATGCTATCATCCAATCGTGCTAACTTTTCGTATACGATTTATATCGATTTCTTCGATCGAGTCATATGTTCGTTACACCTTACTTTTCCTCGATTCAGTTTCATCTACTCAATTATTTTGTATTTTATTTATGCACAATCACAATCATGCACGCGTCATCCCTAGTTTTGTTCGAATCAACTCGTCAAAAAAAATTCAAGATCACAACTTATTCAATGATACTCACTCTAAGGCTTTGCATACTTGTCGCTTGCTGACAGACTCATTGGCACCCCGTATTCTCAATCGATCGACATCCCTGAGGCTATCCCATACACCACTCAGGGATAAAGTCATTCGACAAATCTTGAAGACAATCATTCGATTTACAATCGACTACTTCGAATCTTCGTTCAAATAATTCCTCAAATTCTAAGCACGCTCATCTATATCGCATCGACGATAACATCGTCTGGTGGCACCCCTAACGATAGCCATCTCGTATTCTATAAGTTAAGTCAATTTCGATCCCATTCGAAACAATTCGAGTTTCGCACATGACTTTTTCTAAGATCGACGCAATTCTTGGTGTATATGCCCAGTCCGACTTTGTCAACCATGCTTACTTGAAGTTAACTTTGTTCAACCAAAATTTTCTTTCGTGAGATTTTTCAAAATATATAGACTTATTATATGGACATCCCGTGGGACATTTGAGAGAGAGAGAGCGTACCAACGATATCGATTTGCGGAAGCAACACATCAGAGTTAAGAATTCAATCGAAAGTCCAAGGACGTAAAACCATGCTCTGATACCATTATGTCATGCCCCGGTCCCGTAGGACCGATCGTTCTTGCTAAGGTGTGATGCCGCGTAAGCATAGATTACGCTCACACAAGGCAGGTTCCATAACGGCCAATTACAGGCTAAGCAAAGAGGTCATCGCACAGAAGTCCTATGCAGAAACATTGAATAACAGCAGCAAAAATTTAAAGCAAAACACAAGTCATTCAAACTGCTTTTTATTGATATTGAAACAAAAATTACAATGTGGCACGAGGCCAAGATTACAATCACTCAAGCTCACTCTTCACACCATTACAAGTCACTATGCTCTTTCTCATCTCTCAATACAATTTGAGTAGTCCAGCAGAATCTTCGAATAGGCGATGTCCATACATTATGTCCCGTATAAGTTCTGACTCCATGCGGCTGCGCACCTCGAAACATCAAAGAACTCCATACCTCGATACATCCATACAAGCTCTACGCCAACGAGCTTCTACCTGAGTCTGCACATAGAAACTATGTGGGTATCAGTACTCAACTGTACTGGTGTTGTAAGCTCCTCGTCCACCCATACAAAACCGACGTATTCATTTACTTTGTGTAAAGATGATCCCTTTATGATTATCTTTCTAGTCTTGTCTTAGATCATCTTTTAGGACACAGACACCTGGCTTATTTTGAGACTCTAGACCATCACCGTGCTATTGCACCGATAACTTCTTTATCCTTGCCTATACCGACATGTACTTGTCTTTTGTCCCATGTCGTGGGATGCAACAACATGATTCGTGTCATCGATTTGGTTCGTGCTTCAATATTGAGACCGTGTCTCACAATGTAGCATGACTTAACCAGACTTGCCTTACGGCCCTTCTTGACTTAACTCGGGACGACTCAATCCTGACTTACGCAAGTCTATATCATCGACTTAATACTCGATGCCACATTCGTGCCGAAGCACGTGTCCTTGCTATAGCCAAATCTTAGGCCTCTTAAGACTTGTGATGCAATCATGCATACCATCTTTACTTCATTCGTGTTATGTTTGCTCTTTCTTTGATTCGACCAACACCGTGCATGCGGATTGCCGCTCAGCACGTCAACTTGACTATATGAAAGGTCACTAGCAATTTAAGCCATCTTGGACATGTAGGTGGTGCAAGACGAGGCCCTTGCAGCTAAGGGTAGCTAACCCTGCTCAAGTCCTGTAGCCTCCTTTCCCGGAATTTTTTAAAATACTTTTTATTAATTATTTAATTTAAATGGAGATTTTTAGATTTTTATAAATAATTATTTAGTTAATTATTATGGTAGATGACTTTAGCCATGGTTAAGTTTTGAAGTACCAGACGACTAGGAATCATGGCACGGATAGTGCAGTGGCATGCCTTGACTTGTGTATTAGCCATGCCAAGGAAGACTCAGCCATAAGTGTGTCCTAACTAGGAAAACCAGGCCAAGTTGTGACTTAACCTCTAAAGACATTCTAAATTATTTATTAATTATATTATTGACTTGTAGGAGATCCGGTTTGTGTCGATTTAGCTCGGACTAGACTCGAAACGAAACCGAGCCCATGTAATCTTGTAGTGAGACCAAAGACGACCATGTAGGCATATTTTATGTGTGTACAAATAGTTCCTAAATTATTTTGGGTATTGAGGTACATTTTTAATTATTTAAATATTTGTACAAAAATTGGTATTTTTATTATTAAATATTGTTCTACCATATTTGTACAATTTTCTGGACCCGGATAAAGGTGAATAGTATGGATTCACCAAACCACAATTTAATTATTTTATTATTTTCTGGCGATTAAATAAATATATTTATTACTATTAGATATCATTAATATTGATTATATTTAAAATATTTTATTGTCTATATGGAATTTGTGGTATATATATATATATATATATATATTTTTTTTTTTTTTTTTTTTTTATATAAATATATATATATATATATATATATATATATATATACTTATATATATATACACACACACATATATATTACACATTTATATATGTTTAGTCAAATTTGCAGGCTCGTATCAGTACAGTTACGTAACCGATACGATATGCTCTGACCTGCATGGGCCACCAAAAAAACTATATATATATATATATATATATATATATATATATATATATATATATATATATATATATATATATATATTAGTAAATAAATGAAATAGAAAAAGAAATGATAACAAATAGGATAAAATTCCAGCCCATTCTCCAGCCCATAGAGGGGAGCTCAGCAGTAAGCTTCTCCTCATGAACCAAGCAAACTCAAACTGAACAAGTTTTCCCCAACTCGAGCTTCTTCCTACTGAAGCCGAGCAAACAACAGCAGCATCCCACCCGAACCAAGTGAAGCCCAGCCCAGCCAACCGTAGCACCCCACAACCCGAGTTTATCACAGCTGAGTCCCCCAAGAACCCGCGAACCCAACCCAGTAGCAGCTGAGCCCTCTTAACAGTACGTGAACCCGACCCCAATTGTAATGCTCCGCTCCGCACGGTACATTATGCTGAGTCATTGACTCGAAGAGTTGCGTTGACCCGATTACGTATCGATGCGAATCGATACAAAGTGTTAAGTTGTCCCGAGCAACGCATCAAACTAAGTCGATACGAAGAGTTGCCTTGTCCCAAAGAATGCATCGCGTGAATCGATGCGAAGTGCCGCGTTGCCTCGAAGGATAAGTGCGTTGAGACGGCTCAACGATTCTAAGAAATCGAATCGACCAAGGCACAAGTCCGAATCGAAGCAAGTATTGATTTTAGTTGGTTTCATGTGCAGGCTATACGTTTACGCTGAAATATTAGAGGTCGATCTTTTGCCTTATTCAGTAAGGGGTCCGCGAAAGCAAATCGTCACCTTACGACGGACTGAGACGGTGGCACGGTAAGCCCAAATCAGACGTATAATTCAATAAGCACGAAGTGCTCGAATGGCTAAGTCAGAAGAGTTCCCCGTGCAACGAAGTTATGAAATCGAGCCGCAACGGCTCGATGAAACGACAAGGCATATCGACTCAAGGTGGGGGGGCATTAACTCTCTTTCCTACTCCATCATGCTTAAGTATAATACGTATCATTGTATGCTGAGTTAACCTATCAACGCCACGGGCGTGGCTCGATAGAGAGATAAACGTAGTGCGTGTCGAACACTAGATAGAACAATTGAAATGAATCGTACATCAAACGTACGAGTCGCTATGGAACATTGGATATCGCAAAGGCGAGCGCCTCGGTGCGCAAGCCATACAAACGTGGGATAACTGTACTCGACGAGTGCCTTAGTGCACGAACCATACCGTGCCTTTGCGCACGAGTTAGAACGGCTAGAACATTGAAAGACAATAGGCGAGCGCCCTAGCGCGCAAGCCACGGAGATCGAACACTAAAGCATAGAAATACGGCTTCAACACGTGCAGCAAGTGCATGACGCGAAGGATAGATGATAAATGTGTCAAAACGTGCCTACGTGTACGAGCTAATAAAAGATGGCTTCGTTGCGAAAGAATACAGTTGTGGCATGAATGTGGCGGAACTGTCGGATATGACATAATGCCTCGAAAGGTGTTCGGGACCTTCGGGTCGTTCGATTGACGAGCATTGAGTTGAGGTATGATGTCATTGAAACATTGAAACGAAGTATGAAACATAAGAACATAGAAAGTTAACGGAAGAAATACGAGATGATAATGCGGCATGGTGCCCTTCGAAATATTCGCGGCCTTCGGGCATTCGTTGAGGACATTCGGGCGTTGTGCCAATTGAAATAGAGATAAGCGAACTTGCTTGGTTGTATGAAAATAAGATGCGTTACATGGTCAAATGGACTTAAAGATATAAAAGCTCGTGCATGGGTATTCCCTCGAACGCGGCGCGCCAGGGCGCTGGGACCGTTCGGCCTAGGAGGGATTCATTTTTGGTATTGTTGGTGCACTTCATTTAGATGGGTAGCGACCGTCTGGTGAAAGTGATAAGCCACTTGCTGCAATTATTTCGGTGGCCTCTGATGTTGGTTAGCAACCGCAAAGAGTTAACATCGTCTTATGTTTCGATTCGATAAATATAAGTCCATTCTAGCCCGGAAAGCTAGTGACCTTCATATAGTTAAGGGCGAAGGGTTTGGAAGTGCAAGGTATCCATATATCCTGCATGGATGGATCCTGAATAACGAGCACTCATAACATGACAGGGAAAACGGATAGGCGTATTCACCTAGCGTTGGTGCAAGGGCGAGTGCGTCGATATTGCTAAGTTGCGCCACGAATCAAACACGAGATTGCTTGCCTGTTTACTTATGCGAATTGAATAACATGCTTGCCATGCTTTACAGTCTTCGAATATGCCATGAACTCATCCTAAGGAGAACATAGAAAGAGAACTAAATTGTATGTTTGCATGAATCAATATAATACTAAATGTCGGTTTGTTAAGTAGGTTTTTGATCAGTACAGCGAGGATGAAAGTACTAATCCCCCACTAGTTTGCTAGCAGGTTCAGGGATTGGTCTGCTCGCGGTGGAGCTTCGCTTGAACGCGTTGAGGCTTGGAATGTCGAAGCGTATTGAAGCGTACGATGCATTGGCGCTCGGACTCGCGACATGATTGATGCGGCCGAGATATAGAAGGCATGATGTATGGAACGGTGAAATCCTTTGTGGGCAAGAGAGAACCTGAGTGTTGTAGCCAATCTGGCAAATTCCGTTGGGCTATCGAAAGCCTTTGTAATCTGATTTCGAATATCAATAAAGTGAATCATTTTCGAATACTCTGTTTTGCCTTTTGTTGTTTACGTTCAACTCAAAGATAACTATTTGAGAACTTGTCATCTTGCCTTGCACGAGCGCAACTCCCGGTTCGTGCGGCATCACGCCCAGCGAGGACGATGATTCGGGTGATTCCGGGTCGGGGCATGACAAATTGGTATCAGAGCTCTAGGCTCAATTTCCTCTGGACGCTTGCTTCATTTCAGTTCTAAAAGTTGCCCACCACCAATCGAAATCACTCTTGACTCTACTCGATGCCACACTGGATGTTCCATACAATAAGTCTAATACAAATCATGTAATTTTGCCGCGTGTTGTTTTAAAAATTACATGGTGTTGCGGGAAAAGTCGTGAAAGGTTTGTTGCTGCAATGCAACAAGTTGCGAGAAGTGAATTCAAGGATTTGTTGCTACAAATACAACACGTCGTGAATTGTAATTTGAGATATTCGTTGTTTGCAACGAACGATACGAGAAATGTTGGTTGCGTCGATACAATAAAAGTCGTGGAATATTGCTGCAGCAATTGCCACGCTTTGATTGTAAATGATGCGTTGAAAAGAAATTGAAAGTTGGTATGGAATGTGTCGAACGGATTCACATATCAATTTCGATTGTACGTTTGCGATGAAAAGCGATAAGTCAATATCGAATGTGTTGAACGGATTTGAGCATTGACTTTGAATGTCGAAAATGAAATATTGCACGAGGTGCAACAGATGTCGAAGATAAATCGATACACGAGGTACGGTAAATATCGAAAATAAATCGTTGCACGATGTACAATGCGTATTAAAAGTAAAATATTATACGTGGTACAACGCATGTCAAAAGTAAAATTATTGTACGTGGTGCAACGTGTATCAAAGTAATCGCTGCACGAAGTGCGACGGATATTGAGAATGAATTATTGCACAAGATACAACGGAAGAAAGCAAAAGTTATAAATCGAGAAACAAAATTGGTTCGGTTGCGCACCGAGCTTGTGTTGGCAAATGAATGCATTGGCCGAGTTGCGTCGGATTATGATTAATCAGAGTTACGGTTGTGATCAAGCACGATCACTGCAGAAATCGTGAGTCGAAAGAGATCGTTGGTTCGTAAGGAGTACATTATGACGGAAGTAACTTGATTTATGGGTGGTATATGGCATACCACCGATGCAATGAATGGCTCGATTTTGAGTGGTATATGTAATACCATTTGTGCGATGAATTACGTCGACATATTGTGAGAATTGCGGAAGGTTTGTTCGCAACGGACGGGATAGCACCGAGTCTCGAATGAGAATTTGTACGACGGCATGTTGATGTAAGTGTTCTTCGATGATCGGTTAGAACGGTAAGGCGGGACTTGTAACATTGAATGATACATCGATTGAACAGTTTATGTGTCGGTCGAATGACGGGAACTAGCGAAACGATTATGCCTTGAGGCAACAATCGGATCAACGGGATAGGAAACGCGAAACGTTGAAATCGATCCGCACGACTTGCGAGCTCGATGAAAATATTGGGCGATACAAATTATAATCGAATCGCACGACTTACGATCCCAATTGAAATGTTGGGCGAGGCGAATCGAATCGCATGACTTGCGATTTTGATAGAAATATTGGGCGATACAAATTGTAATCGAATCGCACGATGTGCGACTTCGACGAAGAGTTGGTTGACGCGAGTAATCGTGCCTAAGAAATAGTTGGTTACGTTACGGCGACACTCATTTGAGTATGACTGAAAACATACGAAACTTAGAGGGCGAGATCGTATGACTTGAGGGTTCGATGTTGGATAATTGGTAACTAAGTTACACGATCGAAGTATAGCAGGATGCGGCAAATCGGAGAACGAGTCGATGCTTATGGAAAAGTTTGCTACGAACTTGGATGTATGCAATGCGAGTTAAGTTAACGTTGAGACGGATTCAAAGTTGACCCTTACGTTATCGAAATGGATAGGGCGTATCGAGATTGATACGCAAGGAAATATAAACGACGTGAGAGTACAAAATAGAGTGTGCCTCGCGCTATGAAATTTTGTAAGTAACGATACGTGAATGAAACGAACTGGTTGATCGTAAATTTTGTGATTTATAGGGCGAGACTATAAGTCATCGACGATTGCTCGATGCGTATAGCATCTCGTGTGTCGACCGCGAAATGAGATAGACTCGAACTCGATACGAGTAGATGTTTTTGCGGAATCATCGACGATAGTGCATGAATTTACTCGGAGGATAGTTGCGCATCAGTTGCGCAGATAGAAATGGTTATGTACGGATTTGGGTAGTCGCATAGAAATCGTCAGAACGTGATTTGGCTCTGAAATAAGATATAGCATGGTTCGTAGTAAAATGTCCTTCGGTGATGATCCACAATTATCGAGCGTAGCTTCGGGGCAGCTGACCCTAAAAGACTTGACCGCCAAATCAAATTGAATGTTGCAGACCGTAAGATGAACCATACGATATCGCTTTTGAGATTGCATCGATAACAAATACAGTGTGGTGCATATTAACAATAAGTCTAGGCGATCGAAAATTGTTGGAACAGCTTTCGATTGAGAATGATATAGTTAGATTTGAGTATTCGTCGGATGAATGCTCGAATGGTTATGTTGGTCGACGAGCGAACTTGAACTTTACCAACGAACTTGGTGATTCGGATTAGCGAGTGCGAGAATCGTGCTATGCATGAGAGGGAGAGATAAAGGAATGACTTACGAGTCATGTCGTTAGATTCAGATTCACCTTGCAATTGAGCTTGCGTGAATCGAACCTTATGTTCGATGTTGCGAGACGGATAAGTTGGGAATTTGGCTAGTAAATTCTTACTCGTTAGGAATCGAACGTAAGGCGTATCGGAAAGACCTTCGTGTCAAGACTATCGTTGTCTTGAGCACCATCGCCTTGATGTAAACTGTTATGTCGGATAGATTGTGGCCTTTGTGCAATGTCAATTTAAACTTGCGTCAGATGGATTTGAGTACGGTGTCTAGGTAAGTCACCTAGCGGACGTAGTCCTGAATGTTGATGCTTTTGCAAGTCAACAAAAGATAATCATGTCGAGATAGGATACGCAGTGAAACATAAGAAATCGTTGGATAGTGACGCCGAACGCAAGGCGTTGCGGAGACTCGTTGTGATCGGATGCGCGACGGCTTGACGCGATGCATAGAATTGATAGTTTAGATAAAACATACAAACTGAGAAATGCGATATGTGAATCGCATCGTGTGTCTTGACTTTTGTTGGCGGATCGCGTATGTATCAATATGCATAAGCAATAGAATTGCGAGAACTTATTCTAGAGCCCAAGTCCAATCGAGAGTACGAGATGGCAAGTTATTGAGAATAAGATGTTACGTGTTTGCGTTGTTTCGATATCTTACAACTGAGCTTGGCTGAAATGCATATATTGGTGGGACGCCTAAAATATGTGTATGATTCCAAACTAAGTTGTACGATCCAAACGATAGTGAGACGAGATCGTGGAATGATCTAATGAAACCCTTGGAAATTTAGTATTGGTTTCGGTTCGGGACGAACCTTGTTTTGAGTGGTATATTATATAATACCCTGCTCCGCACGATGCATTATGCTGAGTCGTTGACTCGAAGAGTTGCGTTAACCCGATTACGTATCGATGCGAATCGATACAAAGTATTAAGTTGTCCCGAGCAACGCATCGAACTAAGTTGATGCGAAGAGTTGCCTTATCCCAAAGAATGCATCGAGTGAATCGTTGCGAAGTGCCGCGTTGCCTCGAAGGATAAGTGCGTTGAGACGGCTCAAAAATTCTAAGAAATCGAATCGACCAAGGCGTAAGTCCGAATCGATGCAAGTATTGATTTTAGTTGGTTTCATGTGCAGGCTATACGTTTACACTGAAATATTAGAGGTCGATCTTTTGCCTTATTCAGTAAGGGGTCCGCGAAAGCAAATCGTCGTCTTGCGACGGACTGAGGCGGTGGCACGGTAAGCCCAAATCAGACGTATAATTCAATAAGCACGAAGTGTTTGAACGGCTAAGTCAAGAGAGTTGCCCGTGCAACGAAGTTATGAAATCGAGCCGCAACGGCTCGGCAAAACGACAAGGCATATCGACTCAAGGTGGAGGAATATTAACTCTCTTTCCTACTCCGTCATGCTTAAGTAAAATACGTATCATTGTATGCTGAGTTAACCTGTCAAATCTACGGGCGTGGCTCAATAGAGAGATAAACGTAGTGCGTGTCGAACACTAGATAGAACAATTGAAATGAATCGTACAGCAGACGTACGAGTCGCTATAGAATATTGGATATCGCAAAGGCGAGCGCCTCGGTGTGCAAGCCATACAAATGTGGGATAACTGTACTCGGCGAGGGCCTTAGTGCACGGACCATACAGTGCCTTTGCGCACGAGTTTGAACGGCTAGAACATTGAAAGACAATAGGCGAGCGCCCTAGCGCGCAAGCCACGGAGATCGAACACTAAAGCATAGAAATATGGCTTCGACGCGTGCAGCAAGTGCACGATGCGAAGGATAGATGATAAATGTGTCGAAACGTGCCTACGTGCATGAGCTAATAAAAGACGGCTTCGTTGCGAAAGAATAAAGTTGTGGCATGAATGTGGCAGAACTGTCGGATATGACATAATGCCTCGAAAGGTGTTCGGGACCTTCGGGTCGTTCGGTTGACGAGCATTGAGTTGAGGCATGATGTCATTGAAACATTGAAACAAAGTATGAAACGTAAGAACATAGAAAGTTAACGAAAGAAATACGAGATGATAATGCGGCATGGTGCCCTTCGAAATGTTCGCGGCCTTCGGGCGTTCGTTGAGGACATTCGGGCGTTGTGCCAATTGAAATAGAGATAAGCGAACTTGCTTGGTTGTATGAAAATAAAGATGCGTTGCATGGTCAAATGGACTTAAAGATATAAAAGCCCGTGCATGGGTATTCCCTCGAACGCGGCGTGATAGGGCGCTGGGACCGTTCGGCCTAGGAGGGATTCGTTTTCGGTATTGTTGGTGCACTTCATTTAGATGGGTAGCGACCGTCTGATGAATGTGATAAGCCACTTCCTGCGATTATTTCGTTGGCCTCTGATGTTGGTTAGCAACCGCATAGAGTTAACATCGTCTTATGTTTCGATTCGATAAATATAAGTCCATTCTAGTTCAAAAAGCTGGTGACCTTCATATAGTTAAGGCGACGGGTTTGGAAGTGCAAGGTATGCATATATCCTGTATGGATGGATCCTGAATAGCGAGCACTCATAACATGACAGGGAAAACGGATAGGCGTATTCACCTTGCGTCGGTGCAAGGGCAAGTTGTCACGACCCGCACCCTGTATAGGGGTACGAGAAGTGGGTACGTCCAGCCTACGCCGCAGTATCGGCGGTAATAAGCTGTCCTAGGTTGCTAACTAATCTCATGCAGTGTATAAAATGTACTTGTCCAGATATCAGCTCCGAATGGAGGACAAGTAAAAGGTTATGATCTACTCAAATACAGTCTAAAACACGAAAAGATAACACAGAAGTTATACCTAAGGAATTAAAGACAACAACAACTAACTACTAAAATAATACAATATCTCAAACAAACTTAATACAGACTCAATATCTTAACTTTAATACAACAAGTCAAAACATGAAAGCTAAATTAGTCTACTAGCTAATCTCCTGAATCACTCCTGAGAGTCGGGACCATAGGTAGCTAATCCCTCGCCAGGTCCATGGTAAGCAGGGCATGTGTCCTCAGGATTATCATCTGTAATATTTTCAACAGGTCCAATCAGGACAGGAACGAGCACAACTCATCTAGAAAAACCCAAGTAAATAACAAAGAACTATAAAGCAGTTATAGACAGTTTTATTGATGAGCATGGCAGTTTTATACAGGTTATGATGGCATAGAGAAACAGTAAGATACAAGAAAAGAAAGGTAACTAAAACAAGAGAAGAATCATGGCAATGAAGACTGTAATAAAAGCTAACTGAACTAGAATAACATGGATGAGTCCAGATAGTACCATATAAGTCTAATGTAATCCCAGTGTGAGTCCAGTCCATATAATCCGATACCAGATGATTTCCAGTACAAGATGAGTCCAACAGTGATCAATGAATCCAGGGTGAGTCCAACTATGATCTAACAGTGTGTTTCAAAATATCGAGGTCGACATGCAAATGGCTATAGGTATCAGGCACATCTCTCACTGATCAGGCAAGAGATAGCTATGCTTTCGGTAGATTCCAGTAGAAGATTCCAGATTTAGGGTATGTCTACATGTCTTACTCAATATTTCCTCGCCCAGCAAGTGAATCCAAAATCGACAAAAGAATCGAGATGAGTCCGGCCAATATATGATGATTCCAGAAATAATTCCGGAATGATACCAATGACTCCAGTAATAGAGGCCAGCAAGTAAGGTATGTGTCGATACATGAATCCAGAAATATCCATACGTGTTGATACAGAGAATCACATAGAACTAACTAGAACTGAAATACAGTAATTTGACAAATAAATGAGAGAACTATCAGAGAATGTACTCGCCTGATACTCTGAAAAGAATAGTGTAATATCAGATGTCTGTACCAGGGTCACAATGTCCTAAAATAGAGCAATATAGTTATGACATGTCTAAAATGAAGGTAAATGTAAGATACAATGCAATCTACATAATTTCTAAGCCAATCTAGGTCAAAGTCAAACTTGGTCAACTCTTCAGTCAAACTAAGTCAAATCAAGTCATATTAGGTCAGAAGAAATTAAACTAAGTCATACAAGATCAAACAAAGTCAAACAAGTCTAATCTAGATTAAAGTCAACTCTTGGTCAAATATTCTAGCCAAACTAGTTAAGTTATCTAGGGTTTAGTCAATAATGGTCAGAATAGTCAATTACTAGTCAATATGGTCAAGCTAGGTCAATCTCAGACTAACTAAGGTTTTGGTTAATGATAGACTAGTCAATAAGGCAATTAGGTCCAGGGTCAACTCT